>CM038677.1:591045503-591484372 GCA_021605205.1 Aegilops longissima
ATCCTCGCCTTCTTGATCCAGCAAGACGGGCGAAGTAGTAGATGAGTTTCGACAGCACGACAGCGTGGTGACGGTGATGGTGAAGTTAGGATTTCGCCTAAGCACTACGAAAATATGACTGAGGGACGAACTAGAGGAAGAGGGGCGCCACACACGGCTAGGGAATCGTGGTCTGTGTTGCCCTCATCCTTCCTTTCATCTCTACTCCTAATATTTGAGTTGGTTGAATAGTATCACGATTTATTTTCGTCCCACCACTTTCAACCGTTTTATTTCGCTGGTTTTTTTATCCTCTCCCCTACCCCTTTTCCATCGGTTTATTTTTCTCTTCACTCTTTCCTTGTAAACCAATACTTTCCTAAGGTATAAAAAATCACAGGTCTAAATTTCCTAACTTACCTAAATCAACCGATCCCTCGCATCAATGCAATTTGCTTTAGTAGTAAAAATAAAATAACGAATTTTAAGGAAACAAATAACAGAATTTAAGGAAATCCGCGCATCTCTACTCATCTCTACTCCTAAACGAGGAGTCTGCGGTCGTCATGATACGTTAGTAGTCGTCGTTCGTTTCTTTCCTACGTCGTCGCTCGCTCCTCCCGCAAAACTGTGCGCCGACGTGTGGGCCGCATGTTTTCTCTCGAAAAAAAGTGAAATCAATTCCTCGCTATCTCCGTCTCAAGAAAATCTCGCTCTCCTCCGTATCCTCAACCCCTGTATGAGATCGCTCCGCCGATGTGCTCTCCTCCGTATCGTCCCGTATGAGATCGCAGCCAGCCCACCTCTCCCCTCCCGGCGGCCCTCCTTCACCGCAGTGTCCTGTAGTCGGCCCTGTCCGCCCAAGTCTCTTCTCCGTCGCGGCACCTATCAGCCGCGACCGCGATGCCCGTCGACCACAAGCAGCCGCCCAATTTTTCTATGGGTCCTCTAAGGTGAGATTCCCTCCTTTCCATTTGTTCCCTTTCATTCCGTATTTGTGTGTGCCTGTGATTTTTCTTGTATAAACTATAGTATGGTGAATAAATCTTGGTTGATGGATTTACCTTCACAGAAGATGTTTTTCGGACTTTTTTTCAGTTCCGTGTTCCAATCTTTACCGCTCTGCCTCCGATCCTCAATCTGCGACGGCCCTGGGTCTTGTGCTTTTGGTCGCCGCCGGTCCAAGCTAAGACTCAGTCGTGGGGAGCACCGGCTAACGGCGACAGGGGCAGCAAGGAGCAGATCAAGGCCTCCCAATAGGCGCAGGGTCAAGTCATGAAACTTGCCGATGGATTAGTTTTCTGCATCATCTTTAATTCACCATGTAGTTGGGTGTAACGTGAGTTATGCTCTTCTTCTAGGTTGTGAGAGCAGCGACGCTACCAGTCCGTGGCGAACGAACAACTCTTGGTGCTCGACAAGGTGCCTGCGCAGGGCATCAAAGGAGGTGGCCCGACCCTCAACCTGCTTTCCCCAAATTTGCTCGATGAACAGTTCCATCGTGTTCTCTTTGCTCTTACTATCATGGCTAGGTTTGGAATTTGGGACTTTTAGTTTTCACATCCGGACCAAAATGACTGGGGAGTGTAGATTGGCTTGAATAATTGCAATTTAACAGAAGGTGACGATGAAGGATTTACTGTCGATATAACAAAAGTTGCTCATATCAACTGGAAATATATAGGTTATATTCAGTCATGCAGACATTCAGTTTGTTTTTGTATATGAAAATACATTGTCAACATATATTATTTGGCTGGATAAATTGTGTTGTAAATCACTTCAAATTGTTTGCAATAATGACCATTTCTTCACAGAACAACTGAATATGTAGCTTATAGTGCTTTTATTTTGTGAATAATTTGGTCAAAGAGTCACACTCTAGCATCACACAAGACAACATTACATAAAGGTAAAGAATAATGTCACACACCACATCTGTTGAATCATAGCCTTGTTTCTGTTTTGGAAATTTAAAATAACTCCTCCAAATGTTCTTTTGTCGTTCTCAAATGTTGAGCAAAAGCACTAAGTGGGAAGGTTGTGCTACATATTAAAGTTAATTAGTTGTGTGAGATGAAAGGAAGCTGATGGAATCTGCTGTGTTCAGCAGTAACCTTGAAGAGTACCTATTGCCCCTACGAAGACCATCCGGGAAAAGTTGCAAATTCATTTTGGGTTTTGCAGACATGCTCTTTTCAATTATATTTGTTAAATACTCCCTCCGTCCCATAATGTAGGACGTTTTTTGACACTACTACACTAGTGTCAAAAAACGTCCTACATTATGGGACGGAGGGAGTAGATTATTAGCATTGTGGCATTCTCCATCTCTTAATTACTGCTGTTATTTGAATAGGTTGGAATGCAAAACTCTCAAGCCCCTGCAACTCCCAAGGTCTTAATGCTTGGTTTTAAAATTTCCCACGAGGATGCAGCAAACTTGATTTCTGAAAAGGTTTCGTTCTTATCCTTGATATTTCGTTCTTGATTTTGCTTCTACTACATGAAAATGTTCGGAAATCAAAGAAAATAATGATAGTAGAGCTTACATTACCATCTTTTGATGTGTTGTGCAGTAAACATGCTCTCCATCTCGTCAAGGAACAGCTCGTACATGACCATGCTCAAGTTGCAATGAGTTGATGCAGGAAAGGAACTTTCACATATTTTCTCTTCCATTCACATTTTTTGAAGGGAGTTGCTTATAGGTCTGATATTAGAGATTTTGAGATTTTGAAATTTCATGGTCACTAATCTGACTAGAGAAATTGGAGTATTACCACACATGTGAGTTGAATCTTAAGTGGGGAAAGCAGGTTGAGGATCGGGCCACCTCCTTTGATGCCCTGCTCAGGCACCTTGTCGAGCACCAGGAGCCACTCGTTCGCCCCGCACTGGCATCGTTGCTCCTCTCACAACCTAGAAGAAGAGCAGAACTCACATTACACCGCCCTATGTTTAATTCTTGGCTCCGTTCTTGCTCATCGAAAAGCATTGTCTGCGATGATCATTAAGTAACGGCCATGTTCAATACTCCCTCCGTCTGAAAAATAAGTAGTGCGAGGGACAAGCCTTTTCAGACAAGCTTTTTTGGACGGAGGGACGCCGACGCAGTGTATCGTTAGATCCAACTATTTGATGTTTCTCCTAACTATCTCTGTCTTTGTCTAGGTTGTGATTTCACGTTTGATTTTGGCTGATCATTTATGTAGTGCGAAGTTTCATGTTTGAACACTAGGATATCGATTGATCCAATTCATTTAGTAGACGTCATGGCAAACATGGTACCTGGAAGATATTTAACTTTGCTCATCTGATGCGCCTTACTACATTACTAATATGTCTATCGTACTCCAGAATTCCAACCTATATAGCCTATAAACAACTCCAGTTATTTTTCTTTATCAAGTTTAAATATTTCAGTTCTGTTTTCAGGTTGGAATTTATCCCTGGTCAGGCAAGGGGTTGCGGCAGCTTGACATTGTCGGGCATTGTTAGTGTGTGTTCTGTACTCCAAATCCAACCTATGGCCTACACACAATTCCAGTTCTTTTCCTTTTTAGGTTGGAATTTATCCCTGGTCAGGCAAGGGGCTGCGGCAGCTTGACAATGCCGGTCATTATTAGTGTGTGTACTGTACTCCAAATTCCAACCTATGGCCTACAAACAATGGTGAGGGCTGAGGCAGCTTGGTGTTGTCGGAGCACAGGACAGAGGCACTAGGCGCAGGCCTGGGGCATACCTCTTTGGCCTCCTCGCCTGCCCCCTTGGCAATGGGCCCTGTGTCCAGTAGATGGGAGAGGAGGCGTTGCCCATGGTGACCTCCTCGCCTCCTAAAGTTGCATGCACCGGGTAACCATGCCAGCCCCATGAATTATGTTTGACGTCCTGAAGGTTGTTGAGTTGTATTGTCAGGTCTGTTTATGCAATTTGAAATTTACTTGACAGTGAACCTCTAAGGTTACCTTCTACAAAGTGCTAGCACCTACAGATGATAATGTTTTTAATTTTATGTGCTCTTGATAGTGGTTTGTGGTTGTTTCATAAATGGGTCCAGCTTGGCTATTTCCTGATGTTATCAACATATTTCGCACCTTCCATATTAATTATCAACAATTTTAGTAAACTGTGCCTGATATTTATCTCTTAGTTGTTATCTATCCTTAGTTTTTTGAACTTTCTTTTCTAAAGTCGTCATGTGAGCCTCACGAAACCTAATCATTTGGGCTTGCGCTTTAAATTTTCTTTGTTCATTATATTTTCTTGATTGTTATCCATGCAATATTAATCAAATATTTATATTTCAGCTATATCTTTGCTTATTAGGTTTTATATGGTTTTCCCCGGTGAGAACATTTTGAAGGCTATATCTCTTTAGGTTCTCGTATTTAGCTCACGTCTCCAACTTCTCTTGAAGGGAAACTCAAGGTTTCAACTTGACATGCCCTCTCTTTCATTTGGTTTATTAGAGCATAGAATTGGCAAATTTAGTTGCCTAAAAGCAGTTTTAGTTATAGGAGATGTAAAGTGAGGGGAATCCTTTCTTTTGTTTTTCTCTAATGGATACATAAATTTGTACCACGAATCAGACATGTGCGTGCGAGGAAGGGAAGAGGAGAGAAACATTGACATTTTTCATGCTTTGGACAAACATTTTTATTCATAACTTTCTTTTTTCCGTGGCAACGAATGAGCGTGGCGCCGCCGAGGTAGAGCTCGGGGATAAAGTGTGGGTCGAGTATAGAACCAGGAGCTACTAGCACGAAGATGGACTGCCGCTCTTGTCCGTTGTTGTTGGCAGCACCCACCTTCTTGGCGCGCGCGCGCGTGTGTGGGGGGTGGCGTCACAGGCGGCACATTCCGCCTTTATGGCGGTGGTGGATCGACATGAACACGGGGAGGGGTCAGGGTGGAGAGCGGGTCGATTTGCGAGTACTCCTTGGAAGTCTGTGGGGAAGTACGCTGTGAAGGAAAGAGAGCGACATGGCGAAGGTGAGGTGGGCACCATTCGGTTTTAAAGGAGAGGCTCCAATGAGAAATGTCCTGATATGGCGAGAAACCAAGCGGGGAGGGGAGGGTCCAGCGGGAAAAGCGAAAGGCACATCGTGGTGTTTTTTGTGTGTGTTGGACAACGTGTTGGAGAACATGACAAATAGTCTAGACAACCTCATTTTTGCCCCACATATGGGCTGGATTTGGGGTAGCCTAGACTGTCCACACGGTTGAATTTTGGGGAGCCCACACCGTTTTATGTCCGTACACGCCCAGACTTATGAGAAAGAAATAACCTTCAACCCTGGAGACGACCTTAATTATTTGTTTGATTCATTTATATGCATTGTAGCCGTAGCAACGCACGGGCATTCTTCTAGTATATATAGGTGGAGGGGGGGGGGGGAGGGGAGGCAACCCCTAGGGCGCCCCAAGTGGCCGGTGGCTGCCCTGGCCGAATCCCCCCTTTCCATATTTGTGTATGGGGGGAAGGAAAGGGGGGTGGCTGCCTTTGGGGCGCCTTCCGCTTCCTTCCCTCCCTCTTTGGTACATGGGCAAGGGGTGGAAGGGGCGCACCAGCCCCTTGTGGGCTGGTGTGCTTATCCACCTTTGGCCCATAAGGCCCATAGACTTGCCGGGGGTGCCCGTAACCCCTTCTCGTGCCTCAATGACTACCGGGTGTACTCCGAAACTCTTCCGGTGTCCGAATACCATCGTCCTATATATATATATATACATACATACATACATATATATATAAATCTTTACCTCTCGACCATTTCGAGACTCCTCGTCATGTCCGTGAGCTCATCCGGGACTAAACAACATTTGGTCACCAAATCATATAACTCATATAACACTATATCGTCAACGAACGTTACGTGCGGACCCTGCGGGTTCGAGAACTATGTAGACATGAACGAGACACCTCTCTGGTCAATAACCAATAGTGGAACCTGGATGCCCATATTGGTTCCTACATATTCTATGAAGATCTTTATCGGTCGAACCATTATGCCGACATATGTAATTTTCTTTGTCCATCGGTATGTCACTTGCCCGAGATCCGATCGTCGGTATCTCTATACCTAGTTCAATCTTATTACTGGCAAGTCTCTTTACTCGTTCCATAATACATCACCTCATGACTAACTCCTTAGTCATTTGCTTGCAAGCTTATGATGTGTATTACCGAGAGGGCTCAGAGATACCTCTCCGATACTCGGAGTGACAAATCCTAATCTTGATCTATGCCAACTCAACAAACACCTTCGGAGATACCTGTAGAGCATCTTTATGATCACCCAGTTACGTTGTGACGTTTGATAGCACACAAGGTATTCCTCTGGTATCCGGGAGTGGCATAATCTCATAGTCGAAGGAATATGTATTTGACATGAAGAAAGCAATAGCAATAAACTGAACGATCAATATGCTAAGCTAACGGATGGGTCTTGTCCATCACATCATTCTCCTAATGATGTGACCCCGTTATCAAATGACAACACATGTCCATGGTTAGGAAACCTTAACCATCTTTTTATCAACGAGCTAGTCTAGTAGAGGCTTACTAGGGACACGATATTTGTTTATGTATTCACAAATGTATTTAAGTTTTCGATCAATACAATCCTAGCATGAATAATAAACCTTTATCATGGATAAGGAAATATGAAATAACAACTTTATTATTGCCTCTAGGGCATATTTCGTTCAGTCTCCCACTTGCACTAGAGTCAATAATCTAGTTCACATCTCCATGTGATTAACATCCATAGTTCACATCGCTATGTCACTGGTACGCGTCGGTGCTATACAAACGGTTTTTAACCCCTTTCCGCGACGGCATTTGGAACCATTGCCTAGTGAATGTGGATGATAGGGGGTCCTTCCCACATGACCCAGAAACCGTCGGGGATATGCCCTCCTGGCACACACGCTCGACACAATGAGGTCGTGTGCGACCGGCGATCGCTCAAATACGGAAATACGTACAGTAGAGCTAAAAAATACAATTATATAGGCGAAATTGTTTCCGGTCGCAAGTACATCCCACACAATCAGTCCCCGCTAAACGTTCCCATTCGAATGTACATCCCACACAGTTGCTCCAAGGAAAACGTTTCCATTCACAGATACATCACACACAATTTTTCCCATTAAATCATTTGCGTTATTGAATGTATCACACATGGTCCGTAGAAGAAATTGTATGGCAAAGGCTGTCCATCACACACAGTTTTTATGTGGTAAACGTTTGCGCAAGGTGGCCTACGATACGTCCTCAACATATCGATAATTTATGAAGTATTCATGCCATGTTTACTATTGTTTTATATGATTGATTAGAACTAACCCGGACTGACGCAGTTTTCAGCAGAACTACCGTGGTGTTGTTTTTGTGCAGAAATAAAAGTTCTCGGAATGCGCTGAAAATCAATAGAGAATTTTTCTGGAAAATATAAAAAATACTGAAACAAAATCTACCGGAGGGGAGTCCTGTGGGCCCCATGAGGGTGGGGGCGCGCCCACCCCTCCTGGGCGTGCCCCTTGGCCTCGTGGACTACCCGTGGGCCCCTCTGACTTGTTCTCGATGCCAACCTCTCCTATAAATACCCAAACCTTCAGAAATTAACCTAGATCGGAAGTTCCGCCGCCGCAAGCCTCTGTAGCCACGAGAAATCAATCTAGGCCCTCTCGGCACCTGCTGGGAGGGCCATCATCACCGGAGGCCATGGAGGAGGATCTTTGAGGGCCATCATCGCCATGAAGGCCAAGGACGGAGGAGAACCTCTCCCCATCTAGGGGAGGCCATGGAGGAGGAAGCACAAGGGGAGAACCTCTCCTCCTCTCTCGGTGGCGCGAGTGCCATCGGGAGGAATCATCGCCCATGATGATCGTCTTCATCAACATCACCATCATCATCATCACCATCCTCATCTCTTTTACGTGGTCCACTCTCCCTTTTAGCTGTAATCCTTACTTAAACATGGTGCTTTATGGCACATATTATGATCCAATGATGTGTTGCCATCCTATGATGTTTTGAGTAGATATCCTTTGTCTTGGGTTGATTGATGATCTAGATTAGTGCGAGTTGTATGTTTTATTTTGGTGCTGTCCTATTGTGCCCTCCGTGTCGTGCAAGCGTGAGGGTTCCATTGTAGGGTGTTATGTCGTTCATGATTAAACTTATAGTGGGTTGCTTGAGTGTGAAGCATAAACCCGAGTAAGGAGGTTGTTGCGTATGGGATAAAGGGGACTTGATGCTTTAATGCTATGGTTGAGTTTTACCTTAATGATCTTTAGTAGTTGCGGATGCTTGCTAGAGTTCCAATCGTAAGTGAATATGATCCAAGAAGAGAAAGTATGTTAGCTTATGCATCTCCCCCATATGAAATTGCAATGACGACTACCGGCCTTGTATTTTTAATTATTTCCAAAAATAATCTCCGCGAAGTTTTAGGTCATTCTGAGGACTTCTGTTTCTTCACAAAGATAACACCATGGCAATTCTGCTGAAAACAACGTCAGTCCGGGTTAGTTCCATCCAAATCATGCAAGTTAGAGTCCAAAACAAGGGCATATGTGTTTGGAAAAGTAGATACGACAGAGATGTATCACGGTGCTGCAAGCAAGGAGTGAAGGTTTCAACTTGGAAAGGAAGGCGAAGCGAGGCAAATGTGGCTTTTGGTAAGGGGAGGGGGGGGAGGTAGATATTTCATGAAACCAAAAATTTGGAATCGCTTCAGTGAAAAAAGCTGGCAGCATAAAGTGTCATCGAGACCACGGTCCCTTATTCGAGCTGTATGCGATATGTGAACATCACAAACGATTCAGATAGCTTAAGCTGTGTGTGATGAGTTTGAACGTCAAAAATTTTGGTTTGAATTTCCCTGGTTAAAGTGGTCATCCACGTCATTGCATAATTTGGGTACACAAAGGAGACTACAACACACCCAAACTTCTTAATCAAGCAAGTTCAGCAATTAAACAGAGCTAGCTGACCTAAACATTACTCTAACAAATTAAAGACCGGCGCTCTTATAATTAAACAAAACAAAGAGTACTACTACGGCTGGTGCTCGTCGATCTCCGCCGCCGCCTCCATGTCCAGCCCACGCCCGACGGTCTCCTGGGGAAGGGGCTCCATGGCATCCATCGCACCATACTCGGCAAGCATCTTACCATCCGCGTCCGCCATCTCTTTGGAAAAGGCCACCATGAGCTGGGCGTGGGCGGCCGCGATCTGGGCTTGGACGGGCTCCGTCGTCGCAAGGTATGCGGCAGAGGAACGGACGGCTGCTCGAACGCTCTTGGCGATTGCCAGCTCTTCGGCCGTGGGTTGCTGACCATTGTCGGAGAAGCTTCATTCAATTTGTGCGGTGACCGCTAGGAGCTGGGCGTGGGCGGCCTCGACATGGTCGTGGGCGGCCTCCATCAGGGCTAAGGCCGCCGCTGCGGAACGTACAAATGTTGTGCCGCTCTTGCGATTACTATCCCGAGGCGGATGTTCTTGCCGCCACAGCTGCTGGCCGCCGTTTGGGCTACCTTGGCCGCCCGGTCGCAGATTGCGGCTGCGCTCATGCACCTTGTTAGCACGCGCATGGCGGCTGCGGCCGCGCTCTCGCTGGAGTGGGCCATCAAAGTTGCCCTCACGACGCGGGTCCACGTTCCCATCTTTCACCGGCGACGATTGAACAGTGAAATGATATTTGGGAAGCGAGCTAGTTTGCTTGAGACGCCGGTTGTGGACTATAGCCGATGCACCTTCTCGCGTAAGCCATAGGCGTACTATACACCGACGGTGCTCCAGGATATTTTGTGCTGCATCTCACACGGTTGGTGATAATAAAGCGTATGCGATCTATGATTTTTATCTTGATTTGAATTACATAATGGGGTCACAGCGGCAATGGACGGTGTTTGAATTGCTATACCTTTTATCTGCAGTGAACATGCAACTATATGTGTGTCGTAAAAGAATTGGAATTATTCATGGTTCATTTGAACATTTTATACATTAAATTGGTTTTCTAGCCATTTCAGGTGCACAATTCAAAATTAAACTACATGTACATGCTCCGGTGCACCAACATGGGTTGTAAAATCATATATGTGTCCATGGGTTTATGCTTATGTCCCATGCAAGAAATGGGGATGAAATTCGAACACCACGACACCGTGGCTCTTTGGCAAACGTCGACATACTTGCTTTTGTAATTCTAGTAAATCAAAAATCCATGAAACTTGGCATGCTATCATGGAGCCGCATCAAGCCGTGGTAAATTTTTTGTCCCATTTGGGCAGGTTTGGGTATAAGCTTGTCATAAACCAGAGCTTCTCACAACAAGTGTGATGGTTTCGGTAGGGAACGTTTCACCTTTCTGGACGAAACGATATCTGTTGCCTCTTGTCGATTTCAATTTTTTCCTAGTGTCAACATAGAACAACAGGAGTGTTGTGTCAATTTTTGGGATTTTTCGTGGTTCTCTTGGACATTTTTATACATTAACTGAGTTTTCTATGCATTCATGTGCATAATTCAAATTTGAACTACAGGCACATGCTCTAATGCATATAAATTAGTTGAAAATTCAAATCTGTATCCTTGGTTGCCTGCTTAGGTCCCATGCAAGAAATGGGAATGAATGTCAAACACCCTGTCACCGTCACTCGGCCGCAAACATTAAGATACCTGGTTTTTAAATTCTAGTAAATCCAAAACTCGTCTGAAATTCATGAAACTTGGCATGCTATCATGGAGCGGCATCAACATGCCGTGGTAATTTTTTTGTCCCATTTGGGGCAGGTTTAGGTATATGCTTCTCCCAAACTAGAGCTTCTCACAACAAGCATGATGGTTTCGGTAGGGAACGTCCCACCGTTGGGGACAAAACGATATCCATTGCCTCTTATTGCTTTCAAAGTTTTTCTCGTGTCAACATAGAACAACAGGAGTGTTGTGTCAATTTTTGTGATTTTTTGGGGTTCAATTGGACATTTTTATGCATTAACTGAGTTTTCAATGCATTTATGTCAATAATTCAAATTTGAACTACATGCACATTCTCCAGTGCATATAAATTGGTTGAAAAATCAAATATGTGTCCTTGGGTGCATGCTTAGGTCCCATGCAAGAAATGGTGATGAATTTCAAACACCAGGGCACCGTTGATTGCCGGCAAAAACATTGAGATACATGGTTTTTGAATTCTAGTAAATCCAAAACTCGTCTGAAATTCATGAAACTTGGCATGCTATCATGGAGCGGCATCAACATGCCGTGGTAATTTTTTTGTCCCATTTGGGGCAGGTTTGGGTATATGCTTCTCACAAACCAGAGCTTCTCACCTCGCCCTTAACTATTCTATGTTTATTCTGTAACTCCTATTTCGAGTTATAATCTTAGCAACTGAACCGACATCAAATACCCAGGGGCTACTACGAATACTAGTAAGGTACACATGAATAACATGCATATCAAACATACTTTTTTTCACTTTGCCATCCTTCTTATCTGATGTAGGGCGGAACCCTATGTTGTCGATCTTTCACGCTTGGAGAGAATCCCTCGAGGAACACGAAGAGCGGCGGAAGAACACGAGGAAAACACGGGAAAGCGAGGGAGAGGTCACTCAACCGACAAGAAACCAATTACACAAGTGCTAGATTATCAAATACATAGAGTGGCACAAGATTCAAGGACAACAAAGGTAAGGATACAAGGGTAGCCGTTCTTCTCCATGAGGAGGTCTTGAGGGTCCACCCTAGGAGGGTCTTGAATCCGGCAGGGGATCTTCTCCGTAGAGGTCCTGATCTCGAAGGAGAAGTGGCCAAATGGATGAGCAAAGGCTCTCGCACGAAATATGAGCAAATCCAAAGCTAACCCTAACTAGGGGATGGAAGGGTCCTATTTATAGTCTTAGTGCAAATGGAAGTCAAAAGCGAAGGGTACATGGGCTTCAGCCCGCATCGAGCGTCAGACGTCCGGAAGGCGTCGGACGTCCGGAGGCTTCGGGAAGAGTCGATCGTCCGGACACATTCGGACGTCCGTAGATTCTTCTCTGTCGTAAGGCGTCGATCGTCCGTAGCGGACCCGGTCGTCCGGACTTCGAGGAGGTCGAACGTCCGGAGGCTGTCGGTCGTCCGTAGTTCAGCTTCGGGAGGTCGTAGTCCGGACGTCCGGTCAACTCGGTCGTCCGTAGGTTCGATTCGGTTGGCGATGTTCGGACGTCCGGGCGTCGGGCGTCCGTGAAGTTTGATTCGGTGTGAAGTTCGGACGTCCGGGCGTCGGACGTCCGTGTCTGGAATCGTCGGACGTCCGGAAGGTGTCGAACGTCCGTGCCACAGTAACTTCAACTGCTTCCTTCTTCCTCTTCGACATACTTGGGGTTCTCGCCATCTTGGCTCTTGCAAGTAGTAGATCCTTGGTTTGCCTCCATGTATCTGATTACACATAGAGTTTCGGAATGAGGTAGTAGCCATGTCTCATGGGTAGAAATAAGAAGTTCGGAGAGGAGCGAGTTCACCTTATCTTCAATAGCCTTAGCTCGGGCTCTTGTCATGGGCCCCGGTGGTGTTGAGGGAGATGAAGGCACGTCCGTGGGGATGAGTGAGGGCTGCTCTGCATCATTATCCACCAAGTATTTGGGGCAGTTCCGCTTCTAGTGACCATTCCCTTTGCACTAGAGGCACTCAGTTTCATGATTAGGTCCAACTTTGGGCTTCTTCACGAGAGTGGAAATTTGCTTGCCATTCTTCTTGAAGTTCCCTTTCTTTCCCTTGCCCTTTTTCTTGAAACTAGTGGTCTTGTCAACTGAGGGAGTCCTGGATTAGGGGGTGTCCGGATGGCCGGACTATAGCCTTTGGCCGGACTCCTGGACTATGAAGATAAAAGATTGAAGACTTCGTCCCGTATCCGGATGGGACTTTCCTTGGCGTGGAAGGCAAGCAGCGATCTGGATATGTAGATCTCCTCCCATTGTAACCGACTCTGTGTAACCCTAGCCCTCTCCGATGTCTATATAAACCGGAGGGTTTTAGTCCGTGGGGCGAACAAGCTGTCATACCATAAGCTAGCTTCTAGGGTTTAGCCTCTCTGATCTCGTGGTAGATCTACTCTTGTACTACCCATATCATCAATATTAATCAAGCAGGAGTAGGGTTTTACCTCCATTGTTGGGGATACAACTACTGAGTGTGAACCGCCCTGGAGGGGCCGGTTTACCCTAAATCCATGATCGAGGCCACGGAGGAGGCCGGAGCCCAGAAGGTGACTTAAGGTCCATTTATGTGAACCGCCTTAGTATTGTAACTTGTGTTGTAAGACAAGAGAGAAGAGACCGAGCGGACACTTGTATGAGCGGATCGGGACTCTGTGAACCGGCCAGGCGTCAACCCGTGTATATAAGGGGCGACCAGTGGCGGTTTAGAACAGAGAATTGAGGCTGGCGAAGCTATCGTTCCCTAGTCGCCGAAATCACATCAATCCCATCACAAACTAGGCGTGGGCTTTTACCTTCATTGAAGGGCGAACTAGTATAACTCCGTGTCTTGTGTCGCTTTAACCCCTCTAGGTTAACCCGTGCGATGGCCCTCGACTAAGTCCTTTCACGAGGACATCTGCCGTGACAATTCCACGACAGTTGGCGCCCACCGTGGGGCTATCGCGCGACGGTTTGATGATCTTAGAGGGCAAGTTCGAAGGACTCGAAGGCTATCTTGTGGGCGGATGGTGAGAGTCGTCGCGGCAAGCTCTACATCGGCGATCGCGATTTGGGGCCCGAGGCGGCTCGGTTGATCTGGATACGGGTCCCCTTTGGCGGCATACTGCGTGTTCATCGGCAAGATCGGCGAGCGGGGCTGGGCGGACATCTGCACCGACCTCGTCGAGGCGGCTCGTGGACGAGGAGGAGTCCTGCCACAGCTAAACCGGCGATCGGCGTGCTTTTCGTGGGAGTCGTCCGGAGACTACGAGGACGGATCAGCATCCGTGGCCGAAACCGTTGTCTACTCTGGCGGCGAGTCGTCGGTAGGAGAAACGGAGTCTGTACCAGTACAAGATGGCGGATCGGGGCTGTTCCGACGGTGAGTATTCGGACCTTTGATCTACCCAACGGGTTGGAATCTTCATGGCGGCCGCATAGCGGCGCTTCACTCTTCGACCATGGCGCCCTGATCGCCCGGTTCAGCAGCGGTGGCGGCAGCGGGGAAGGAGGCCTGTCGCCCATCGGCTCAAGTCTTATCGAACTTTTGGCGCATTGGCTGTGCTCATGGCGAGGCTAATCCGCGGATCAGGACCTCCACAATGCGGAGATTGCAAAGGTGAGAACAGATCACCAAAGCTAAAGCGGACTGGCAGCAGCGGGCGTGAGGATGGCGGCGGAGCAGGCGCTTTGGATCTTATGAGCTTATAGGCTCATCTTTGGATCGAGCGCGTCACATGAAGTCATGAAAAGGAAATACAGATCCGTTTACCTTGATGTTCGAGGAAGAGCTTTTCAATTCCCGAGGCGAGGACGATAATCCGCCGCGGTTATAAACCGGCGGAAGCTTTGGGGCGGCGCGCGATTCAGCCTCGTGTGATGGATCTGCCACGACATCATACCGGCGCGCCCAGGCTGTCGAACACCTCCGGTCACTACTCCAACCCGATGGATAACCTTGTTGCGGCTGCGGCACGGTTGGGCGATTCAATTGGCGATTCACCACGGTGGTAGAGACACGCCGGGTTAAGGAGCTCCTCGGGGCGGCCACTGGCTCAGCGAGCGTACTCATATAGTCGGGATCGGATCCACTCCACCCCCGCCCAAGCGGAGCTATAGCCGAGCGTCGACGAACCGGCCGTGTCAAGCAATGTGCAGCGCGGTCCGCCTCGCGGCAACAACCCGGCAGGTGGCCGAGGATGCTCAAGTGGTAGTGGACGCGCCCGAGAACGCGTAGGGAGGCGAGTTAGCGGCACAACACGAGGATCATCCGCTTCGCACGGTTCGTCCGACCATCTTTGAACCGGGGATCACGTCGGCTCTTTGGGGTGCCTTGCCTCGTCCCGCTTTACATAGCGTCGTTTGCCCAAGGACTTCAAAGGGCCCGCAAGGTGCCCAATTATCTTGCCGATCGGCTCGAAGCGTGGATAGAAAGCTATGAGATGGCCATGGAGATGCTGGATGTGGATGAAGCTGCGTGTGCGAAATATTTCACTATGATGTTGGAAGAGTGCGACCGGACTTGGTTGAAGAACTTGCCGCCTTCGATCAGTTCATGGACCCGATTCGCGGACCGGTTCATTCAAAATTTCAAAGACACCTATAAGCAGCCCATATGCGTGGTGGATTTAGCGGCTTGTGTCGAGCGGAGGAGAATCCACAACTCATTGGGTGCGCCAGCGTTTGAAGTTTACACTCTTGGACGGATCAACCACGATTCGATCTTAACCCGGAAGCCAATTGCGGTTTGAACCATTGAAATTGAAGCTGGAGTGCATGAAGCGTTTTGCAATGACATGGGCACTCTAATGGGCGTTTTGGTAAAGTATGCTGATTACGATAGTACCAAGGATCCGAGTGCAGGGATGACGAAGTAGGGAAGGAAAAGCGAACAGCAATTCGAAAGCCAGCAGCATCATTCGAGCAATGGAGGAACAAGCGTAAAGCAAATGGTAACATGGGCCGTAGCCAACACCAGCAGCGAGGACAAGGGTCAGCGGCGCAAGGGTAACAATCAAACCGGGCGGTCACAATCCGGATCGTCTGAATTACATATTGAATCAACCTTGTCCGAAGCATGGGGCGAAGGAGACACCGCAAACCACCTTTGGAAGGATTGTTATATTATGCAGGAGTTCAAAAACTCTAACTCTTTCGGTATGATCAAGGGCCCGGCGGTGGTTCGAGATCCGCCCGGAGTTACGATGGAGAAATTCGGCCCGAGATTCGGTGGTAATCCGGGCGGGCAAAACAATCGAAATGTCGAGCGATCGAGTAATCGAACAATCGAACAATCGAGAACCAAGGGGTTACAATCAACAACAGCGGCAGACGGGTTACCAAATTAACCCAAAGCAGTTGAGCAGTGGGCGATACCGTCTTTACCACCAGCTTGGACAGGCGAGACCGAAAACTTGAAGCGGGCGGTCGGTGTTGTTGAACCGGCTGCGCGCATTACCTCGTTGGTCGAGCAACCTATCGTGTGGGCGAGAGGACCACCCTCCCGGGTTTACAATCCGGGTCGATTAACCCTGGTGGTGGTGCCTCGGTAGGAGGATACAAGTTTACCAAGGTGCTTATGGATGGAGGAAGCAGCATCAACATCACTGTACTATGAGACCTTCCGGCGTATGGGGTTAACGAGATAGGCATCTTAGGCCGTCCAGCCACGATGTTTCACGGTGTGGTGCACAGCAAGTCGGCATACCCGATCGGTAAGATAGCTCTGGAGGTGACCTTTGGGGATGAACATGACTCGGATCGGAAACATTGGCGTTTGAGGTGGTGAAAATTCAAAATCCTTACCACGCCCTTTTGGGCGGCGGCTTATCTTAAGTTTATGGCACGGCCCTGTTATGTTTATTTGCAGCTGAAAATGCGGGTCACAAAGGGGCGATAACGGTTCATGGTAGCCGCGGATCGCTTTGGAGTGTGAGGAAGGTGATGCGGCTTATCGAGTCGGTTTGTGCCATGAAGAGTTAAAGTATTATAAAGACAATGTTGATCCGGCGGATATGACCCTTTGAAGAAGCCAACTACGAGCACGATCCGGTTTAAAGTTCAAATCGGCAGTGAGACAAAACTTGTTGATTTTGTGCGGCGATTCGTCCAAGCGATTCACCATCGGTGCCAACTTAGATCCTAAATAGGAAGCGCGCTCATCGAGTTCATCCGTGAGAATCGGGACATTTTGCATGGAAGCCTTGACATGCCGGTGTACCGAGGAACTCGCTGAGCACACTCTTAATATTGACCCCAAGTATAGACCGGTAAAGCAGTTTCTTCGCGGTTCAATGAGGAAAAGCGCAAAGGCCATTGGAGAGGAAGTTGCTAGGCTCTTAGCGGCGGGGTTTATTGTTGAAGTCTTTCATCGAGTGGCTTGCTAATCCGGTGTTGGTCCTTAAGAAGAATGGCACTTGGCGCATGTGTGTGATTACAGATCTTAACAAAGCTTGTCCGGCGAGATCCTTCGCCCTCCCGCATTGACCAGATTATCGGCCTTCTGGCGGGTTGTGGCGTTGAGTTTTTGGATCGTATTCGGTTATCACCAGATTAAGATGGCGGTTAAGGACCAGGAGAAGGCGGCGTTTATCACCTTTTGGAGCCTTCGCTATGTATCTATGCCCTTTGGGCTCAAGGCGCCAAGCAACTTATCAGCGTTGCGTCTGAACTGCTTGCATGAACAGATCGGCCGTAATGTGCGCGCTTATGTGGATGATATCGTGGTTAAGTCAAGGGAGAAAGAAACACGATTGAGGATTTGAGAGAAACCTTTGACAACTTGCGGGTGTACAAGATGATGCTTAACCCGACCAAGTGTGTCTTTGGTGTTCCGGCCGGCAAGTTATTGGGTTTCCTTGTGTCCAGCGAGGGATTGAAGCTAATCCGGAGAAGATTACAGCTATCACCTCCTTGGCTAAGCCAAAGTGTATCAACGATGTCCAACGTTTGGCAGGTCGGATTGCTGCGCTAAGCGGTTTATCGATCGCCTAGGAGAAGGCCATTCCTTTGTACCGATCTTTGAAGAAGGCGGATCGGTTAAATGCAGAGCTCGGCCGTTGATGAGGCATTGGAGGATTTAAGCGGCGGTAGCCAACCCTTTGTTCTTGCCGCTCCCATTGACAAGGAGCCGCTCTGTTATATGTTCTTTGCTAATGCGAGGCGTCAGCGTAGCCATTGTGGTGGAAGCGAAAGGAGGCGGGGAAGGAGTATCCGGTTCAACGGCGGTTTATTATATCAGCGAGGTCCTCATTGAGTCTAAGCGAAGATATCCACATTGGCGAAGCTGGTATATGGGGTTTTATGGCAAGCGGAAGCTCAAGCAATATTTCCAAGGGCACCCCATCACATTGGTCGATTCAGCTCCTTTGGGCGATATCATCTGAAACCGGAAGCGGCGGCGGATTGCTAAGTGGGCTATAGAACTTGGGCATACGGTTTAAGGTATGTGCCTCGGACGGCGATAAAGTCTCGAGCACTTGTGGATTTCATTAATGATTGGGCGGAGTTGCAAGCACTGAAGAAAACCGGATCATACCTATTGGACCATCCACTTTGATGGGTCCGAGCAATTGGAGGGCTCGGGGTGGAGTCGTATTAACTTCCCACGGTGACAAGTTCTGCTACGTTCTTAAGCAATGTTCCCTGTACTAACAATGCAGCTGAGTATGAAGCTTTGCTCCATGGTCTCTGGATGGCTAAGGAGATGAATCTAAGCGGGTCAAGTGCTTTGGTGACTTCGGACTTGGTGGCCCGACAAGTGTCAGTGCTTGGATTCAAAGACCCACTCATGGCTGCGTGCCGTCGGGAGGTGGATATGGTTGCAGGACACTTTAAAGGTTATCGGGTGGACCATGTGGATCGCCGGAAGAACGAGGCGGCGGATGCTTTAAGCGGCTCGGTTCTCAACGTAAACCGGTCCGCCTAATGTCTTCCTTGACGTCTTGCACAATCCGTCGATTAAGCTTCTGATGAGGTCGATTTAGCTATTCCTGATCCGGAGGCTCACTTGGTGGCAACCTTGCATGTCATTCGGATTGGACCCTCCTTATTTGGCATACATGAACGGGCGAGTTACGGAAGGCGAGGCGCTGGCCCGACAGATAGTTCGGCGGTCTAAATCTATGATCATACATAAGGCGAGTTGCATCGTTGCGGCGTGTCAAGGCGTTTCAGCGTTGTGTGTCCCCGAGGAAGGCCGTGAGATATTGCGTGAGATCCATGAAGGGATTGTGGTCATCACGCGGTTCAAAATCCTTGGTGGCCAAAGCGTTTATACGGTTTCTATTGGTTGACTGCCCATCTTGATCACGGAAGATCTGGTCGAGACGATGTGATGGTTGCCAAAAGTTCTCGGGCGTGCTCATGTACCGGCCCAAGAATTGAGGATGATTCCAATTACTTGGCCGTTTGCGACTTGGGGGCTGGATATGGTTGGACCTTTCAAAGGTCCAAAGACAAGAAAACCCACTGTTGGTGGCGGTTGATAAGTTTACCAAGTGGGTCGAGGCGAGCTCATTTAGTAAGTGTGATGCGGCCACGGCGGTTCAGTTCATCAAAAGGTGATTTTCGGTTTGGGTTTCCACACGGTATCATCACGGACAATGGCACCAATTTATCCAAGGGAGCCATGAAGGAGTTTTGTGAGCGAGCACATCCGGCAGCGTTTCTTGATGGCCCACCGCAGTCCAATGGTCAAGCGGAACGAGCTAATCGGGAGATCTTGAGGGTATTAAACCCGGCTTATGGTCCCTTTAGTGAGGGCGCCGGGTTGTTGGGTCGAGGAGCTGCCATCGTGATATGGAGTATCAATACTACACAAACAGATCCACTGGATACACGCCGTTCTTTATGGTCTATGGGCGGGGCGGTCCTTCCTGTGATATCGTCATGACTCGCCCAGCGTGGCGGCTTATGTTGAGGCCGATAGTGAGGCAGCCCGGCGGGGCGATTTGGATCGGCTGGATGAGGAGCGAGATATGGCGGCTGCTCGTTCGGCGATTTACCGGCAAGATCTTCGTCGGTATCACGGCCGGCGGGTTAGAACAAGAACCTTCGGGAAGGAGACTTGGTGCTTGGCTCATTCAAGACCGAGACGGATATGCACAAGCTATCCCCACCTTGGGAAGGGCCCTTTGTGGTCGATGAAGAATCTGTACAGCGGGTCATACTATCGATTGATGTTCGAGGCGGAAAGACTCACGCCGCGTCGGAAGAGGAGACCAACGAGCCGTGGAACATAGCTCATCTTGACCTTATTATACGAGCCATCGGCTCCACTTATGTACATATTAAGACAATGTATATATTATGAATAAAAGCAATAAACGGATCCTCGGCCAAAGCGGGGTATCCGTTTACATATAAAGTCGGTTTGGGTACATGGAGATGTTGTCGTGAAGCGGCCTCGGTTTAACCCTTTGCCTTGATTTTCAGAAATTTTTGTCACTTGGGGGCTTGGTGGTGTCCGAACCAATGCAACACCTCTTGACGAGCAAAAAGCCACCAGATCACTTGGGGACATGGTCACGTCTGAACCGATCCGCCTCTTGGTCGACCTAAGGCCATAGAATCACTTAGGGCTTTGGTGAACCCGAACCATTGCAATGCCACTTGATCGGCATCATGCCACGATTTCGATTGGGGACTGGCTGACTTGAACCATCGCTACACCTTATAGGGAGCTTGGTCTGTCCGACCATGGTAACACCATCGATCCGGCTCGATAAAGCCTTTTCTTGCAAAAGCGGTTTTTATCATTGCCTTTGCTTCCATATGGTTTTATACCAATCATTTGATTTTGTTTGCCTTCTTAAACCGACAAACCTCTTTAAACGGATTCAAGTTGTCGAATTCGGTCCATTTTTAATCCGGCGATTTTGTTCGGTTTGATTTTTACATTAACATCCCATTATGGAGTAACAGGGGCTTATCATGCCCGACACGGTTTACACGGTAAACCGGCATTTTAAGCACAGAGTTATTTTCTCCTTTGCGGTAATGGTTTCTAAACCTCCGCCTTAAGATTGGCTAAGCCAACTGCATGCCCGACAATGGCGGTATTTTTATATCATAACGTTTGATCATATACATCCTTATTTTCTTATATAAATATATAGGCGTCACAAGCCGGCTGGCGACACAAGCCGCCGTGCGGGTTAAAAATTTGTGATTGCGAGGCAAAATAAGTTGAGGTTCATCACTCCCGATGTCGGCACCACCGTGCAAAAGATTCTGATGAGGTTGTAAAGGCGTTGTTCAAAACAAAGTCTTGACTATCCTATTACAAAGCCTAAGGCCGGTGTTTCATGTGGTGTTATGCCTTGAAGCTTGGGCGTCACCCGGCTTGCGGATTCGCTTCTTCGCGGGTTGGCGTGAGGTAGAGGCGCTGGCGTCGGTTCAACTTCTTCTTCTTCCTCACCCAAAGCCGGAAGTCATTGGTAGACCAGTCAATCCGGGTTAAGGCACGAAAACAGCTTCTTCACTTATCAGCTCAGCGGATCAACATCGAGGGCATAAGTGTGCTTACGGATTGGAGGAACAAGGCTCGCACTTCGAGGATGACAAACTCCACCCGCTTGTTGTTTGCGTCATAAAAAGCGGTGAACCGCCGGTTAACTTCACTGCCGATTGACTTCGCCAATGGGCGCATTTCCTTTGTTATCCGTTTGAGCGTCGTTATCAAAGGCTTCACCGTTTTCTTGGCGCTGGAAACCTTTGGCTATGTCGGCGGATCAAGATCTGCTATCCACGCCTTGGCGCGAGTCGAAACAAGTAGGGTGCCAGCCGGGCGCGGATCGCTTCAACTCTTCAAGCTGCCCGGAACCATGGACAGCGGTCCGGTGTCTCTCGATCGAGGGCGGCGCCGTGTTGTCGTCTGATGTGGCGCATATGACTTCGCTGGCGCGGTATACAACTGCTCAATCAGGTGTAAAAGCCTTGAGCTTCTTCCGCGTCGAGCCGAGATGAGCAATCGCTTGCTGCACGAGTTCGAACAGCTCAAGTTAAACCGGCGGCAATATTAAAGCAGGTGTATTCGATGCAAATTTTCTTACCAAAGATGGCGAGAGGTCATGGCATGAACTTGGCGCTTGATCTGTAAGCTCTTGATAACGGTTTAAGAGCTGATTCGGCATCTTCGCCCGTTTTGTCAAACCGGTTTTCTCGGTGTCCCATTTGGCCCTTCGGACGCATATCCTTCCTTCAGCTGTTCCATAGCGGCCAAGGCAGTTCTCAATTCATCCTTGGCCTTGGTGGTCTCGGCTTGTTGAGTTTCCAAGCTGCACGAAGGTCCTTGAGTTACGGTTTCTTGGTATATCTCATTACGATAACAAAGGAAGCATGTTAGTTGTGTTATTATAAAGTCCCGCTCAATACAAGTATTCAACTTGGCACTTGGGGGCTAATGGCTAATTGATCTCAGTTCGGTATGGGATCTGAAATTAAGTCGGTTTAACTATGACAAGTTAAACCGACCCTTGAGAACTCTGATCTGCAGTTCAAGGTGTATAGTTGTTTTATGAAGTTAAGTGCCGCTTTGACTATGACAAGTTAAACCGACCCTTGGGGGCGATTAACAACAAAAGTACAAGACGAGCATAAATCCTTACCTCATAGCGGTCCTTCATGCGATTTACGGACCGGCTTCAAGGTCACGGCTTGTGTAGAGCGGTTGAAAAGCCGAGTGAAGTTCTTGGGCGAGAAAAATTGTAAATGGTGACAGATCAGTTTTCCCTTGTCTTTACCCATGGTGGCAGACTCTCCCTTGGCGCTGTGTCTTGTTAAAGCGACCGGTTGGCTAGGGGCAGTATAGCGATGCCGTCACAATAACATCATCATTCTTGGCGGGCTGGCGGATCGGCGATCTTCTTTGGGCTTGGTGCTTTCATGCTCGGCTCGGCGGTTCAATAATTCGACCTGCTCTGCGGTCGGACTCGGTGGAAGCAGGATCACGAGGTTTCCACTTGAGCCCCGGTTCAGCTTCGGCGGATCAGCAATATCGTCTCGGTACAACTCGCGGAGCTATTCTTAGCGACTTGAGGATTTTCGTGGGTGCATTACAGGGTCTTTTCGGATCAACATCCGCAGAGGGTCAAGGGTTTTGCTTTCTTACTCAAGCGAGCCTTGGTGCTGCAATATTCAGAATTGAATTAAGACAAATTGGCCAAAGCAATGGTAAACCGAATTGACGGGACAGCGATTGCGTACCTGCAGCAACTTTAAGCGGTGGCGATTCGTGGTTGATGAACCGCCGGACGAGTTGGAAGAGGCCCGATAATTGGTCGAGATGGGTTGAGAGGACATCGGAAGAAACCCTTTAAGGGATAGCGCTTTTCGGAGAACAATTCACCTCGGGCGGCGCTTCCGGGTTGGTGTGTGCAGTAAACGGATGAGGTAATCCGTTGGCCTTTGTGCGGGTCGTCGGCGGCGCTCTTCACCTCTTGTGTCTTCAAGGAAAGATTTGGATTCAAGTAAGCACATGAAGGATATTTTTCACTTTCCGGACGGTGCGACGATTCTTTTAACGGCGCAAGATCGGATTCGGAAGAAAGAATGATTACCTCAACGAAGTCGGCATGGTGGCTTGACATCATCACAGGAGGTGAAATTGTCGATAAAAGGAATACAAAGGACAAGTCATAAGCAAGAGGAAACACAAAGCGGAAAGCGGTTCTGGCGGCTCCCGTAAGAATATCAAATTTTACCTCAACTTCGATTCTTAGTCCTCCGGCGGATCGGAGGACTCGGCGACTTTCTTCTTGCCTGCCTTCTTGGTGGCCTTGGACTTTACACGGCGCCCGAACCGGTTTAATACGTTTCGAAGGAGCTGTCGGCGAGAAGTAACAAGGATTAATGCATATCAACAAAGTATTAAGGACCCAAAAGCGGTGAGTAGAGATTTACCGCGGCGGTTTGTTGGCAACACATAATGGAGCCAACCGGTTAGGCTGCGAGCGGAGATCGGTTCATCAAGCATCTTCTTTACAATCTCTGTGACCTCAAGTTCGTTATGGGCAGCTCGTGGCGTCTTTGAGGTCTTTGAGGCTGCGGTGTACTCATGCATCAATCCGGGCGGCGGCTTAGTGGCAAAACGCCCCAAGAAACCCAACACCGCACAAGGTCCACGCCGGTTAAGCCATTGGCCATTAGAGCCGGAGCTTGATTATTTGGTAGCGAAGTTCTTCCGTTCATGGCGGTTAAGCGTGAAGGCAGCGGATGCTGGTTCTTGAGCGGTGAGGGCGATAACCCGGCAAGGGGTTCTCGTTAGCGAGGCGGTGTTCGGCGGTAGAACCAGGTTTGGTTCCAATCCTTTGGATGGCTGTGGTGTTTGGCGTGAGGAAAATCCACTTCCTTCCTCTTCGGATTGAAACGCCGCCTAGCTACGTGTTGGGACCATCGAGAAAATTGATGCAGCGGTTCAAGTGGAAAAAATCCGGAACAACTCCACGATGGTTCTTCACGAAGATAGACTTGAAAGACTTGAAAGTTGCATATGTTTGACACGAGTTGGGCCGATATCCTGCGGATGGAGTTTCAAACTTGCAAGGGCGTCCGGAAAAATTTTGAACCGGGCGGGCAGAATCCCGGTCTAAGTGCTGCATAAACACAATTACTTCTCCCTCTAGTGGCTCGGGAGAAACTTCGCCATCCGGAACACGCCCGATGGAGGACATTTTTGGAGCCAAACCGCCCGATGGTGACATAGCCGTTGAGTTGCGTTTGATGATTTTGGACGGACCCAATTGCAAGCTGAGAATTGAGGAGCCATTCCGGAAGACTAAGCTGCGAAAGAAAGGAAAAGCGGTTCACCATTAAGCGGTTCAGGCATATCATACATTGTTAAACGGCGATTCAGCAGCGGCTTCCAATTCGGTTTAGCGAGGACTAATGGGTAGCGGATTAGCTATCAAAAGTTAAACCGCCCGAATAAGGCGAGCTGAAAAATCTACTAAGTGTGGACGAAACAGTTTTCACATGCGAATGGAAATAATCGAGATCTACGAAGCTCTAGTAAGAAAAACTTTCGACCTATGCAAACCTCATAAAGAGTAGGAGGGTTGGGTATTCTACACTCGAGGATCTGAACAAAAGGAAAGGTGCATAAAGAGTTAATTGGACGACGGGGCAGCCGCCTGCAGGATGTGCAGTGCGGCTGAGTCGTACGGCCATGGCGGAGCAGGCATGAAGAACTAATATGAGCACCTATGAACTATGAGATGAACAGGGTTTCCAGATGGGATCTAGGCTTGAGAGGAACCTTACTTGACGAGCAGAAACCGCGGAGGAGCGCCGAAACTCGATCGATCAGGTTGATGCAGCGGCCCGGCGTTGAGCGTCGTTCGAAGGTCGAAGCGACGGCGGAGCTTCGAGGCTGGGCGTCGCGAGGAAGGAGAAGAGCGGAAGAAGAAGAAGAAAGGCGACCGGTCTATTTATAAGGGACGGAGCAATCAACGAACACGAAATCAAGGAGTCAAAAGCGGCGGACGGTGCAGCGGCGCCTCGATTTCGGGATAGCATTAAATGAAGGAATCTTACTGTTTGGATTTCTTTATTAAAATGGCGTCGGGGTGCCACGACACGGAGATCGGAGGATAGCGTCACGGCGGTTCAAGCGGATGGCGGTTTACAAAATATGAAAGGAGATCAAGAGTTTCACGAAGATGTTGAAGATTAACTGAACAGTTCAAGTCAATCTGGGGCCTAATGTTGGGGATAGAACTCTGAGTGTGAACTGCCTGGAGGGGCGGTTTACCCTAAATCCATGATCCAGGCCCACGGAGGAGGCCCGGAGCCCAGAGCGACTTAAGGTCCATTTATGTGAACCGCCTTAGTATTGTAACTTGTGTTGTAAGACAAGAGAGAAGAGACCGAGCGGACACTTGTATGAGCGGATCGGGACTCTGTGAACCGGCGAGGCGTCAACCCGTGTATATAAGGGGCGACCGGCGGCGGTTTAGAACGAGAGAATTCGAGGCTGGCGAAGCTATCGCTCCCTAGTCGCCGAAATCACATCAATCCCATCACAAACTAGGCGTAGGCTTTACCTTCATCGAAGGGCGAACTAGTATAACTCACGTGTCTTATGTCCGCTTTAACCCCTCTAGGTTAACCCATGCGATGGCCCTACGACTAAGTCCTTTCACGAGGACATCTGCCGTGACAATTCCACGACATCCATCGAGTGGGCCTGAACCTGGGTAAAAACATCGTGTCCCTTGTCTCCTATTACCATCCGCCTAGACACACAGTTTGGGACCCCCACCCGAGATCCGCCGGTTTTAACACCGACATTGGTGCTTTCATTGAGAGTTCCTCTGTGTCGTCATCTTTAGGCCCAATGGCTCCTCCGATCATCAACAACGATGCGGTCCAGGGTGAGGCTTTTTCCCCGGACAGATCTTACGTATTCGGCGGCTTTGCCTTTGTGGGCCAATTAAGCAGCCATCCGGAGCAGATCGAAGCTACGCCCCTGGCCATCAGTCAGATTTGGAAGTTTAAACTACGGTGGCGTCGCGGAGACTTGATCTTGACGGATTCGAGCCTGGCAACCGTGCAAACCGCACTATTACGATGGGCATGATCTAGCTCTGCCGCGAGCGAAGTGCCACGAGGCCGCACCGTGCTGCTCCGACCCTTAGCTCGGGCCGGCTGCGCCAACCGAGGGCGGGTGGCTGGACACTTTGCCTCGGGGCTGCAATCTCTCGGTGATCGAGCGAACACCAGCCTTGTCCTCTGAAGCCCGTGACTCCAAAGTGCGGACTCCTCTCCGGACTCTGAAACTTCGCGCCCGCCTTAGCGAATCCGATTAGGCGCCGATCATGGAGTTCACCGCGCGGGCATCTTCGGCACTTGCCCTTTGGCGACATTCGAATTCATTAAAATCTCTCTCTTTATCGGGGAGCCCTGGCGGACTATGGTCGACAAGGTTGGGATGCAGACGACGAAGAAATTCAAAGCCCACCCACCACCCACTTCATAGCAATTGTCGATGATTTAACCGACATGCTCGACCGACTCGAAGACATCGGCGGTGCGGGCGGCGATGTAGGAGGCGAACAGAACCAGTGCCTATAGGGCCTTTGGACAACCACCCCATCTCACGATGTATACATGGTGGACACACCTAAAAGAAACGCGAAGAGGAACAAAGGGATGCAACGAGGATCGTTCCTCGGCGCATCAAAGCGGCGTGTAAGCGCGCTCAAACCCCACCTCGGCGAGACAAGCAGCCATCTGAGACCCAGCCATAGAGCAGGGCAAACCGGGGACGGCGAACATGCCATCGAGCAACCGTCCGAACAGGGCAACTTGGATAAACAACCCGTCCCGCCGAAGATAACAGTCCGGACGACATCACGCGGACAAGCTACGGAGCGAAGAACCTCCACAAAGGCTCGTCGCCCGCTGCGGCGTAGCCTGAAAAAGCGAGCGGAGCTCAAAACAGCGGAAGATGCACTCGTAACTAGATGGAGCAAAGTACTCAACACATGAACAAATCTGGCGGCGATCGCGCTGAAAGAGCTACCCGGCGAAAATTACTGCGAATTTGATGAGGAGGCCTTAGAAACCCGCAATCAAAAACAAAGGAAGCCACCGGTCGAGTGAACAACCCCATGGCCAACATAGAGCGGCAAAGGCGCCGCACACAAGCCGCACGTGATCCGCTGAGATTCGCATCAAAAGATGGCCCAGCTAGATCTATCTACGGGCCAAGAAAGCAAGCTCTAGTAAGCAATGCAATGCATCAAGTATCCGAACATCACGGTACACCCAAATATAGGGGTGCCGCACACCCCTATGTTTCACCGATGAGGTCTTGGATCATGAATTTCGGTGAGGATTCAAGCTCGTAAACATAGAGGCATCTGACGGAACAACAGACCACAGTGCGGATTGAGGATTACATCCTCCACATACACATGGCTAGAGGAGATGATCTCCACGCCATAAAATACTTACCCCTAAAGCTCAAAGGGCCAGCCTGGCATTGGCTTAAAAGCCTTCCCGAAAACACCATTGGAAGTTGGGAAGAGCTCGAGGATGCTTTTCGAGCAAATTTTCAAGGGACCTATGTCCGACCTACGGATGCAGACGATTTAATTCATATAACTCAACAACCCGGAGAGTCAGCCCGGAAACTCTGGAACATATTTCTTACTAAAAAGAACCAGATAGTCGACTGTCCGGACGCCGAAGCCTTAGCAGCTTTCAAACACAGCGTTCGAGACGAATGGCTCGCCAGACACCTCGGACAAGAAAAGCCAAGAACAATGGCCGCATTAACAAGCCTCATGACCTGCTTTTGCGCAGGAGAGGATAGCTGGTTGGCAAGATGCAGTACCAGCGACCCAAGTACATCCGAAGTTAGGGATGGAAACGGGAAACAGCAACGCAGCAAGGACCATCGCCGGACCAAGGGAAATAGCCCGAAGAGCACGACAGTCAATGCCGGATTCAAAAGCTCTCGGTAGAATTAGAAAAAGCTGCCCCTCAAGGATAACATGGACGAGCTATCTAACCTAAACATAATCTTGGACAAGATATGTCAAATCAACAGTACTCCCGCGAATCCTGCAAACCATACCCACAGAGATTGTTGGGTCTTCAAGCAATCCGGCAAACTCAACGCCGAACACAAGGGGCTCGACACACCAAGCGAGGACGATGACGAACCCACAAGCAGAGCACCGGAAAACAAAAGAATTTCCCACAAGAAGTCAAAACAGTAAACTCACTTCACGTGAAAAAAGGGAAAAACGGGGTGGCGCCTATAGAGATACATGCCATACGGCCTATCCCAGAGGAGTCCCGCCACTGGTTGTTAAAACCAATCACCTTCGACCATCAGGATTAATCTAGAAGTATCTGGAACGTAGGCTGGACTGCCTTGATATTAGATCCGATAATTGACGGACTCCAATTTACACAAGTCCTAATGGACGGCGCCAGTGATCTAAACCTGCTATATCAGTACACAATACGCAAAATGGGGATAGATCCAACAAAAATTCGCCATAGCAACACTTTCTTTCAAGGGTAACGCCAGGCCCAGATGCCCATTATGCGGGCTCTCTCTGCTAGAAGTTATGTTCGGCTCCTGACAACTTCCGCCAAAAGCTAACCTTCCACATCGCCCCATTCACAAGTAGCTATCAAGCACTCCTGGGATCTGAAGCTTTGCCCGCTTTAACATAATACCGCATTATGCATCTCTTATACTTAAAATGCCGGTCCATGAGGCATCATCTCATTAAAGGGAAATTTCGAGTGTTCCTCGGCGCGGAAGATTGTCGGCTGCCTTGACAGCCACACACTAAACCAGCTTCACTGATCAAAGCACCTAAACAGGTCGTTCGGACCCGGACATGGCTAGACGAGTCGGTGTAAACATCTAAAGGGCTTACTAGCCACATACCCCGTACAAGGGATCCGCGCATGTACAACAAGAGGCGATAAAGCTCAATTTTATTCATTTTTGAATTATACTTTGTTATTTAATATAACATATATTTTTGCAGTCTTTTCAACTAAGTTCCTCTCTTTTACAGATGAACACCGTGCTACACCCATCGAGGATACGGCTGCTTGGAGACACACGCGCAGAGCGTGCGGTGAGGACCCGTTCAAGGATTCTTTTAGATTAAGACCCTCGTAAAACTTTTTACTATCTCTTGTTGATACACATCCCCGGTTTAAGTGATATAACCGAGGAGGAGGCTGGCGTCTTGGCATGTGGCCACGTCGAATTTTCGCGTACACGGACACCGGGGCTCATTACCAAGGCGTTGTTCAGCCCGTTTTCATAAAGACCGAATACCTTAGGGAGTGTTCGGCGTCATGAGTTGGCCTTATATGCATCAGCTCCGAATCATGTATTTGGTCAAATGTTGGGTTTGCCGGCTCTGTGTTTGCTGCCTTACGTTCCGCTCTATCGGCTAAGGCGGCGCCGGAGAGAACTCTGCGATTGTGCCCGGTTCGCCAGCGAGCACCTCGATGAAAGCGAAAACTGGCTGTCATGATATAGCGTGAGACTGGTCAACCACTCGATGACCCGCGGAATCTTTAGGATTCCTCCGCATTAACGAATGGCGTTTCGGCCAGCCAGCACACACGCCCGAATTCGGGTGAGCGCGGTGCCCCTAGGGGCTATATAGTAGCCCCAATGTCAAACTCCTATGGCTAAGTGAAAGTGATAAAGCATTATAGTCCGTTGCCTAGTTAAGCTGCGCTATCACCTCCTTTATAGGACCAAGGCGTTGGATCAAGTGTGAAAATCATATACGCAAACACCCGCATTATATGCATGGGGGCTGAAGCCGACATTGCCATCTTTCGAGGTTATATATACATATACATTAACGGCCGCAGGAGGTATTTTAATTCTTGAAGGCACAAGTATAAAAAGCTTTTAAATTCCCTCGAAACATTTTTTACAATAATACATGTTATTGAACATAATATCCTTGAGCACTGCGTCTCTATTAAGCAGCGCCTGCAGAACTTCTTGAAAATAGTGCTCGGCGGTACTCGGCTCTCGTCCGAATCTTGGGATGCAATAGCGGTGGCCTTCATCTCCGCCCGGTATGTCTTGACACGGGCAAGAGCCATCCGCGCACTCTCTATACTGCTGACCTCTTCATTGCATTGATATGCGGCACGCACAAGGAACTGCTACACCAAGCTAAAATAACTCTTGGCTCGGACCTTTCCGTACAAATGACTCACGACATACTTCATGGCGAGTCCGGATAACCTATTCAGCTCATACCACGCCGCCAAGCGATCGGTTAATGGAAGTGGGCGCTCTGGATTGTGGAACTGCGACCAAAAAGCTTTTCCACCGTGATCCTTTGATCCGGAAGTGTTACGGCGCGTCCGCTGCACTCGTCGCCAAGTCCGGATAAGGGTCCGCCGCCTCCACAGCCGGTCAACGGTGCATATTTAGGATCCCGAACTTCATCCGTAGCATAAAGGGCTTTCCAGCGCGATATCTCGGCTGGCGTAGCTCCTCCTTCATAGCTCTCATCGCAGAGCGAGCATCCTTGGCCTCGGTAGTGGCCTTGTTCAGGTCGTTCTGTTGCGCCCGATCTTCTTTTTCAAGAAGCTTGCAGCGGTCGGCAGCATCCTTCAATTTCACAGCCATCTTGGACATTTCCTTCTTGCTTGGCGATGAGCAGCTGTTAAACTTTCAGCTCTTGACCGCCTTTAAAACAACCGCATCACTTTCCCTGGCCTGCTCCTTGGCTCGGGCGAGTTCCGCCCAAAGGTTCTCCACGGCAGCGGCACCATCTGCATCAAGCATATAGGTTGTAAGGTACGAGCATCAAACCCCCTTACCAGGTGTCTGCGGAGAAATTACATACCTTGTGACTCGTCAACCGCTTGTTGACAAGCGCGATGTCGGCATCTGCCACGTCAAGTTGCCGCTTTAGCTCGGCAAATTCATCGGTCCGGCTAGCCACGGGCGCCGCCACCTACATAGGAAGCGACATATCATACACAGGATTATGATCCTCGGCGCGCGTCATTTTGACAACGCACGAGAGTCTCGAGGGCTACTATCTATCTGAGCGCATCTTTTATATGCGGAACTGTCAAAAGGTACATCATTTCGCGTACCTCAAAACCTATCGATAAACTCGACAGCTTCTTACAACCCGCTCTCCGCGGTTGAAATCCTTTCAATCACCGTACCCATCAACGCCGCGGTGTTCTTACGAGATAAGCGCTCACCGAGCAGATCCTTCACTCCTCCGACCAGCGCGCCGGACGGTGCGGACTCGTCGATGGCCTTTTTCAAGGCGGACACGGAGGGCTTTGGGGGCCATCTGACTGCCTTCGGCCCTGCCGATTTGGAGAAACCCTCCGTGGCGACACCTCGGGGTCGCCCGCCTCGCAAAGCGATGCGGCGAGGCGTTCGCTCTCCATCATCTCGGTCGAAGATCCCACGAAGATGAGCTCTGCTGAGAGAAGGGCTGAGATCCGAACTACAAGGTAAAATTCGGTTATCTTCCTCGAGAAATAGAACAGGGATGTCTCTTATTTTAAAACTCCCTCTCTACTTACGGCTCGTTGGAGGCTGATCCCCTTGGGCGCCGCGTGCGGCCGAGGCATCTCCAGCGCAGGACCCTCGGCGAAGATTTCTTCCCCGCTTTGAGACCATGGTCTCCGGGTCTTGAGGCGGCCCTCTTCTTCCCCGGATGGAGGGATTCTCGATTCCTCCTTTCCTGACAGCCCCCTTCGGGGAGGCGGTATCTTCCTTGTTCCCCCCTTCGCCTTCTTCCAAAGGCGCAACCTCCAGCATCCTGGTTAACACGGGATCCGGCGTGGTCTCAGGGAGGGGGGCTGGACACCTGATTAGCTTTGCTTTCGCTATCCACTCCTGTTTAAGGGACAGCTCTTTTAAGGGCAATTTTATGATAAATATCACGGATGGGCGTGTCCGATGCAGGACTACTTACTTGAGTATCCGGCGATTGCAGCTCGAGACCTGCTTCCTCGGTCGAGTCCGGACACATTGCTTGTGATCCGAAGAACAATTTGTACATCTCCATGGGCGTCGCGTCCGTAAAATGTTGGAGAGCTCGTGGCCCTCCGGATTAAACTCCCACAAGCGGAGGGGGCGACGTTTGCAGGGCAAGGTGCGGTGAATCAAAATGACCCGCGTCACCGCGACCAGATTGATGTCTCTCTCTAGGAGATCTCGAATGCAGCCCTGCAACAAGGGCACGTCCTTGGACGGCCCCCAGTTAAACCCTTTATTGACCCATGGCGCTAGGCGTGGTGGGGACCCGGCGAAAGGCAGGTGGCGCCACCCACTTGGTGCCCACAGGAGCTGTGATATAAAACCACTCTCGTTGCCATAAGCTGAACTCCTCTTGAAAAGAGCCCTCGGGCCATGGAGCGTCAGCATTCTTGCTTATAACAGCGCCTCCGCACTCCGCTTGCTGCCCCTCGATCATCTTCGGCTCTACTTTGAAGGTCTTAATCCACAATCCAAAGTGAGGAGTAATGCGGAGGAAGGCTTCGCACACGACGATGAACGATGAGATGTGGAGGATGGACTCGGAGCCAAGTCGTGAAATTCCAGCCCATGATAAAACATAGGCCCCCTCACGAAGGGTCCGTCGGGAAGCCTAGCCCCGAAGGAAGTGAGGCCTTGAACACCACGCTCTCACCAGGCTTGGGAGTGGGAATAACCTGCCCTTTGAGCAGGCAGCCTATCACGAGATTTCCCGGTTAGATACTGGCATCTCTCGGCTTTATACGTCTTCTTCCGTAGCGGAGGAAGGCATCCACCGACCTTGAAGGCTGGAGCGGACATCATCGAAGGTCAAAGCGCTGAATCTGGAGCTTTGGGTGTTGGAACTCGGGCGAGGCGGATTCGATTGAGATTGAAAGAAAGGAGTAGAGCCTTGGTCTCTTTATAAAGAGGTTGAATACCAAGAGCCCTCCCCGTGACTGGTTGGGACTCTCCCTCGATTGAGGAAATATACCAACGGGCACGATTGGGTTACCCACGCCCGTATTGATGAGAATCCCGGAATAAGTGGATACGATCTCTGCTTCAACAAGACGTGCCAAGGAAACCGCCTCGCTAAATGTGCTGAGGTGGGATAGTAAAAACGATTCAAATAAAGGCTTGGTCGCGGTGTGATGTCACGCTGCAGAATACGTCAGCAGATTGGATTTGTGTAAATATTATTCTCTCTGCGGTGGTATGTGGAACTTATTTTACAGAGCCGGACACTATCCTTGTGTTCAAAGTCTTCTATGAAGTATTCGGAGGAGGAACCCGCCTTGCAATGTCGAAGACAATCTGCGCGCCAGACTTCGTCGTCATTGAAACCTGGTTCGAGGGACTCTTGAGGAGTCTGGATTAGGGGTGTCCGGATGGCGGACTATAGCCTTTGGCGGACTCTGGACTATGAAGATACAAGATTGAAGACTTAGTCCGTGTCCGGATGGGACTTTCCTTGGCGTGGAAGGCAAGCTTGGCGATACGGATATGTAGATCTCCTCCCATTGTAACCGACTCTGTGTAACCCTAGCCCTCTCCGGTGTCTATATAAACCGGAGGGTTTTAGTCCGTAGGACGAAAAACTATCATACCATAGGCTAGCTTCTAGGGTTTAGCCACTCTGATCTCGTGGTAGATCTACTCTTGTACTACCCATATCATCAATATTAATCAAGCAGGAGTAGGGTTTTACCTCCATCGAGAGGGCCCGAACCTGGGTAAAAACATCGTGTCCCTTGTCTCCTGTTACCATCCGCCTAGACGCACAGTTCGGGACCCCCTACCCGAGATCCGCCGGTTTTGACACCGACATCAACCATCAATACTTGATGCTCTTTCTTGCTTTCTACCTTCACCGATTTCAACATCGCGAAGAGCTCGGGGATCGTTTTCGTCATCCCAAAGTTCTAGTAGCTTGGTGATAGTGACTAGAGAACTCTATCAATCACTATCTTATCTGGATAATTAACTCCCACTTGATTCAAGCGATAGTAGTACCCAGACATTCTGAGCACATGCTCACTGGCTGAGCTATTCTCCTCCATCTTGTAGGCAAAGTACTTGTCAGAGGTCTCATACCTCTTGGCATGGGCATGAGTCTGAAATAGCAATTTCAGCTCTTGGAACATCTCATATGCTCCGTGGCTTTCAAAATGTTTTTTAGTCCCGGTACTAGCCGTAAAACATGGCGCACTAAACTATAAAGTAGTCATCATATCGAGCTTGCCAACCGTTCATAATGTCTGCATCTGCTCCTGCAATAGGTCCATCACCTAGCGGTGCATCAAGGACATAATTCTTCTGTACAACAATGAGGATAATCCTCAGATCACAGACCAAGTCTGCATTATTGCTACTATCATCTTTCAACTTTATTTTTCTCTAGGAGCATATCAAAAATAGGGGAGCTATATTGCGAGCTATTGATCTACAACATAGATATGCAAAACTATTAAGACTAAGTTCATGATAAATTATGTTCAATTAATCAAATTACTAATGAACTCCCACTTAAATCGACATCCCTCTAGTTGTCTAAGTGATACATGATCCAAATCAACTAACCCATGTCCGATCATCACGTGAGATGGGGTAGTAATCAATGGTGAACATTTCTATGTTGATCATATCTACTATATGACTCACGTTCGACCTTTCGGTCTCCAGTGTTCTGAGGCCATGTCTGTACATGCTAGGCTCGTCAAGTTCAACCCAAGTATCTGCATGTGCAAAACTGTCTTACACCCATCGTATGTGAACGTATAGTCTATCACACCCGAGCATCACGTGGTGTCCCGAAATGATGAACTTTCGCAACAGTGCATACTCGGGGAGAACACTTATATCTTGAAATTTAGTGAAGGGATCATCTTATAATGCTACCATCATTCTAAGCAAAATAACATGCATAAAAGATAAACATCACAAGCAATCAAAATATGTGACATGATATGGCCATCATCATCGTGCTTTGGATCTCCATCTCCAAAGCATCGTCATGATCTCCATCGTCGCCGGCTCGACACCTTGATCTCCATCGTAGCGTCATGGTTGTCTCGCCAACTATTGCTTCTACAACTATTGCCAACGCATAGCGATAAAGTAAAGCAATTACGTGGCGTTTGCATTTCATACAATAAAGAGACAACCATAAGGCTCCTGCCGGTTGCTGATAAATTACAAAACATGATCATCTCATACAATAACATATATCACATCATGTCTTGACCATATCACATCACAACATACCCTGCAAAAACAAGTTAGACTCCCTCTACTTTGTTGTTGCAAGTTTTACGTGGCTGCTACGGGTTTCTAGCAAGAACCGTTCTTATCTATGGCAAAAACCACAACGGTGATTTATCAAGTTTACTGTTTTGACCTTCTTCAAGGACCGGCTGCAGTCAAATTGATTCAACTAAAATAGGAGAAACAGGCACCCGCCAGCCACCTTATGCAAAACTAGTTGCATGTCAGTCGGCGGAACCGGTCTCATGTGCGTGGACATGTAAGGTTGGTCCGGGCCGCTTCATCCCACAATACCGCCGAATCAAAATAAGACGTTGGTGGTAAGCAGTATGACTATCACCGCCCACAACTCTTTGTGTTCTACTCGTGCATATCATCTACGCATAGACCTGGCTCATGATGCCACTACTGGGAAACGTTGCATGGAAAACAATTTTTTTCTACGCACACGCAATGATCTATCCATGGAGATGCATAGCAACGAGGGGGGAGAGTGTGTCTATGTACCCTCATAGACCGTAAGCGGAAGCGTTTAGTAACGCGGTTGATGTATTCGAACTCTTCGCGCTCCAACCGATCAAGTACCAAACATACGACATCTATGAGTTCTGCACACATTCAGCTTGGTGACGTCCTCGCCTTCTTGATCCAGCAAGACGAGCGAATTAGTAGATGAGTTCCGGCAGCATGACGGCGTGATGGCGGTGATGGTGAAGTTATCTCCGCAGGGCTTCGCCTAAGCACTACGAAAATATGACTGAGGGACGAACTAGAGGGAGTGGGGCGCCACACACGGCTAGGGAATCGTGGTCTGTGTTGCCCCTCTCCTTCCTCTCATATATATAGGTGGAGGGGGGAGGGGAGGCAGCCCCTAGGGCGCCTGCCCTGTCCGAATCCCCCCTTTCCATATTTGTGTATGGGGGGGGGGGAAGGAAAGGGGGGTTGGCTGCCTTTGGGACGCCTTCCCCTTCCTTCCCTCCCTCTTTTGTACGTGGGCAAGGGGTGGAAGGGGCGCACCAGCCCCTTGTGGGCTGGTGTGCTTCTCCACCTTTGGCCCATAAGGCCCATACACTTGCCGGGGGTGCCTGGAACCCCTTCCGGTGCCCCGATGACTACCCAGTGCACTCCAAAACTCTTCCGGTGTCCGAATACCATCGTCCTTTATATCAATCTTTACCTCTCGACCATTTCGAGACTCCTCATCATGTCCATGATCTCATGCGGGACTCCTAACAACATTCGGTCACATAATTATATAACTCATATAACACTATATCGTCAATGAACGTTAAGCATGCGGACCCTACGTGTTCGAGAACTATGTAGACATGACCGAGACACCTCTCCGGTCAATAAAGAATAGCGGAACCTAGATGCCCATATTGGTTCCTACATATTCTACGAAGATCTTTATCGGTCGAACTGTTATGCCAACATACGTAATTCCCTTTGTCCATCGGTATGTTACTTGCCCGAGATTCCATCGTCGGTATCTCTATACCTAGTTCAATCTCGTTACCGGCAAGTCTCTTTACTCGTTTCATAATACGTCACCTCGTGACTAACTCCTTAGTCATTTGCTTGCAAGCTTATGATGTGTATTACCTAGAGGGCCCGGAGATACCTCTCCGATACTCTGAGTGACAAATCCTAATCTTGATCTATGCCAACTCAACAAACACCTTCGGAGATACCTGTAGAGCATATTTATGATCACCCAGTTACGTTGTGACGTTTGACAGCACACAAGGTATTCCTCCGATATCCGGGAGTTGCATAATCTCATAGTTGAAGGAATATGTATTTGACATGAAGAAAGCAATAGCAATAAACTGAACGATCAATATGCTAAGCTAACGGATGGGTCTTGTCCATCACATCATTCTCCTAATGATGTGATCCCATTATCAAAGGACAACACATGTTCATGGTTAGGAAACCTTAACCATCTTTGATCAACAGACTAGTCTAGTAGAGGCTTACTAGGGACACAATATTTGTTTATGTATTCACACATGTATTTAAGTTTCCGATCAATACAATTCTAGCATGAATAATAAACCTTTATCATGAATAAGGAAATATAAAATAACAACTTTATTATTGCCTCTAGGGCATATTTCCTTCAGAAACAACAACTTCAGAAGGAGAAGGAGCTGAAGAAGAACATGCTCACTATATCTGCTCAGTAGCTAGTGATATTGCAATCTGGAATCCAACAACTATCTGACGTATATGAGTGCCAGGCCAAACATTGCTATTGTGTTTGTGATAGGTTCATCAGTACAACCAAGCAAGTGGTTGATGACCACAACAAAAGAGAGGCTACGAAGCTTGGCACAATGCTTCCATCAAGTTCTTCAGCTCCCCAGCAAACCTCTCAGGCCAGTGAGACTGTTCCCTCTCCTCCTCCTCAAGAACAAGCCAGGGCAACTGAATAAGTTTGCACTGAAGAAGTTGCACCTGAAGAAACGACCAATGCAGCTGCATCAGTTGTGCCTAAAGAAACTGCACCAACCAGTTCCTGAGCTGCAGTGCAACCAAAGTCTTCATCTTTGAAGCTTATAACTCTTCCTTCTGCATCAGAAGCGAAGAAGACCAAGGCAGCTGAGAAGGAAGCAAAGAAAATAAAAGCTTCAGCTCATCCAACCACAGAATCCCTGAAGAAAATGAAGACGGCTCCAATGTTTGCAGTTGTGCCAATTGATGCTACACCAATTTCATCAGCACCCCTACTCGCACTGTTGAAGATCTTCAGATTGTTCCATATGGGGTAGAATATGTGATTCCTTTAGCTGATGAGAATGAAGAAGAAGATACCCACTATGCTGCTACCACAGAGCAGGTGGATGAAGAAATTGAAGTGGAAGCAAATGCTTCACTTCACCAGGTATCATCACGGAAACCACTGCCAGTCCCAGTGACTGGAGAAAATTCCGCTCATCTAGAAGCGATGAAGAAACTGACGAGGATGTGGATATTGATGGCTCAACAACATCAGTTATTCATGACGAATTTTGGGATGCAGGTCACTCAAATTAACCCATCACCACACCTCTCACTCAGATGCCTCAGTCACCAGTAAAGGCTGAATAAATTCTCAATGGTTTTGAAGAACGTCAACCATCTCTTCAGACCATTGTTGAAGAAATTCCAACTGCATCAGCTAAAGAAATTGCCCAACAAGAAATGATTGTTGATGCTATAAACTCATCCCCTTAGAGAGAACAATTAGTTCCTTCAGCAGAAACCGACACAATGCCAATTGCAATTGCTGAAGAAGTGGCTAAGTCAAAGGCCATCACAGATCCAAATGATTCAACTGGGTCACAAGGCCCATCTTTGACGTGAGGCCCAAGAAAATCAATCTTCAACCAGTGCCATCCATGCCAAAGGTTGGCAAAAGCATCAAATAACCTAAGTTTGACAATGCAAAATTCTTCGAAGAGAAGAATTTCTTCATCGGTGAGACCCCCTATGACTCAGCCAAGATCAGGCGTCAGCGCTTCTGGACAAAGACACAAATGAACTATTATTTGTCACTGCTCTTCGACAAGAACAAGGTCTTCTTGCATCGCCATATTCCTCATGTGGATATGGAGTCATTGCCATGTTTTAGGCTAGTATTGGCTATCCTTCATGATGTTGGGTTGCTAAGCTTCTGCTCTGACGTCTGTGACTGGAATGAAGAGCTAATTCTTCAACTCTATGCTACCTTGCATCTTTCGGGCAATGTTGAAGACATTCAGACTTGGGTTCTGGACTAGATGAGTGAAGACACTCACTACAAAGCACCTGCTGATGAATTGCTTCGTGCTCTTCTAGTGGATCCACCCCAAGAAGATGGAAGGGAAGTTTGTGAAGAACCTAAACTGCCACACCATATGATGTAGGTGTTGATGAAGACAATAGCTGAAGGAGATGCTCCGAGGACAACCTTCCTAGTGAAGGATTTGCTGTTTGTGCCTCACACAGTTTATCGCATCCTGGCCAAGACCCTTGGTCCCATCAAAGGCCACAATTTTGATATTGAAGAAGTTGTTGGCTTCATGAAGAATCTGTTGTTCAACATCATCCATGTGATTCCCATCAATATTTATGATTTCTTCATGAAGACTTTGGTGATAGTGGCACAGTCGCCGTTTGAGTTGAAGCCATATGCCCCATGGATTATGATATTCATCAGATCCAGGTCTTCAATTCATTACAAGGCTGATTGTTAGAATCACCTCAGTTTTTTGTCAGATGTTGAAATTCTTCAAAGTACTATATCCTCAGTAACTAGAAAGGGCAAGGCAATCATTGATGAAGGAATTTGTTCCCTTGATTGATAATTCCGTCAGCCAGCCTCACAGTCAACAGGTGATGAAAATGCGAGTCAAGACACTTTAGCAAAGCCTCAGGGAAAATTCCTCAAGTTGAAGCACCTCGGGTCATGACAGACCGAGAACTTCTCATCAGTCTGCATCAAAAGGTGTATCGAAACCACAACTGGGTTAAGCGTCAGCTTGTTGCAATACTTGCCAACATGACAGTGACGTAAAACTCCGTGCGCAAGAACCACTACTATGCCCATGAGATATTTCACAGAAGCTGGGCTATATTATCACATCTCAAGACTCCTGAAGAACTTGCTGCTATGGAATTCCAACAAGACTTTAATTGGTCGTATCCACCCAAGGAGAAGTACAAGAAAGTTCAAGTTCCTCAACTTGTCCCAAGCTCGGTGTCTCCTTCACGTTCAACTGACGAAAATGAAGAGGTTAAAGACACTGCTACAGGCGGCTACTTCTTGAGCTTGCGTTGGTTTTCCCCTTGAAGAGGAAAGGCTGATGCAGCAAAGTAGAGATAAGTATTTCCCTCAGTTTGAGAACCAAGGCATCAATCCAGTAGGAGGTACAAGGAAGTCTCCAATCTATGCACTTGCACAAACAATCAAACACTTCCACCCATCGCGATAAAGGGGTTGTCAATCCCTTCACGGTCACTATCAAGGATGAGATCTGATTGAGATGGATATAAAAGATTACTAAAACGTAAAACAAAATAGAAGTAAATAAAACTCAGCGAGGTATTTTTGGGTTTTTGGTTTATAGATCTGAAAAAATATGATGCAAAATAGACCCAGGGGCCATAGATTTCACTAGAGGCTTCTCTCTTAAAGAAAGCATAGGGTGGGTAAACAAATTACTATTGAGCAATTGATAGAAAAGCGAAAAGTTATGACGATATATAAGGCAATGATCATGAATATAGGCATTACGTCTGTGATAAGTAGACCGACTCCTGCCTGCATCTACTACTATTACTCCACACATCGACCGCTATCCAGCATGCATCTAGAGTATTAAGTTCATAAGAACGGAGTAACGCTTTAAGTAAGATGACATGATGTAGAAGGATAAACTCAAGCAATATGATGTAAACCCCATCTTTTTATCCTTGATGGCAATGATACAATACGTGCCTTGCCACCCCTACTATGTCACTGGGTGAGGACACCGCAAGATTGAACCCAAAACTAAGCACCTCTCCTATTGCAAGAAAAACTAATATAGTTGGCCAAACCAAATCGATAGTTCGAAGAGAAATCCAAACATATCAAATCATGCATATAAGAATTCAGAGGAGACTCAAATAATATTCATAGATAATCTAATCATAAATCCACAATTCATCGGATCTCAACAAACACACTGCAAAAAAGTATTACATTAGATGGAACTCCAAGAACATCGAGCAGAACTTTGTATTGAGGATCAAAGAGAGAGAAGAACCCATCTAGCTACTAGCTATGGACCCGTAGGTCTGTGGTAAACTACTCACGCATCATCGTTAGGGCGATAAGGTTGATGTAGAGGCCCTCCATGATCGAATCCCCCTCCGGCAGATCGCCGAAAAAGGTCCCAAGATGGGATATCATGAGGTCAGAGGCTTGCGGCAGTGGAAAAGTATTTTGTGGGCGCTTCTGGTGGTTTGGGAATATTTTTGAATTTATAGAGTAAGAGTTAGGGTTAGAGGACCTCCAAGGGGCCCACAAGCCAGGGGGTGCCCTCCCTGGGGCGCGCCCTGCAGGCTTGTGGCCTCCTCGGGAACCTTCTGGCCTCCTCTCCAGGTCCTATGAGTGTCTTCTGTTCCAAGAAAAATCATCCCAAAAGTTTTATTCCGTTTGGACTCCGTTTGATATTCCTTTCTGAAAAAGCCAAAAACAAGGGAAAAACAGCAACTGGCACTAGGCACTAGGTTAATACGTTAGTCCCAAAAAATGATATAAAATAGTATATTAATGCATATAAAACATCCAAAACAGATAATATAATAGCATGGAACAATCAAGAATCATAGATACGTTGGAGACATATAGCAGGCCCTTCTGCTTCACGCGGCCCCGACACCACCGCTGGCGCTCCTTCGAATTCCTCAATATGATGTTCTTAAGGGGTGTTAGTTCTCAGTTTCATCTCCTTTTGGTCATTTGATGACAAAGGGGGCAAAAATTGAGAGTTAGCCTTCAAGCGGGTCATATATTTTGGGATGTTTTTGCTTAAGTTGCAATTCTCGATTTTATTTGATGTGTTCTATGATCGAGTAACTTAATAACTATTAGTGGTCTGGCTCTTTTGCTACATTTTATCGCATGACACGATCCTTAATGATATATGCTCATGCATGTTGCATTTCATCAGACACCAATTTTCATCATGCATTCAAATTCTTCAATATCTTATGATCATTCATGATTGGATTCCAAGATATAGGGGGAGATCTCCACAATTCCAACCTTCCATTTGCATTTGCAATCAAATGCAAATTCATCAATATGGACATCTTCAGGGAGAGTTCCTCTATATCATGTAACTAATTTCTTCATACTATGTTCTAACACTTCCATTATTTATTCCCGTTGGAAACTTAACCAATTTGTCATCAATCACCAAAAAAGGGGAGATTGTAAGTGCATCAACTGCCCCTTAGTGGTTTTGGAATATTGAAGACAAATAGGTTGAGGGACTAATGTGTTTGTGAATGTACACGGGTGGTATATGAAGGAAATATTCCCTAGAGGCAATAATAAAGTTGTTATTTTATATTTCCTTATTCATGATAAAGGTTTATTATTCATGCTAGAATTGTATTGATCGGAAACTTAAATACATGTGTGAATACATAAACAAATACCATGTCCCTAGTAAGCCTCTACTAGACTAGCTCGTTGATCAAATATGGTTAAGGTTTCCTAACCATAGACATGTGTTGTCATTTGATAACGGGATCACATCATTAGGAGAATGATGTGATGGACAAGACCCATCTGTTAGCTTAGCATAATGATCGTTCAGTTTATTGCTATTGCTTTCTTCATGTCAAACACACATTCCTTCGACTATGAGATTATGCAACTCCCGGATATCGGAGGAATACCTTGTGTCGGATTTTGGGTTCCGGCAGACCCTTGAGGTTCGAACACTGGGGTGCGCGCGGAGATCCAACCCTCCACCGTCTCGCACCTCGCCGAATCGCTGGGACCTAAACTACTAAACAGAACAGCACAAGAGACATGAGATTTATACTGGTTCAGGCCACCATTGTGGTGTAATACCCTACTCCAGTGTGTGGTGTGGTGGATTGCCTCTTGGGCTGATGAGGAACAATACAAGGAAGAACAACCTCGCGAGGGTCTGTTCTTGGTGGGTGTGATGAACTGCTAGGTGGTGTTCAGTTGTTCTAGCTACTAGTTGTCTCCCTCTAGATGCTAGATCCCTCTACTATGGTGGCTAGCTCTACTTATATAGGCTAAGGCCCTGGGCCTCTTCCCAAATATTGAGCGGGAAGGGCGCCAACAATTGGCCATTTTGAAGGGGAACATCGGGTACACTTATCCTGACTAAAGTTGGTCCTCGCCGCCAAAGGCTCTGGTGATGGCCTGCTTGGGCTCCACGATGACTCCCTTCCAGCCGTTGGGCTGGTCTTGGTCTTGTTGCACGAAGCAGATGCCTTTGCTTGATGCTCTCGCTGCGCTTGCTCCTTTGCACCAAAGAGGAAAGGAGGACATGCAGCGGGCTGGCGCCCTGGCGCCCTTGGTAAATCATGGCTTGCGTCATGGGCACCTCGCGAGGTACCCTACCTTGAACTCTCCGCCTCCTCATGAGCCAGCTGACGAGGCCGTGCTCGAGGAAGCTCCTTGTCGTCCGCCCATGAATCTGGCCCCTCGCGAGGTCTTGAGCTGCGTTGATGAAGATGGGCCGTCTTGGGCCTCCTTTGAGCCACGCCGCAGGCCCATGAGCGAGCAAGTGCAGGGACCCCCGTTCCCGGAAGCCGACAGATAGCCCGGGCCCATGGCGCCCGAACTTGGCGGCGGAGGCGAAAGGGCAAGTCGCAGTGTCGCGAGCCCTAACAGCCTGGCGGCCTTAGGGCGTCAGCGTGGCGGCTGATTGGGCGTGGGCGACCTTTGTTCCCCACGCCTCCTTATTTCGTGCCTTGCTAGGCGGACACGCTGCTATACACATCCGTTCCCCTCTCTGCTGCTCGTGCGCCCTGTCCTTCCCCTCTCGAACTCCGGCTTCCATTTTCAATCCAATCTCAATCTCCCCTTTTCAATCGCCATGGCTCCGATGAAGAAGGGAAAGGGAAAAACCTGTGCCTCCGCCTCGCTCGCCGCCATGGCCCCGCCGTCGACCCCGCCGTCGACCCGTCGATCATACTCAATCTAGAGGGCTTGGGCAAGGTTAGTTCGGCTCGCCACCACCTTCAATGAATCACGGAAGGGCGGCGGCCTGGCCGCGTCCCCACTTCTCCATCGACAGGATAGTCACCGAGGTCCGGTATTTTCTTGGCGCTCGTAGGCGGGCTGGTTCCCCCTTTTACGATTTCTTCAATGCCGTGCTTTCCCACTATCGAGATCCACATGATGCATCCGGGTCTGAGTCCATCACTCTCCTCTCGGTCTTCGCCTTTGTTTGTGAAGCAATGATGGGCATCCTTCCTTGGTTGCCTTGCTGCGCCACTTCTTCTCTCTCGCACCTTGTCGATCCCACCCAATGCTCGGCGTCGTGAGCTTCGTCCGCCTGCCCGAGACAATGGCCTCGGGGATTGACTTCAGCCTCCCTCTGCCTGTGCTGAGTTCTGCGAAGGTGGTTGTGCGTGGATGTGGGGTGCCCAGCCCCTGCTATCGGAGCCAACCTTGCTGTGTCCCCAACTCAGTGGGGCGAGGCAGCTTTCAAGCCCTCGGCTCATCTTTGTCCAGCATCGCCCGCGTTCTGAGGTCTTCTGTGTGGCGCCCAAGGTGGTGAAGGAGTTCTTGATGTGCGCGTTGCTCCTCTCAACGCCATTCCCACGGATGTGGGCCTTGGTGAGGCCTGGTGATCGTCTGAGGCTCCGGGAAGAAGACCCGACGCTGAAGCGCTAAGGAAAGTGCTCCACGGTCTGTTGGCGACCCCAACCTGGTGGCATCCGGCATGGAGGGCCTTGCTGTACCTCTGCCGCAAGCAGGGGTGATTTTGTGAACCAGATGCCTATCTTCGATGAATGGGGCCGCGCCCTGGTCTCCGTGGGCCTCGCGAGAATCCAAGGATGGTGACAGCCCTTCCGGTCGGCCAAAGCGGCTCCTCCTCAAGTGGCGGAGCAGGGAGGCATGAGCCGCCAGAGGCTGAAGGGACCCCCGCCAGGGTGACAGCGCCGGGCGACGCTCATGAGGGAGCATCTCCCGAGGCCCACGCCGCCGTGGCCGAGGGCGGCAGGCAGCTGCCCGCAGCGCCTGCGGCTGAGACTCCCGAGGCCCCAGCCGCTTCTCTTGGTGAGGCGACCAACAGCGTGCGTCAGGTGGGTGCCCCTGACGCAGGTCGCCTTGATGCTTCTCCCTCGTCGCAGGTTGACCCCTGCGCTCAAATCTTGGGTCGCTTTCGCGTAGACTTCGAGGCCCTCCGGAAGAGAAGGGAGGCCCTGGGCGATGATTACCCTTGTCGCTTTCTTTGAGCGCATGACGTGCCGCCATCGATGAGTAAGCCTTCTCCTTCTCCAGCTCCCCGATCCCCATGCTGCTTGTCTTGATCCTTGCCTGCGGTCCCTTCCCTTGCCGAGTTCACGGAGCGGGTGAAAAGTCGTCCCCTTGGCCGCCCTCTTTCCCGTCCTTGGCGCTCGAGCAGCGAGCCCTTGTGGTGAGGGCGACCGGGAGGCGAACCGTCCGGCGGCGCATCGTGGCCTGCGCGCCTCCACGACCCTTCTTCGCGAGCCTTCTCGTGGCATAGCTAACTTGCCGTGGGCTTCTCGCTGGTCGTGGGCGGCGATTGGCTGGCGCTTCTGCGCCCGCCGTGCGGTGGGCTGGCTCCAGGTCGGGCTTGGCGCGGCGTGCGGCCGTCGAGAGGGTGCCAGCCCCCAGCCCCTGCCGGAGTGCTGATTCGTGGCTCCGGCGCCCGTGGCGGTTGATGGTGTGGAGGGCGTGCAGCGCGCCGGGGCGCCGCGCCCGCCGCCAAGGATTTCTTGAAGGGCGGCCGGCGCGTGAGGCATCTTGGTGAAAAGCTTGCTTGACGAACCACGCGCCTTGAGGCGAGCCTGCGCTGGCCGCAGAGGCGTGGCTGGGGCTGTCGCCCTTGCGTGCCACCAGCCGATCTTGATGATGAAGAGGCAAGGCGTCGCTAGCAGCCTCTCGGGAGGCCTGTTCTCGGGCCGTCGAGGAGGCCCAGGAAGCTAACAGGTGGCGAGAGGCGGCGGAGGAGCGGGCGCGGGAACTCTGGCCCGTGTCACTCACTTTGGGAGCAAGTAGAGCTGCGTGAGGCAGCCTCAGCGTCGATGAAGGTGGCCTCCGTGACCCGGCGGAGCTCAGGCGGGAGGAAGTGTTGGCAGAAGCCGTCGAGCAGCGGGATTCTGGCGCTTGGAGACGAGGGAGCGCTTGGTGACGCAGGCGGAGGATGATGTCACCGCACGGGAGGCTCGTGTCCTGGAGGAGGTCGGGCGTCGGGTGGCGACGGCGCGCTTGAACCTGGAGCGCGAGTTCGAGAAGAGGCTGGAGTTGATCAGGGCCGAGGCTGAAGGCAGGACTGCTGCCTTGAGGGCCAAGCTGAGGAGGCGACGCGGCGGGCGATGCTCTTGAGCCGCCCTCGAGGTGGCGCAGGGGAGTCAACCACCTCTCAAGCGAGGTGCTCCTTCTTCGCCGGCGGGTGGAGGAGGCCGAGGCCGTCGCCTTGAGAATCGGACGAGATATGTCGTGGCGAATCTGGAGCATGAGCACGGCCCCATGCTCACCACGCTCCGGAAAGAGCCAACACAGCCTTGGGTAACATCTGCGGCGGCGGTGTTGGCGAGCCGCCTGTGATTAACTCACGCCGGCAACCTCCAGTTCTTCAGCGATTGGTGGCCTTGGGCTGGAGGCACGGTCGGTCGTGGCCAATAGGTTGGTGGAGGAGAGGAGCCGTGCTGCTTGGGCGCGCCTTTTCGTGTGTCTTCAACCATCTGCGGAAAATGGACCCCACTTCGACTTTGGCGCAGCCATCGCCTTCAGTTCCCAGGCCGTCCGGGCGACTGGCGCACTGGGTGGAAGAAAATGTTGATGCTCTCGTCAGGGCCTTTGCTTCGGACAACGACGGCGTGGTCGTGGCTGCCGATGAGGGCGGCATGGTGAGCAGTTCTGCCGCCGCCGATGGCCACGCAGACAAACGATGGCACAGGCCCAGCGACGCCAGCGACGGCTCGAGGTGCTCCTGAGGACGCATTGGGGGATTTATCCGACTGATCCTGTATTGTCCCTGTTTCATTACCCTGCATGAATAGAACTCAGGTTTTGGCCTGATGGCTGTGAGAGCATTTTGGGAGGGGGAGCCCCTCATGTAAAACTTGTGTTCATCGTATTAGCAGGTGTTACATCGCCCATACGCCTGCGCCAAGTGGTTGGCTAAGCGACGTGCTGGTTGGCTGGTTTATCTTTGTTTCGTACGAGCCCTGAGATAGCCTGTGGGAGGCTGCGGTGACCTGAGTGTCTCCTGATCGAATCCGTAGGATCTGCAGTAAAAACCTTCCGGAGAGGACGTGGCGGCGACAGGCTGGGCTGCGCGCAAGCTAGGCTGGCCCGGCTCATGAAGGGCTCATGAGGGGAGGCAGCTGAGGCGGAGTGGTAACAAACTCGAGAGATTTGCTCGAGCGAGACTAAGCACCCTTCCCGAACACACGCAAATCTCAAATTCAATCCAACTTAAATCCAGCGGGGAAAGCGACAACCAAATGGAAAGGCGAAGAAAGCGGAGAGAAAAGCCGCGTCCGGCACCTAGTCTAGTCTTGGGCGTCTTCTCACCAGCGGAGCTAAGTGCTGCCACTTGGGCATGGGAGGGAGCCCGGGGCTGAGGCGGCACCCCGAGACTCGGGCGTGTACAAGCCCACTCATTATTACGTGAGAGTGTCCGCAGGCGGCGAGCTTCACGAGCACCGGGCCTTCTTCACAGGTACGGCCTTGCTTCATATCGCCACACGAGGGCCCCGTGCGCCACACTCTAGTGCCATCAACGACGACCGGAAACAGGGACGCCCCGATGGGGTAGAGTGGTTGCCAGCGGTTCCCCCGACGACCACGGGTCCTCCGCCAGGCAGGCCCCGAGGCGCCTCCCAGCAGAGGGCCTACCTCCGAGAACACCTTGCTCGAGCGCCGGGTGGTGATGCGGATCTCTGCCCCTCTCCGGCAGCCCCCGCGCCTCCTCTGAGGGTAGGAGATCGCAGAGCGGGCAGCTGCCACGCGGCGACCTGCACCTCCCGCGATCCATGATTAGCGTATGCTTGCTCTTGAGGAAGTAGCGGTACCCGATGTCGCCGCCCCGGCGCGACCAGTGGGACAATCCCGAGGCTCTGGAAGAGCTCAGCCGGCGCCTCATCCCCCACTTCGGGCTGAGGAGCGAGCCTTGTTCTCCTCATGCGGGTGCCCTTGGTCCATCATGTGGGGCACGTATTCTTCTGGCACCGTCATCCCAAGGCCACGCCAGTGTCTTGAGCGTGCCATGCGGCTCTCTTGATGCGCCCACCGTGGGGTGGTGGCGCCGGTCCCTGGGCCGTGGGTTACGTCGAGTCCTTCTTCTCCGTGGGCTGGGGCGGAGGCAACCCGCCACGACCCGTCTTGACAGCTTCACCGGTGTTGGAGTAGCTTTGGAGCCCTTGAGCCTTGCCAGGAGCCCGTGCAAGGGCCGCCTGGCCTGAGATGGAAGTTGGGTGCAAAAGGGGTGAGCCCCCGAGGCGGCGTAGCCCAGGAGCTCTGCCACTCGCTCCAGCAGCACGTCGCAGCCGCTCTCCAGCAACCTGCACTGCAGCAGCTCCCGGGCCAACAACACAAGAGACACGAGATTTATACTAGTTCAGGCCACCATTGTGGTGTAATACCCTACTCCAGTGTGTGGTGTGGTGGATTGCCTCTTGGGCTGATGAGGAACAATACAAGGAAGAACAACCTCGCGAGGGTCTGTTCTTGGTGGGTGTGATGAAGTGCTAGGTGGTGTTCAGTTGCTCTAGCTACTGGTTTCTTGATGAGGGTTCGGATCTCTCCGGGGGCGGATCGCCTCTTTGTCTCCCTCTAGATGCTAGATCCCTCTACTATGGTGGCTAGCTCTACTTATATAGGCTAAGGCCCTGGGCCTCTTCCCAAATATTGAGCGGGAAGGGCGCCAAAAATTGACCATTTTGAAGGGGAACAGCGGGTACACTTATCCTGACTAAAGTTGGTCCTCGCCGCCAAAGGCTCGTGATGGCCTTTGCTTGGGCTCCACAATGACTTCTTCCAGCCGTTGGGCTGGTCTTGGTCTTGTTGCACCAAACGGATGCCTTTGCTTGATGCTCTCGCTGCGCTTGCTCCTTTGCACCAAAGAGGAAAGGAGGACACTACGCGGTGGCGCCCGACCGGGCGCCCTTGGTCGTCATGGCTTGCGTCATGGGCACCTCGCGAGTACCCTGCCTTGAACTTTCCTCCTCATGAGCCAGCTGGACGAGGCCGTGCTCGAGAAGCTCCTTGTCGTCCGCCTCATGAGGCTTGGCCCTCGCGAGGTCTTGAGCTATGTTGATGAAGATGGGCGTCTTTGGGCCTCCTTTGAGCCACGCCGCAGGCCGCAAGCGAGCAAGTCACAGGGACCCCGTTCCTAGAACGCCAACACCTTGTGTGCTATCAAACGTCACAACATAACTGGGTGATCATAAACATGCTCTACAGGTATCTCTGAAGGTGTTTGTTTGAGTTGGCATAGATCAAGATTAGGATTTGTCACTCCAAGTATCGGAGAGGAATCTCTGGGCCCTCTCGGTAATACAAGTCATAAGCTTGCAAGCAAATGACTAAGGAGTTAGTTATGAGATGATGTATTACAGAACGAGCAAAGAGACTCGCCAGTAACAAGATTGAACTAGGTATGAAGATACCGATGATCAAATCTCGGGCAAATAACATACCGATGGACAAAGGGAATTACGTATGTTGTCATAATGGTTCGATCGATAAAGATCTCCGTAGAATATGTAGGATCCAATATGGGCATCCAGGTTCCGCTATTGGTTATTGACCGGAGAGGTGTCTCGGTCATGTCTACATAGTTCTCGAACCTGTAGGGTCCTCACGCTTAACGTTCATTGACGATATAGTGTTATATGAGTTATATGTTTTGGTGATCGAATGTTGATCGGAGTCCCGGATGAGATCATGGACATGACGAGGAGTCTCGAAATGGTCGAGACGTAAAGATTGATATATAGGACGATGATATTTGGACACCGGAAGTGTTTCGGTATGTACCGGGAAGGAATCAGGTCACCGGAAGGGGTTCCGGGCACCCCCCCCCCCCAGCAAGTTATGGGCCTTATGGGCCAAAGGAGGGGACAGACCAGCCCACAAGGGGCTAGTGCGCCTCCTCCCTTGTTTGGCCATCCCTAGGGAAGGAAAAGGGGGAGGTCTAGCCCCTCCTGCCTTTCCCTCTCATGGGAGAAAGGAAGGGGGGGGGGGGGGGCGCCACCCTCCCATGCCTTTCCCCACACTCCAAATAAGGAAAGGGGGCGCGGCTTGGGAGGGACCCCAAGTAGGATTCCTCCTACCTGGATGCCTCCTTTGGATGCTCCTCCCTCCCTCCCACCTATATATATGTGGGAGTGGGGCGCCTAGCACATGACAACAATTGCCTAGCCGTGTGCGGCGCCCCCCCTCCACCGTTTACACCCCCGGTCATATTTTCGTAGTGCTTAGGGCGAAGCCCTGTGGAGATCACTTCACCATCACCATCACCACACTGGTACGCATCGGTGATATACAAACATGGTTTTAACCCCTTTCCGCGATGGCATTTGGAACCGTCGCCTAGTGAGTGTGGGCGATAGGGGGTCCTTCCCACACGACCCAGAAACCGCCGGGGATATGCCCTCCTGGCACACACGCTCGGCAAAATGAGTTCGTGTGCGACCGGCGAGCGCTCAAATACGGAAATACGTACAGTAGAGCTAAAAAATACAATTATATAGACGAAATTGTTTCTGGTCGCAAATACATCCCACACAGTCAGTCCCCGCTAAACGTTTCCGTTCGTATGTACATCCCACACAGTCGCTCCAAGGAAAACGTTTCCGTTCACAGGTACATCACACATAGTTTTTCCCGTTAAATCATTTGTGATAGCGTTGCCATTGCACACGATATTTAAAATTTTATCGTTTGCGTTATTGAATGCATCACACACGGTGCTAGAACAAACTGTGTGGCAAAGGATGTCCATCACACACAGTTTTTATGTGGTAAATGTTTGCGCAAGGTGGCCTAATGCAAACAATTTTGAAGAGAAGGTCGTGTGTGATTATTCATTGATCCAACACGGTTTATTCCTAGAAACTGTGTCCATTGCCTGAGGTCATCGCCCACAGTATTTTCTGAATAACCGTTTGCAATAGCAAAACCCAATTAGCAGGCTAATTCGCCATTAGCAGGCTAATTGCCCTATTATTAATAATCCATTTATTAATCTAATTGACATTCATACTAAGCACATAATATATTTCATTTCCATATTAAGAGAGCAGGATTTCATAATTGAATACATCTGAGTACAGCATGATATAGCTTCAGCACTCAGCTACCCCATTACACAACTGCACCAGCACCAAGTTTCACATGCAACGTGTAGAACCTTTCAAAATTAGCATCATAGACGGTATATAGAGAAGTGCATCTCATCTGGAAAACTACTGAAGCGGAAGGCGTATATTGAGCCTTCATTCATGTTAAAGGTCTTTGCAACTTTAGGCCAGTGCATGTGGATGATTGACCATCCGTCCTTCGTCCTCTTCAGGAACACTTCAATATTGAACCGTGGGTGTTGTATGAAAACCTTCCTCGCCTCCTGACCATAGAGGTGGTTTGAGAGGTAATTATCAGTGCACTGCTTTGGAAAGGCCTGAAAACAAGGGTGTGCATAAAATATCTTCTCTATATTGGAAATGGGGCAAAGGAATAAAAAAAGGCAAGGTATAATAGTTAGTACCATCTTGTAGTGAACTGATGTCTTCTTCATTGTGCAGACAAAGATCTTGTTGTTTTTTGTCTCTAATTTCTTTATCCTAACAATCTTTCTGAGTTTCTTGACTTGATTGATATTCATGGACAACTCATTTCCCCAGATGCAAAAAGGGTCAAACAGTGGGTCAAAACCTCGGACAAGCCGGGACCTACATGTGCAAGACCAAATTTTAAAAAACCTAAATATTAGAATGGTTCCCGCAATTGCACAATAATGTGCTATTAGACAACGGACCATGCACGTGCTAACCTTGATTGTAAACCTCAGTGCTTCCCATTGTTTCCCTGCAACACATATAAGGTAGTTAGTCATCAGGTTAAGTAAGGGTTCGCATGCTATCAGTAAAATATGTTGATGAAAAATAAGCACAATGCAGATTCATCAGATTAATTCAAGCGACATGGAAAACCCATTTATCCAAATCAAGCATGATTAAGAACTAGGAAATATAGCACTTGTATATGTTTCTCATGTATTAAGTGTAGCCAAATTTGATTTATTCCTCACATGCACAACAATACAAAATTCTACCCACGATAATTGGACATCGCAATGCAGAATTGAACCAAGCAATTAACTAAACACCACAACAAATGAACCAAACACTAACTGAGTGTAATAGCCTGGCTTATTAGGGATGATAGACTACTCATATCAATAAGGAATTCCTTCTTTTCCGGGATCCCATTCGGACAGAACTCCAAAGTTAAGCGTGGTCAGCTTGGAGTAGTTTCAGGATGGGTGACCAACCGGGAAGTTGCTCCCGGGTGTGCACGAGTGAGGACAAAGTGCGCAGAAAAGACTAGTATTGATCTGTGGGGCCAGTCTAGATCCCGCCAGGAGTAACGACCACCGGCGGGTGTGTCCGGGGCGTTACAAGTTGGTATCAGAGCCGACCCTCGCGGTTACACGGATGGTTGCGGACAGGTGCGCGGTCATGTTGTTCATGACGTTTGTGACCCGTCATGGCACGCGGCATGGCACAATATAACATACTCCTAATAGAAGATCAGACAGTTAACCAAACCAAGCATGCTTAACAACTTGGAAATATAGCAACTGTATTTGTTTCTCATGTATTTACTACAACCAAATTCAATTTACTCCTCACATGGTATACAATAACATAATGCATCCACAACTATTGAACATCGCATTGCAAAATTGAACCAAACAGTTAACTAAACACCACAACACAAATGAACCAAATGTTAACTGAGCACCACATTGCACAATGTATAACCAAACCAAGCATGCTTGACAACTTGGAAATATAGCAATTGTATTCGTTTCTCATTTATTTTGTAAAGATAAATTCGATTTATTTCTCACAGGGAAGACAATACAAAATTGCAGCCTGAAGAATTGAACATCACATTTGCAGAATTGAACCAAACAGTTAACTAAAGACGACAACTAATTAACAAAATAGTTAATAAGTGAGCACCACACTGCACGACATATAGAACATATACACTAGAGCAACAGATTGCATGGTAAAATTAGATAGCACAATTCACTAGAATTTGTGAAGGAAAGGCAGGAGCAGTACACGCAACGGGTAAACTGAGCATGCTTAACCGGCATAGCTAGCACATGGCAAGGTTCTCCTCCAAGATCTGGGGGTTGACACGAATGGCAGCCATCGTGACCTCATCTGCGCGTGCGGCCGCGATTTGCTTCTCCGCTGCCAAATGCTCCTTGAGATCCTGGCTATACTGTGCGCACCATGGCTTAGGGCGGCGCTTATTTGGTGGAGGGGTCGATGATTTGGGTGGAAGGTGTCGCGCCGGCAGTCGGGGCATGTGGGATGTGGAAGGAGGAGGAGGATGGGGTCGGGTGTGGATTACCTGCCTAGATAGACGAGGCCGAGCAGCGTGAAGGAGGGTCGCCGGCGAGGAGGCGGCACTACAAGCAAGGAGTGAAGGTTTCAACTTGGAAAGGAAGGCGGAAACAGGGGAAATGTGGCTTTTGGTAAGGGGGATGGGCGGGGAGGTAGATATTTCTGCCGAAGCCGAAAATTTGGAATCGCTTCAGCGAAAAAACTGTCTCGCAAAGTGTCATCAGACACGGTCCCTTATTAAGAACTGTGTACGATATGTGAACAACAAACGATTCAGATAGCTTAACCCGCGTGTGATGAGTTTGAACGTCAAAAATTTTGGTTCGTATTTCCCTGGTTATAGTGGTCATCCACGTCATTGCATAATTTGGGTACACAAAGGAGACTACAGCACACCCACACTTCTTAATCGAGCAAGTTCAGCAATTCAACAGAGCTAGCTGACCTAAACAATATTAATCTAACAAATTAAAGACCGGCGCTCTTAATTAAACAAAACAAAGAGTACTACTATGGCTGGTGCTCGTCGATCTCCACTGCCACCTCCATGTCCAGCTCGCGCCCGACGGTCTCCTCGGGAAGGGGCACCATGGCATCCATCACACCATACTCGGCAAGCATCTCGCCATCCGTGTCCGCCATGTCTTTGGAAAAGGCTGCCACGAGCTGGGCGTGGGCGGCCGCGATCTGGGCTTGGACGGGCTCCGTCGTCCCAAGCTATGTGGCGGAGGAACGGACAGCTGCTTGAATGCTCTCGGGCGATTGCCAACTCTTCGACCGTGGGTTGCCGACCGTTGTTGGAGAAGCTTGGTTCGATTGGTGTGGTGACCGCCACGAGCTGGGCGTGGGCGGCCTCGACATGGTCGTGGGCAGCCTCCATCAGGGCTAAGGCCACTGCTGTGGAACGGACAGCTGCTGTGCAGCTCTCGCCAGTTGATAACCCCGAGGTAGATGTTGCTGTCGCCACGTGAGAAGCAACAACGGCCATTTGGGCTGCCATGGCCGCCCGGTCGCAGATTGCGGCCGCGCTCATGCACCTTGTTAGCACGCGTATGGCGGCTGCGGCCGCGCTCTTGCCGGAGTGGGCCACCGAAGTTGCCCTCACGACGCGAGTCCACGTGCCCACCTTTCACCAGCGACGATTGAACAGTGAAATGATATTTGGGGAGCGAGCTAGTGTGCTTGAGACGCCGGCTGTGGACTGTAGCGATGCACCTTCTCGCGTAAGCCATAGGCGTACTATACACCAACGGTGCTCCAGGATATTTTGTGCTGCATCTCACACGGTTGGTGATAATAAACTGTGTGGGATCTACTTGATTTTTCATCTTGATTTGAATTACATAATGGGGTCACAGCGACAATGGACGGTGTTTGGATTGCTAGACCTTTTATCTGCGGTTGTCGGATTCTGGGTTCCGGCAAACCCTTGAGGTTCGAACACTGGGGTGCACACGAAGAACTCTTTCTCCCTAGCTCGCTCTCGCAACGATATCAAGGCCTAGCTCGCCGAACCCAAGGAACAAGTGACACAAGAGTTTATACTGGTTCGGCCACCGATGTGGTGTAATACCCTACTCTAGTGTGGTGTGGTGGATTGCCTTGTAGGCTGAGGATGAACTAGTACAAGGTATGAACAACCTCCTGAGGAGAGGTGTTCTTGAGCTCGGGGAGCTGGTGAGTGTGAGGATGGTCCAAATGATCCGTCCTCCTCTATGGTGGTGGGCTAGTCCTATTTATAGAGGCCCTGGTCCTCTTCCCAAATGTTAGGCGGGAAGGGATCCCACAACGGCCAATTTTGAAGGGAGACAACTAGTACGAGTTATCCTGACAAAAGGTGGTCTTCGCCTGCCAAAGGTTCTGGTGGTGACACTGATGTGGGCTCCGTGGTGACCTCCGTCCTGCCGTCCTGCTGGTCTTGGTCTCGTTGCACCGACATGGAAACCTTTGCCTGATGCCTCAGGACTCCTCACCTACGCCTGCCTCTTTAGCACCAAAGAGGAAACTGGTACACTGCACTCGCTGGCGCCCGCCTGGCCTTGGTCGTCATGGCTCACATCACGCGCACCTCGCGAGGTGCCCCTTTCCTTGATATCTCCGCTCCTCGGGAGCCCGCCTAGCGAGGCTGCCCCGAGGAGGTCTTGCATCGTCCGCCTCGCGGGGCTTGGCCCCTCGTGAGGGTCTTGAGTGGTTGCTGCTGAAGATGGGCCGTACCAGGCCGCTGGTGGAGCCACACCGTGGGCCGCAGGCAGGCAAGTTTGGGTACCCCCATTCCCAGGACGCCGACAGTAGCCCCCGGGCCCATGGCGCGCTCGGACTTGGCTTCGAGGCGAAGCCAAGGGGCAAGTGCGGAGCGTCGCGGGCCCCAACCGCCTGCGGCCTTGATTGAAGCGTGGCGATTGACGGGATGTGGGCGTCTCCGCTTCCCCCCGCTGCCTCGGCAACCGTCCTCACCTGACAAAAGGCTGGTGCACACCGCAGGGCCTTCATTACCTTCCTTCGTCTTGCTCCAGATCCCCTTTCTTGCCCTTTGCCCCCAAAGACTCCAGATCCGCATGAACTCCTCTTCAAGCCCGCAATCAATGGCGTCCGACATGGCGAAGGCCGCGCACTCGCCTTCCTAGTACGAGCCGGCCTTGAGCGCACCTAGCATCTCAGAGAAGAATCTCGCCGCCCACGCTCGATGTGGCGGACGGCGACAGCGAGGGGAGGAGACCGCGTTCCGAGCTGGCTCCACCGAGGCGGAGCCCTCAAGCAGTACCTTCTATCCCTTCTTTATGAATAGCATCGTCGTGGGGCCGGTCCCCCCTTTCTCTGACTTCTTCTATGCCGTCCTCAGCCACTACAAGCTGCATGCCCTTCATCTTCATCCCAACTCCGTCCTCCTCCTGTTGATCTTCGCCTTCTATTGCGAGGCATTTGTGGGGGCGATGCCGTCCGTGGCGCTGCTTTTCCACTTATTGTACCTCCAGAACAAGGATGGCCATTGCTCGGGATGCGCCAACTTCGTTGCGGCCACCGGGACCAACGCGATTTCGAAGGCCGGGAAGAAGGCCGAGGGCTTCAGGAGCAAATGGGTCCTCGTGAACGCCAAGTTCGCCCACCCTCGGTTGGTGCTGCCGACGGAGATGCCCTCGCCTCATGAAGGGTGGCTCCGCGTGAAGCTCACCGACCCCCGGGCGAAGCAGGTGCTAGAGAAGATGACTGCCAATCTGAAGCCTGATAACCCGAAGGCGGCGAAGCTAATGGGGGCCATGATCGTCAAGGAATTTGTGGCGCAGCACGTAGCCTCGCTCCAGGTGCGCTCGCGCCCCTTTTGGAAGCTTGGGGACGAGGGGGACGACCTCCGTCTGCGCCTGGGCGCCTTGTCAGATGAGGAGCTGGGCGCGGCTCTCCGCCTTCTGGTCAGGGATGATCAGGGGTATCCGCCGGATACCCATCTCCCCTTATACCGCTGCCTGGATGGGGCGAAGGTGGCGGCCGCCATGCCTGTCTTTGATGGGTCGGGCTCGTGCCACCAGCGCCTTCCGAGGTCCCCGGGGTGACGGCTCCGGTGGTGGTGTCCTCTAGCGGGTCCAGCGAGGAGGAGACGCCCGACTCAGAGGCGACCCGGGAGGGGGAGGGAGAGACTTCTCCTCTCGTGGCGGATATCCTTTGCACCCTTCCTGATGACAACGAGTCTGGTGACCATCCGGTGAGGGAGCCCCTGCACCCCGCTGGGGTTTCCACGAGGTCCAAGGGCACTCCCCCGAAGAAGTCGCCGGCTGGGGTCCTGACGAAGAGCAGGTCGGCGCAGGTCTCCCGAGGTGGCACCCCTGCTCCGACGTCGACCGGTGCTACTGCAGGGCCGGCTGCTGCGGCCTCATCCACCCACAGGACCCTTGCCGGCGTCCAGGGCTGGCTGCTGCCGGGCTCTAATGCTTGAAGAGGCCGAGGGACTACGCCGCCGTGGACCAGTAAGTACCTTGCCTTGATTTCGTTCCTGCTTCTGCCGCTGCTCTTTGACGTTCTTCCCTCGCACCACCTGGCCGACGCTGGCGACAAAGAAGAAGAGAGAGGGAGCGGCCGCACCCCCTCTGGTTCGGAAGGGCCACGACGATGCCCGTGCCTCTCCGGACAGGTCATCCTTGCGAGGCACAGAGGACCGGCCTCAGGAGAAAACGGCCTCCACAACCAAGCTAGCTCAGGAGGAGTCCGCCCCCAACTCGCCGGCCGAGGTCCCGAAGGCTCAGGACCCCCCAGCCCCTTCTTCTGCTGCCGCTGACTCACAGGCCTTGACGGTGACGCTGCCTCCTCCTCTTCCTGTCATAGCGCTGGTCCGCGATCCATCTTCTTCACCCGATGCTCTAGACAAGGCTCTTTCTGTGATGACCCAGCTCCGGGGTGAGCTTCAAGGCACCGAGCGTCATTTGGCATCAGGGCGCCTATAGTTGATCTCGGGGTGGCTGTGATCCGACGCGTCCGTGAGGGTAGCCTGGGGTCAGGCCCTGGCAGCTTCCGAGGAGGGTAAGCGGGCTGTCGACCAGGCCGCAGCCGCCCGCGAGGTGGCGCTGAAGGATCTTTGAAGCCGCCAAGGCGTTCTTTGGTTGATAGAGCCCGTCTTTGGAAATCATCATAATGAGCCGCGGCCGAGGCTCGCGATCGCAAAGGCGAAGGAGGAAGAATGAAGGCCGAGAGGGCGCCATCACGGTCGTGGCCAGAGTTGGAAGCGGTCGGCGTGAGGCCTTGAGCAACGCAGCCGCCTGGAAAAACTGGAGAAAAAGGTGGAGACGGAGAAGGCCCAGCTGGAGGCCAAGGGAGGGTTCTTGCCGAGGATCGTGTGGCCTTCAAATCTCTTGAGCAGAGGTCCCCTGCCGCACTGCAGGGGCTCTACGAGAAGGGCTTGGAGCCCTTGGCGATTGACGACGAGGGCCCCGCCCAGCTGCTCCCTCATCTTGTCACGACGCTCGAGGACGTCATCGATGGGATCGGCCCCATGGTGGAGGGGGAAGCCCGCACGCTCTCCTCCTCAACCCTGACGCGCGTTTTCAGCCACCTCCATCTTCGTGACCCTGACGCTGATCTTGGCGAGCTACTCGAGCCCGTGGAGGAAGATGCTGCGCAGCTACTACCGATGCCGTAAAGGGCCAGGTGGAGGCCCTGCTGAAGAAGTTCCTTGCTGTCGACCCTGCGCCCTCGACCGACGGTGCTGCCGATCCTGTGACTCCGGCGGACGGCACAGGCGGGGGCAATGTCGTCGTCGAAGGAGCACTCCTTGCGGGTGATGGCGGCACCCAAGGCTAACGAGGGGGCTTGCTAGCGGCTCCTCTTCCTAATTTTATTTCTGCAACATGCACCATGCCTCGTGGAGGCGTTTAAAACTTGTGTTTGGTATTCAAAGGACAATATGTTTCTAATTTTTTGCTAATATTCCATGATTTCCTTCCCTTTTGCTTGATGTTCTACGTCGGCATGGCCCGACCCCGCCTATACCTCAGCCGCCATTGGGCCGTCCGGATCACCAGGACAGAACCAAGGGGTGAGGGGCCACGTGGCCAGTTAGGCTCCTGAGTCGCGATGCTCAGGAGTCCCCCTTGACGCGCAAACGGTCTACGGGGAGGAAATGCGAAAGTGGGCCTTAGCGTTCTACGTCTGTTGGGGATATTACCACTGAGCATAAACCGGCCAGGTGGGGCCGGGTTATACCCATAATGAGTTACTCATATTGAAGCCCATGAAGATAAGGAGTATGGCGCTTTACGGAGGAGATTTACACGGAGGCCCAGGGCCCAAAGGCGGATTAGGGCCCATAGACATAAACCGACATATGATATGTGACTTGTGTTGTAATATAGGAAAGGGTAGAAACCGAGCTGGACACGTTTATGAGCCGGCCGGGGTTCTGTGAACCGCCGGGCATCAACCTGTGTATATAAAGGGACGACCCGGCGGCGGTTTAGGGACAAGAGACAACAACTCAAGAGCCAAGCATAGCAGATTCACTCCCTGGCCATTGAAACCCTAGCAATTCCACATCAACTGAATTAGGCCTTTACCTTCACCGCAAGGGGCCGAACCAGTATAAACTCCTTGTGTCCTTTGTCCCGCTTTAACCCCTTTACGCTAACCCGTCACGATGGCTCCATGACTAAGTCCTCTCACTAGGACATCTGCCGTGACAAAACCACGACAGTTGGCGCCCATTGTGGAGCTATCACACGATGGTTTCAAGTTCTTAGAGGGCAGCTTCGAAGGGCTCAAGGAATACTGTCGGTGTCAAAACCGGCAGATCTCGGGTAGGGGGTCCCGAACTATGCGTCTAGGCGGATGGTAACAGGAGACAAGGGACACGATGTTTTTACCCAGGTTCGGGCCCTCTCGATGGAGGTAATACCCTACTCCTGCTTGATTAATATTGATGATATGGGTAGTACAAGAGTAGATCTACCACGAGATCAAGGAGGCTAAACCCTAGAAGCTAGCCTATGGTATGATTGTTGTTCGTCCTACGGACTAAAACCGTCCGTTTATATAGACACCGGATAGGTTAGGGTTACACAGAGTCGGTTACAATGGTAGGAGATCTACATATCCGTATCGCCAAGCTTGCCTTCCACGCCAAGGAAAGTCCCATCCGGACACGGGACGAAGTCTTTAATCTTGTATCTTCATAGTCTTGGAGTCCGGCCGTGACGATAGTCCGGCTATCCGGACACCCCCTAGTCCAGGACTCCCTCAGTAGCCCCTGAACCAGGCTTCAATGACGACGAGTCCGGCGTGTTGATTGTCTTTGGCATTGCGAGGCGGGTTCCTCCTCCGAATACTTCATAGAAGGTTTTGAACACAAGGACAGTGTCCGGCTCTGCAAAACAAGTTCCACATACCACCGTAGAGAGAATAACTTTTGCACAGATCTGCTGATGTATTCCAGCGCGTGACATCACACCACGGCCGAGCCTTTATATGAATCGTTTTTTACCGCTCCACCTTAGCGCGTTTAGCGGGCGGTTTCCTTTGGCACGTCTTATCAAAGCATAGATCGTGCCCCTTATTCCGGATTCCCATCAATACGGACGTGGGTAACCCAACTGCGTGCCCGTTGGCACCTCCTCTATCAAAGGCGTAGTCCTAATAGACCACGGGTGGGCTCTTGGTATTCAACCTCTTTATAATGAGACCAAGGCCCTCTTCTTTTTACACCCTCCATCGAAGTTAGCCTCGCGCTTCAAGTTCTAACACCCAAAGCTTCAGATTTAGGCGCTTGGACCTTCGACGATGTCCGGCTCCGACCAAAGACGGCCGATGGATGTCTTCCTCCGTCACGAAGAAGATGTGCTAAAGCTGCGAGCGCCAGTATCTAACCGGTGAGATCTCGCATAGGCTGCTGCCCGGGCAGGTTATTCCCACTCTGAGCCCGACGAGAACGTGGTGTTCGTGTCTCACTTCCTTCGGGTTTAGGCTTCCCACGGATCCCTTTGTGCGGGGCTCATGTTTTATTATGGGCTGGATTTCCATGACTTGAATCCGGAGTCCATCCTCCATATCTCGTCATTCATTGTCATATGTGAGGCCTTCCTCCATATTACCCCTCACTTTGGATTGTGGCTCAAGACCTTCAAGGTGGAGCTAAAGATGATCGAGGGGCAACAAGCGAAAGTCTGGAGGGGCGGTCATAAGCAAATGTGCTAATGCTCCATGGCCGAGGGCTCTTTTCAAGAAGGAGCTTGGTTTGTGGCAACGGGAGTGGTTCTATATCACCGCTCCTGGGGGCACCATATGGGTGGCGCCCGCCTTCCGCCAGTCCACCACAGCCGTGGCGTCATGGGTCAACAAGGGGCTCGGCTGGGGCCATCCAAGGACGTTCCCTTGCTGCAGGGTCGATTCGAGACCTCCAAGAAAGAGAGATCAATCTGGTTGCGATGGCGCAGTTATGTTGATCCAGCGCCTTCGCGCCTGCAAACGCCCCCTCCGCTGTGGGAATTTAATCTGGAGGGACCACGAGCTCTCCAAAATTTTATGGGCACGACGCCCGTGGAGATGTATAAACTGTTCTTCGGATCACGAGAGAAGTGTCTGGACCTGACTGAGGACGCAGGACTAAGCTGCAATCGCCCAGATACTCAAGTAAGTAGTCCTGTAACCGGACAAGCTGTTCATTCATTTATCATATATATATGCCCTTTAAAGGAGCCGTTTTGTTTTGAACAGGAGTGGATAGCCAAGGAAAAGTTAATAAGGTGTCCGGCTCCCCTCCCAGAGACCATGCCGGATCCCATGCTGGCCAAGATGTCGAAGGCCGCGCCTTTTAAAGAAGGCGAGGGGAGCGGGGAAGCAACTGCCTCCTCGAAGGAGGCCTTTGAGGAGGGAGGGATAAAAAATCCCACCCTCCAAGGAGAGAAGAGGAACGCTTCGGAAGATCTGGAGGTCAAGGCCTCGAAGAGGGGAAAGAAATCGTCGTCAGAGAGTTCGGCGCTGGGAAGTACCCCAGCCGCACTGTTTCCCCAAGGGGATCAGCCCTCTAGCGAGCCGTAAGTAAAAAGGAGGGGTCTTGTAAATAAGGAACATCCCTGTATTTATTTATGAAGATAACCGAAATTGTACCTTGTAGTTCGGACCTCAGCCCTTCTCAGCAGAGCTCGTCTTCGGGGGATCTTCTTCCCGAGATGATGGAGAGCGAAACGCCTCCACCTGTCGCACCCTCATGCGAGGCGGACGACCCTGAGGTGTCGTCGCGGAGGGTTCCCCCAAGTCCGGCGGGGCCGGAAGGTCCAGCGCCAAGTGGTGTCTTGATCGGAGGAGTGAAGGATCTGCTCGGGCGAAGCGGCTATCTCGTAAGATCACCGTGCTCTAATGGGTGCGGTGATTGAAAGAGATTGCATCCACGGAGCGGATTGCATGAAGCCGTCGAAGCTTCTTGACGGGTTCGAGGTACGCAAAATGATGTACCTTCAGCGATTATGCATATAGAATGCGCGCTGTATAGATAGTAGCCCCGAGACTCGGTATGTTGTCAAAATTGACAGCGCCGGGATCGAAATCTCGATTATAACATATCGCCGCTCCTAAACAGGTGGCGGGCCATCCGATGGCCAGCCGGATCGATGAATATGCCGAACTAAAGCGGCAACTTGACGAGCCGATCACGGACATCGCTACTGGTCAATAAGCGGTTTGACGAGTCACAAGGTATCACGACTTTTACGTGGACACTGGTAAGGGAGCTTGACGCCCATGTCTTACTATTTGTATGCTTAATGCAGATGGTGCGCTTGCACATGGAGGAGCTGCGGGCGGAACTTCGCCGAGCGAAAAAGCAAGTCGAAATAGTAATGTCGGCCCACTTTGAGGGACGTCAAGAGCTAGAAGTCGAGCAGGCTGCTCACTACCAAGCAAGAGGAAATGGCGAAATGGCGAAAAATTGAAGGATACTACCGACCGCTGCGAGGTTCTTGCAAAAGAACGCAAAGCGAGCAAGAGGGCTTAAAAAGGCCGCCGCGAATCCAAGAATGCCCATTCGGCTTTGAGAGCTGCCAAGGAGGAGCTGAGTCGGGCCGGGCAATTGCGGCTGGAAACCGTTTACAACTGGCGAGGAAATATCTGGATCCAAAGTATGCTCAATTGGACAAGTTGTGGAGTTCGGAGGATGCTTATCTAGACTTAGCGGCGAAGCGCCATGGACGTGATTGAGCACTTCCAGGGCCGGAAGGGCCTGAAGGGAAGAGCTATATTGGTCGCAATTCCATAGTCCGGAGCGTCTTCTTCCGCTGACCGATCGGTTGGCGAATGGGCCGAGCTGAATTGATTATTCGGACTTGCCATGAAGCATGTCATGACTCATTTGTGGCGGGCGGACCCAGCCAAGAGTTATTTTGGTTTAGTGCAGCAGTTCCTTGTGCGGTACAGCGATTCACGCAATAAAGCGGTCGGCGGTATTGAGGGAGCACGGATGGCTCGCCCGTGTCAAGACATACCGGCAGATATGAAGGCCACCGACGTTGCATCCCAAGATTTGGACGAAGTTTGAGTACCTGCCGAGCACTACTTTGAGGAAGTCTCGCAGGCGCTCGCTTAATAGAGACGCATGCTCAAGGATATTATGTTTAAATGACATGTATGGTTTGTGAAAACAATGTTTCAATATGATATAAGAGCCTTTTTATACTTGTGCGTTCAAGTAAAACTACTCCTGGCGGCCGCTTATGTATATGTATATATAACTCGAAAGATGGCAGTCCTTGGCTTTCAGCCCCCACGCACATAGTGCGGGGTGTTTGCAAAGAAGGCGCTTTTTCACACTTAATCCAACGTCTTGGTCCTGTTAAGGAGGTAATAGCGTAGCAAACTAGGCAGCCGGACTATAATGCTTTATCACTTTCACTTAGCCATAGGAGTTTGAGGGTGGGGCTATTATATAGCCCATGGGGGCACCGCACTCTCCCGGAATCGGGGTGCGTATGTGCCTGACCAAAAACCGGTCCTTCGTTAATGCGGAAGAATCCTAAACATTCCGATGAGTCATCGAGTGGTTGACCAGTCTCTCACTATATCATGACAGTCAGTTTTCGGCTTTCTTTACTGAGGTGCTCACCCGCCAACCGGGCACAATCGCAGAGTTCTCCGGTGCCGCTTAGCCGATAGAACGGAACGTAAGGCAGCAAAACAGGAGCCGGTCAAACCCAACATTTGACCAAAGACATGATTCGAGCTGATGCATATAAGGATTAATCTCGAGACGCCGAATACTCCCTAAGGTATTCGGTCTTTATAAAACGGGCGTAAGAATGCCCTAAGCCCTAGTGTCCGTGCACGCGCAAAAATTTGGTGCGGCCAATGCTAAACGCCAGCCTCCTCCTCTGTTATAGTAAGAAACCGGGGATGCATATCAACAAGAGACAGTAAAAAGGTTTACGCAGGTCTTAATCAAAAGAATCCTTGCAACGGGTCCCACTGCAGGTCTGCGCCAGGTCTCCAAGCAGCCGATCCCGGACGGGTGTAGCATGTTGTTCATCTGTAAAAGAGAGGAACTTAGTTTAAAAGAAAAAGGATCGTGCAAAAGATGTACTTTATATTGAATAAACAGAGTACGATTCGAAGAAGTGAATAAAATTGAGCTTTAGTGTCTCTTGTGATACATGCAGCAGCCCTTGTATGGGGGTATGCCGCTAGTAGGCGCCTGACTCGCTCTAGCCGTGTTCGGGTTTGAATGACCAATTCAGGTTCTTTGATTAGCGGAGCCGATAGGTGTGGGGCTGTCAAGGCAGTCTCACGCTCTTCCGTGCTCGAGTAACACTTAATACTTCCTTTAGTGAGATGATGCCGCGTGGACCGGCATTTTAAGTGTTAGAGATGCATAATGCGGTATTGCGTTAAAGCGGGCGAAAGCTTCGTCCCAATAGTGCTTGATGGCTACTTTAAATGGGGCGACATATGGAAGACTAACTTTTCATAACGGAAGTTGTCGGATGAACCGAACACAACTTCTAGCAAGTGGGGAGCCCGCATAATGGGCATATGGGCTCTACATTACACCTTTAAAGGAGGTGTTGCTATGGCTAATTTTGGTTGGGTCTATCCCCATCCTCGCGGATTGTGTCCTGATATATCAGGTTTATGTCACCGCCGCCATCCATGAGGACTTGTGTAAATTGGAACTGCTGATTATAGGATCCAATATCAAGGCAGTCCATCCTCGCGCCTGATACTTTCTAATAGTCCTGATGGTCGAAGGTGATTGATTTTGAAAACCAGTGTGCGGCGCGATTTTAGTGGGCGCCGCTCTGTTTTTCCCTTTGATCACGTGAAGGAGTTTACGGTTTTAACCTCTTGTGGGAAATTCTTTTGTTTTCCGGCTCGCTTGTGGTGCTCGCTGTCATCTTCACTTGGTGTGTCGAGCCCTTGTGTCCGGCGTTGAGTCTGCTTGACTGTTTGAAGACCCAACAATCTCTGTGGGTATGGTTTGCGTGCCTCCTGAGTACTGTGGATTTGACATATCTTGTCCAAGATTTTGTTTGTTGGATAGCTCATCGCTATTGTCCTTAAGGGCAGTTTTTATTGTTTTGCCGTGAGCTTTTGAATCAAGCGCGATCCGCGCGCTCTTTGGACCGCTCCTTTTAATCAAGCGCTGGTCCTTGTTGCGCCGTGGTTTCGCTTCCATCCTCGCTTCGATGTACTTTGGGTCACTGGTGCTGCATCTTGCTAGCCAGCTATCCTCTCCCCGCAAAAGCGGGTCATGAGGCTTGTTAATGCGGCCATTGTTCTTGGCTTTTCTTGGCCGAGGTGTCTGGCGCAGCCATTCGCCCTGGACGCTTGTGTTTGAAGGCTGCTAAGGCTTCAAGCGTCCTGACAGCTTGACTATTTGGTTCTTTTTAGTAAGGAACCTGTTCCAGAATTTCCGGCTGACTCTCCGGACTGTTGAGTTATGTGACTTAGATCGTCTCAGATCCGAGGGCGGACATAGGTCCCCGAAAATTTGCCTCAAACGCATCCCCAGCTCTTCCCAGCCTTCCAATGGTTTTCGGGAGGCTTTCAAGCCAATGCCGAGCCGCCCTTTGAGTTTGAGGGTAAGTATTTTATGGCGTGGAGATCATCTCCTCTAGCCATGTGTATGTGGAGGATGTAATCCTCGATCCGCACCTGTGGTCTCGTTGTTCCGTCAGATGCCTCTATGTTTACGGATTTGAATCCCGCTGGGAATTCATGATCCAGCACCTCATCGGTGAAACATAGGGGATGTGCGGCGCCTGTATTTGGGTGTGACGGATGTTCGGATATTTGGCGTGTTGCATTGCTTTGAAGAGCTTGCTTTTCGCCCATAGATGGACCTAATCTGGGCCATCCTTTGATGTGAATCCTTATGCGGCTTGTAAAGCGGCGCCATTTGTTGCTCTTTTTGCCGTGGGGTCGCCCATCCGACCGGGTGGCCTTCTTACTTTTTGATTGTGGGGTCTAAGGCCTCCTCGTCAATTCGGGCAGTAGCTTTTTTTGGTAGTTTTTGTTCGGGCGATCGTCGCCAGATTGTTCGCGGTGTTGAATACTTTGCTCCATCTGATCCTGAGTGCATCTTCCGCTGTTTTGAGCTTCCGCTTGCTTTTTCAGGCTACGCGCAGATGGCGACGAGCCTTTTCGAGGTTATTTTGCTCCAACAGTTTGTTCGGCGTGAGATCGTCTGATCGTTGTCTTCGCCGGGACGGGTTGTTTATCCAAGTTGTCTTGTTCGGACGATTGCTCGATAGCTTGTTCGTCGTTCACCGTTCGCCCCGCTCTATGGCTGGGTCTTTGTTGAGGCGGACTTGGTTCGGCGCTTACGCTGGCGCTTTGATTGCTTTTCGAGGATTTATCCTTCAGAAGCGCCCCGCTGTTCCTCGCTCTTCATTTCCTTTAGGTGTATCCACCATGTATACATCATGGGATGAGGTGGTTGTCCAGATCCTATAGGCGCTGGTTTATGGTTGTCTCCTCACATCGCCGTCCATACCGCCGATGTCTTCGAGTCGAAATCGAGCACGCCGTGTAAGCTGGCGCGGGCTACGGTGGGTGGTGGGTGGGCGAATTTCTTCGCCGTCCGCATCCCAACCTTCCCCGACCGTAGTCCGCCATGGCTCTCTCAGAGATAAAGAGAGAGACTTTAGTGAATTCAGGATGTCGCCAAAGGGCGAAAAGTGCGAAAGATGTCCGCGGCAAAGAACTCCATGACCGGCGCCTCGATCGATTCGATTATGGGGCGCGAGGGTTCGAGTCCGGAAGGAGTCCGGCACTCGAGTCAACGCCTTCGCAGCGACAGGGATGGAGTTCGCCTCAATCGCCGAGAGATTGTAGCCCCGAGGCGCGCCCAACCACTCGCCCTCGATTGGGGAATCCGCCCGGATTAAGGGTCGAGCGGATGCCGGTGCGGCCTCTGTGGCACTGCTCGCGGCAGAGCTAGATCATGCCCATCGAGACAAAGGCGGCACGCTTTGGCTGCGGCTCGAGTCCGTCAAGATCAAGTCTCCGCGATATCGGCCGATAGTTCAAACTTCCAAATCTGACCTGATGGCCAGGGCGAAGCTGATCTGCTCCGATGGCCAAGCAAATTGCCCGCAGGCAAAACCGCCAATACGAAGATCTGGTCCGGGAGAAAAGTCTCACCTCGACCGCATCGTTGTTGATGATCGGGAGCCATCGGGCCTATCGTGACGGCTACGAGGAACTCTTAATGAAAGCACCAATGTCGGTGTCAAACCGCGGATCTCGGTAGGGGTCCCGAATCAAGGCCTAGGCGGATGGTAACAGGAGACAAGGGACACGACAGTTTTACCCAGGTTCGGCCCTCTCGATGGAGGTAATACCCTACCCTGCTTGATTAATATTGATGATATGGGTAGTACAAGAGTAGATCTACCACGAGATCAAGGAGGCTAAACCCTAGAAGCTAGCCTATGGTATGATTGTTGTTCGTCTATGGACTAAAACCCTCCGGTTTATATAGACACCGGATAGGTTAGGTTACACAGAGTCGGTTACAATGGTAGGAGATCTACATATCCGTATCGCCAAGCTTGCCTTCCACGCCAAGGAAAGTCCCATCCGCATACGAGACGTAAGTCTTCAATCTTGTATCTTCATAGTCTTGGAGTCCGCCCGGACGATAGTCCGCTATCCGGACACCCCTAGTCGAGACTCCTCGTGATACGCCAGGCCGATGACCAAGAGTCGTCGCGGCAAGCTCTACATCGACGAGGCAGGCTGGGGCCCCGAGGCCGGCTCAATTGAGTACGGGTACCGGGTCCCCTTCAGCGGCATTCATGTTTACATTGGCAAGATCGGCGAATCGGGCCGTGAGCCGAACATCTGCACCGACATCGTCGAGACGGCTCAGCGTGCGAGACCCGCCTGGGTTCAGCCTGGCATGAAGCGTGCCTTCATGGGAGTCATCCACGGAGCGGAATCTGAGGTTAGATAGGCATCTGGTGGTGAAACTGTCATTTACTCTGATGACGAGTCATCTACTGGAGAGACCGAGTCATTGTACCAGCTGCAAGATGGCCGGTTTGGGGGATGTTCCGATGGCGACAGTATTCCGGACCCCTTCGATCCGCCGAGCCGGGTTGCAATCTTTATGGCTGGTACACAGCCTGCGCAACACTCTTCGACCACATCAGCAATGATTTCTGGATCAGTAGCGGCGATAGCAGCCGAGGCAGGAGGCCCTGCGCGATCGCCGGCTCAGGTTTTGTCCGACTTATTTGACGCTTTGGCAACGTTACTAGCGGCAGAAGTTAAACCGGTGAATCAAGATGAGCATAACGCGCAAGTCGCGAAGGTGAAGGATCAGATAACTCAAGCCAAGGTAGACCTGGCAGCTGAGGACACCAGGATAGCGGCAGAGCGGGCTGAGTTGGATGCACAGGCTTACCGGCTTATGTTGGATCAGAGCGCGTCAAATGATGTCATGAGGAGAAGGTACCGAGCGCGTCAAATGATGTTTATGAGGCAAGGAATCTCTTTAAAACGCCAGGGGAAGGAACCAGAATCAGCCGCTGGTAAACCTGTGGACGACCGAACGGGGCACCATTTCAGCCACAGATGATTTCCGCCATTGCCGTAACAGTGTCCTGCTGCAACACGTTTCAACGCCCCCGGGTCATTACTCTAACCCGCTGATAACATCGCTACACCGCTTCGCTTGGCAGCTCTCCGATCGGCGCAGTCTCCAAGAGCGCTTAAAACACGACGGGCTAGAGAGCTCCTTCAGACAGCTTTGACTCAGCAGCTGGCCTATTCATACAACCGCAAGAGGATTCATTCCACCCCTCGCCCAAGCCGGAGTTACATCAGGCATATGGATGAACCGGCCGTGTCGAGTAGTGCGCGGAATCGTAATCCGCCTCATGGCCATAACCCGGCGGGTGACAGTGTTGATGCTCAGAACGTGGTGGACCAAGGAAGAGCACGTCGAGAAGCAGAGTTAGCGGCGCAGTACGCAGCCCGTAAACTTACTCTGGTTCGTCCGACAACTTCGGTGGATCTGGGAGTTACCTCCAGTTCTTTGGGTGTGCCGTGTCTCACCCCGTCTTTACGTAATGTACGGCTGCCCAAGGATTTCAAAGGTCCACGCAAAGTGCCGAATTACACTGCCGATTTACCCCCTGAGTCATGGATCAAAAGCTATGAGATGGCTATGGAGATACTGGATGTGGATGATGCGGCATGTGCTAAATATTTCACCATGATGTTGGAAGGAACAGCTCGCACTTGGCTGAAGAATTTGCCAGCTAATTCCATTGGGTCATGGGCCGAGTTAAAATCCCAGTTTATCCAGAATTTCAAAGACACGTGCAAGCAGCCCATGTCAATTGTGTACTTGGCTGAAGAATTTGCCTGTGTCCAAGAGGAAGGTGAATCAACAACCCATTGGGTGCGCCGGGTTTCAGAAATTTTGCACTCATCGGACCGCATCAACGCTGATACATCAGTTTTAATGTTGGTAGGCAATTGCCTGTTCACACCTCTGAAGCTGAAGTTGGGATGGCTCAAACGTCATTGCAATGACATGGGGACGCTTATGGCAACTCTGGTTAAGTATGCCGACTCTTATAGTACCAAGGACCCTGAGTCTGACGGTGAAAAGCCGGGAAAGGGAAAGAAGAGCGGTAGCACCAAGGGGCAGGAGCATAATCCGGCAGGTACCATGAACTTAGCATAACCCGCCGGGTCATGGAAACAGTGGTAAGCATAAAGCAGATAACAGTTTAGATTTCATGGCTAACACCAACACGCAGGATAATGGTCAGCGTCGTAAGGGTAAAACTCCCTCGCGGAGTGGAGGATCAGGTCCCAATCTTGAGCGCCTGTTAAACCAGCCTTGCCCAAAGCACTGGCCGCGAGAAAGGCCAGCCACGCACCTCTGGAAGGATTTCTTTACTATGCGGGAGTTCAAAAATTCGGATTTTTTCCGATATGATCATGGACCGTCCGGCGGTTCGGGACCCGGTTCTCATGGGCCGGGTTATGGTGGAGGCAGTTCTAGCTCAGGATTTCAAGGTAATCAAAGCGGACATGGCAATCAAGGCAGTCAGGGCAACCAGGGTGGTTATAATCATCAGGGGAGTCAGCAGCAGCAGCAGTCGGGTTACCAGAGCAACTCGAAGCAGTTGAATATTGGGCAATATCATGTCTTCACCACTAGCTTGTGCAAGCATGATCATAAGCTTCATAAAAGGGTCGTGAACTCCGTTGAACCGGCAGTGACCCGTTACTTGCGCTGGTCTGAATAGCCCATTGTGTGGAGTCGACAGGATCATCCGCCCCGGGTTGATAATCCGGGTCATCTGGCATTGGTGGTAGCGCCTCAGGTTGGAGGGTATAAGTTCACCAAGGTGCTCATGGATGGAGGGAGTAGTCAATATCCTTTACTATGAAACCTTTCGTCGCATGGGGTTGACAGATAAAAATCTTAAACCGTCAAACACCATTTTCCATGGTGTGGTGCCTGGTAAATCGGCATATCCAGTAGGAAAGATAGCTCTGGAGGTTGCTTTTGGAGATGAGCATGATTCAAGATCAGAGACCTTGAACTTTGAAGTGGTAAAAATCAAGAGCCCTTATCATGCCCTGTTCGGATGACCGACTTATGCTAAGTTCATGGCAAGGCCCTGTTATGTTTATCTACAGCTCAAGATGCCGGGTCATAAGGGGACCATCACAGTACATGGGAGCCGTAAGATTGCTTTGGAATGTGAAGAAGCTGATGCGGCCTATGCTGAGTCGATTTGTGCCACTAAGGAGTTAAAGTTTTACAAGGACAATGTTGACCCGGCGGATATGACTTCTTTGAAAAAGCCAACTACAGAGCATGATCCGGCCTTGAAGTTTAAATCGGCTGATGAGACTAAGCTGGTTGATTTTGTTCCTGGCGATTCATCCAAGTAGTTTAGCATCAGCACTAACTTGGATTCAAAATAGGAAAGCGCGCTCATCGAGTTCATCCGTGAGAATCGGGATATCTTTGCATGGAAACCTTCTGACATGCCAGGTGTACCGAGGGAACTCGCTGAGCACACTCTTAATGTTGATCCCAAGTTTAAACCGGTCAAGCAGTTTCTCCGCCGCTTCAATGAAGAAAGACGCAAGGCCATTGGTGAGGAGGTAGCCAGGCTCTTGGTGGCTGGAGTTATCATTGAAGTATTTCATCTTGAGTGGTTGGCTGACCGGTGCTAGTACTTAAGAAGAACGACACTTGGCGTATGTGTGTGGACTACACAGATTTGAAAAAGGCTTGTCCAACGGATCCTTTTGCTCTCCCTCGTATTGATCAAGTCATTGACGCTACAGCGGGTTGTGAGCGTTTGAGCTTTCTGGATGCTTATTCTGGTTATCATCAGATTAAAATGGCAGTTAAGGACTAGGAGAAGACAACTTTTATAACTCCCTTTGGAGCCTTCTGCTATGTATCTATGCCTTTTGGGCTCAAGAGTGCCCAGGTGACTTATCAGCGTTGTGTGCAGAATTGTCTTCATAATCAGATTGGGTGCAATGTTCATGCTTATGTGGATGATATTGTGGTGAAATCTAGAAAAGAGGGGACAATGATAGATGATTTGAAGGAAACTTTTGATAACCTCCAGGTTTATAAGATGATGCTTAATCCGGCTAAGTGTGTCTTTGGTGTACCGGCACGCAAGCTCTTGGGTTTTCTGGTGTCTAACAGGGGCATTGAAGCTAATCTGGAAAATATCAAATCTATTACGTCTCTAGCTAAACCGGCATGTATCAACGACGTTCAATGGTTGGCGGGTCGGATTGCAGCGCTAAGCCAGTTTATCAGCCGGTTGGGAGAGAAAGCAATCCCTCTGTATCAGATGATGAAGAAAACAGATAATTTTGTCTGGAGCGCTGCTGCTAATGCGGCGTTTGAGGATTTGAAGAAGCAGTTAGCCGAGCCACCAGTCATGGCTGCTCCGGTTGATAAAGAGCCGCTGTTGTTGTATGTGGCTGCTAATGCCCGGGCTGTTAGTGTGGCCATTGTGGTGGAGCGCAAGGAGGCTGGAAAGGAGTATCTGGTTCAACGGCCGGTTTATTATATCAGTGAGGTTCTCATTGAATCCAAGCAGAGGTACCCACATTGGCAAAAGCTGGTGTATGGAGTTTTCATGGCAAGCCGGAAGCTTAAGCAGTACTTTCAGGACCATCACCATTGTGGTCAGTTCTGCCCCTTTGGGAGATATAATCCAAAACAGGGAAGCAACCGGCCGGGTTGCCAAATGGGCCATTGAGCTTGGGCCTCACGGGTTAAAATATATGCCTCGGACGGCAATCAAGTCCCAAGCGCTTGTGGATTTCATCAATGACTGGAGAGAGTTACAGGCGCCAGAAGAGAAGCCGGATCATACTTATTGGACTATTCATTTTGATGGGTCCAGGCAATTGGAGGCTCGGGGGCTGGAGTCGTGTTAACTTCCCCACGAGGTGATAAATTTTGTTGTGTTATCCGTTTAATGTTCCCTTGCACTAACAATGCAGCTGAATATGAGGCTTTACTCCATGGTCTTCGAATTGCTAAGGAAATGAATTTAAGCTGGGTTAAGTGTTTTGGTGACTCGGACCTGGTGGCTCAACAAGTGTCTGGCACTTGGGATTCCAAGGACCCGATCATGGCAGCATACCGTCGAGAAGTGGATATTGTTGCTGGTCACTTCAAGGGTTATCAGGTTGACCATGTGGACCGGCGAAAGAACGAAGCGGCGAACGCTTTAAGCCGTTTGGGTTCCCAACGTAAACCGGTGCCACCTAATGTTTTTCTAGATGTTTTGCATAACCCGTTGGTCAAGCTACCTACGGAGGAGGATTTGGATGTTCCTGATCCGGAGGCTCAGTTGGTGGCAGCTCTTCATGTTACCCCAGATTGGACGGTTCCATATTTGGCGTATATGAACTGGGGCGAGTTATCGGAGGACGAAACTTTGGCCAGGCAGATAATCCGGCGGTCCAAGTCAATGGCCATTGTCAATGGAGAGTTGCATCATTGCAGTGTAACAGGAGCGTTTCAGCGTTTCGTATCTCCTGAAGAAGGCCGTGAGATCTTGCGTGAGATCGATGAAGGATATTGTGGCCACCACGCCGGTTCAAAGTCCTTGGTAGCTAAAGCTTTTCGTCACGGTTTCTATTGGCTGATGGCTCATGCTGATGTGGAGGACTTGGTGAAAAAGTGCGACGGTTGTCAGAAATTTTCACGCCGAGCTCATGTTTCGGCTCAAGAACTAAGGATGATTCCAATCACTTGGCCGTTTGCAACTTGGGGGCTGGATATGGTTGGGCCCTTTAAGAGATCCAAGGATAAGAAGACCCACCTTCTGGTGGCGGTTGATAAGTTCATTAAATGGGTAGACGCTGAACCAGTCAGTAAGTGTGATGCAGGCACGACGGTTCAATTCATCAAGAAGGTGATTTTCCGGTTTGGTTTTCCACACAGCATCATAACTGATAATGGCACTAATCTATCCAAGGGTGCTATGAAAGAAATTTGTCAACGTGAGCACATCCGGCTTGACGTATCATCAGTGGCTCACCCCCAGTCTAATGGTCAAGCGAAGAGAGCCAATCAAGAGATCCTGAGAGGCATCAAGCCTCGGCTCATGGTTCCTTTACAACGGACGCCGGGTTGTTGGGTGGAGGAGTTACCTTCTGTGTTATGGAGCATCAATACCACGCCCAACAGATCTACGGGGTACACACCTTTTTTCATGGTTTACGGAGCAGAGGCGGTTCTTCCTAGTGACATCCGTCATGACTCGCCTCGTGTGGCGGCTTATGTCGAAACTGATAATGAGAAGGCACGACAGGAAGCACTTGACCTGTTAGATGAGGAGCGTGACATTGCAACAACTTGTTCGGCGGTTTACCAGCAAGATCTGCATTGCTATCACAGCCGCCGGGTTAGAACCAGAACTTTTCAAGAAGGCGATCTGGTGCTCCAACTCATCCAGGATCAGACTGATATGCACAAGTTGTCCCCGCCTTGGGAAGGACCCTTTGTGGTCAAGCAATAATCTGCATAACGGGTCATACTACCTTATCGATGTTCGAGAGCACAAAGACTCACGTAAATCGGAGGAGGAGACCCACCGGCCGTGGAATATCGCTCATCTTCGGCCTTACTATACTTGAGCCACAGGCTCTTCTTATGTACATAGTTATGACAATGTATATATTATGATCAATATAATAAACCGGAGCCTCAGCTAAAGCGGGGTCTCTGTTGTTTTTCTTACATCATGTGTGGTTACATGGGGGCTTCTGTTTATAAAGTGGAGTTCTATTTACCCATTGATCCGGCTTATAAAGCCATATATAAAAAAATCACTTGGGGGCTTGGTCGTATTCGAACCATAGCTACACCTCTTGATCGGCATAAGGCCACCAGGGAAATCACTTGGGGGCTTGGTCGTATTCAAACCATAGCTACACCTCTTGATCAGCGTAAGGCCAAAAGGAACTCACTTGGGGGGCCAAAGAGAGTGTTGCAAAAGCACAACTCAAACATAGGCACCCACTGAGCACAGCTCAAAATATTGCTCGGGGGCTCTTTGCTTCTCAAAGAACAAAGAGTCTACACCCTTGTAATAGGCTATCAAGCTAGGCTTGGAAGTCAGGTGTATTCACCTAAAACCCCGGGTTCCTGCCTTTTTCAAGTAAGCCACTCCGTCTAGGTAATCCTGGTATGACCCCCGAACGTTTGGCAAGTCAATCTTATACAGACCCTGAACATGTCAAAGTTCAAACGACGATTGGTTAATGTGAGGTCCATCTTAAAAGGCTTTGTAAAATGGTTTAACTCAGTGGCCTGGCAGCCCATGAAAAGCCTCGATTTTGGGCCTGGCAGCCCATGAAAAGCCTCGCATGTTCTTTTTATGCTTTCATTTGCCAAGTTTTTTTTCTCCTTTGATGAGGTTTATAATTTCTTATGATAAACCGGCGTTTATTGACCCGGCTTGGCTTTCAACTACAAGTTGTCAGTTCATGATCAGTTATAATCCGGTGTTTATTGACCCGGCTTGGTTTCGACTACAAGTCGCCAGTATTATGTTTGGATAATCCGGTGTTTATTACAACCCGGCACGGTTTTGTTATAAACCGACAAAATATGGGAGGAGTTATCAATACTCAAGATTGGGGTTATCACCCTTACTACAAAACATTGGTAAACCAACGATGTGATTCAATGACACAGGTATCATCTATTTTACATTTGATTATTTTCTAATACAGCCTTGGTTATAAACCCTGGCTATACGTTTGGGCATTATGACCCGTCCGGTGGTAAACCGCCAGGACACTTCAAACTTGTTGTATGCTGAAGCAGGTTGAGTACGGCTATTAAGGATCATAAGCAGGCATTGCATAATCATGACGGATTAACAATATCATACAAAGTGAATATGCACGATGGCATAGCAGACGAAGTGTTTAAACTAGCCTATTACAAGGCAGCAGACGCCCAAAAGGATAGTTGTTTACCACAAGCATTGCACAGTATGCAGAAGCTAAACCTGCCTCCGGATCACGAATCCTCGCCAGGCGGACTTGAAGGTTGTGGATCATCCTCTGCCGGTTCATCCTCCTCTCCACCCAGTGGCTGGAAGTCAATGGTTTGTTTAGTCAATCCCAGTTAAGGCTTGGAAGATAGCTTCATCACTTATAAGGGTGGACGGTTCAACATCAGGGGCATAAGTATGCTTACGGATTGGCGGGATAAGATTATGCACATCATAATTTGGCGCATTAACTCGTCTGTTGTCGGCATCGTAAATTGACTGGTAATGAGAAAGATCAGTTTCTTCAGCCAATTTACTAGCCAGAGGATGCATTTCCCTTGTCAAAGCTCGGAGGTCATCATTGCCAAAATCTGATCCATCCTCCTTTATGCTCGGGTAGCCGTTTCCTACATCAGCTGGGTCAAGATCTGGCACCCATGGCTTAGCTCGGGTTAGCGCGGTCATAGCACCTGCCCTTGCAACTGATTTTTTCAACTTCTCAAACCAGGCGGGCAGCATTGACAGCCTCTCTAATGTCTCCTTGATCAAGGTTGGGGGCGGTTTATTATATGAAGCTGTGCAGATGACCCGTTGAGCACCGTTATATAATTGCTCTATCAATGTGTAAGCAACCTTCAGTTTTTTGTGCATGTCTGAGCCAAGATGAGTAACACGGCTACCTGCAATGATCAAAGCATTGGTAAACCGATAGTTTCAGGGATGTTATTTCTTAACAAGTTTATGAAGAGGATATTTACCGAAGACAGCAATGGTCATAGCATTGATTTGGCGCTTCAAACCAGTCAGTTCTTCTGCTACCGGTTTAAGAGCTGCTTCAGCGTCCTCCGCCTGCTTTAGCATAGTGGCTTTTTCAGTGTCCCATCCTACCCATTCGCCTTTAAAGCTTTCTTTCAGCTGTTCCATGGATGTTAAAGCGCTGGTCAACTCTACTTTAGCTTTGGAGAGTTTCTGCTTGCTGAGACTTGATATTCTCTTGAAGGTCGGCGATTTGAGACTCCTTTTTGCTCAGCTCAGCCTGCAAGAGACATTTAATGAGTTGGTAGTGCATATTTAAAGTCCCAAGCACATAACAAGTTATACACTTGGCACTTGGGGGCTAATGCATATTGCTTTTTATCAACCGTCATTTTAAGTCCCAAGCACATAACAAGTTATACACTTGGCACTTGGGGGCTAACGCATATTTGCTCAAGTCAGAGTTATGGATTTTTTATCCTCAATCGGATTACAAAGATGATTATCAAGAATTTTGGAAGCTTTATGACAGAAAGGTGCCGGTTCATTTTAAAAGTATAAACCGGCCCTCGGGGGCTACATAGGCAAAAGTTCCAAGATCAATACTATAAAGTCCCGATTTACATTGATATTGTAAACTGGCCCTTGGGGGCTACTTGAGTTGATATTGCAAATTAAACAACAAGAGAGCAACAATTATGTAAAGTGATATTTACCTCATACCGCTCCTTCATCAGGCCCACTAAACCGGCTTCATAGTCGCGGCTTGTGTACAGGCGGTTTAAGAATCCAGAATGAATATCTTGGGCATTCAGGTGGTCTTCCATTTACCCTTGTCCATAGAAGAAAGTTCTTCCTTGGCACTATGCTTTGATAAAGCGACAGGATTGCCAGGGGTGGTGTGGCCGACGCCAGTAATCATAATATCGTCCATATTATCATCAACATCTTTGGCTGGACTTGACGGTTTATCAACCGTTTTTGCTGGGCTTGGCGGATCAGCAGCATGACTTATCGAATCTGTCTCCACTGGTTCAGCAAAAGTATCCTGAACTTGAGGTACCTGATCATCCAAGGTAGCATCAGCATTTGGGTCCAGTGGTTCTGGGGTCTTCTCCGGTTCAGTGGTCGGGTTATCATCAGACGGTTTATTCACTTTGGCCTTCTTTCTGGGTCTGGCTTTGGCACTGAAAGAAGCAAATATAAAGGTTAGTACAATAAACAGGTATAAGGCATAAAGGATTAAGTTTTATATGCTCACCCAGGAACAGTCTTGAGTGGAGGGAGTTGTGTGGTTGTTGACTCGCCAGATGATGAATGAGGTGTCCCCTGATAATTTGAATCGGACGGGTTAAGAGGTTGTTGGAAATAACCCGCTTTGGGATAAGAAGTATCAGAAATATATGAGACCTCAGGTCGACGTTTCCGGACTGGAGTGTTTTGTAAACAGGCTGAGATAACTACTTGACCGCTGTGCCGGGTTGTGCGGCGAGCTTCGTGTTGCTGCTTCTTCAAAAGAAAGTTTGGGTCCAAGTGAGCTAGGGGGTGAGAAAATCTTACTTTCCAGTTTGCTTGACGGATTTTCTGTGTTGGCAGAGGATCTGAACCGGAGAAAAGAATAATTACCTCAACATCATCAGCTTGGTTGCCTTCGGCATCATCCTGATAACAGTCATTGTCAATTAGGTGTATGAAAAAAGAACCAAGAGAGTCAAGTTCTACCTCTGATTCCGGATTATCTAGATCATCATCAATGTTTGGTTCGGAGGATTCAACGGTTTTCTTCTTGACAGGTTTTTTGGTAACCTTAGTCTTGGGGCGAGGTGTCTTGGCCGTTTTATCCTATGGTTTCTTCTTCCAGAAGGGATCATCACCCTGTCAAAGATTGACAAAATGTTGGGGGAATATTTAAAAAGGTCGGATTAAAGCAAGAATTATACGATTCTTACAGCGGGCGGTTTATTGGAAGCACAGAAGGGATTCAGCCCTGTTTTGCTGCAGACAGCCACCGATTCATACAATATCTTTTTCACAGCCTCAGTAATTTCAGCCTCTGTTAGCTGAATGTCAATATGTCGTTGAGGATCTTCCAAGTTCCCTGTGTACTCGCACATTAAATCGGGGCGTCGGCTTAAAGGCAGAATGCTCCAGGAGATCCAGCAATGAACGAAATCAATGCCTGTTAAACCGTTTGCAACGATGGCCTGAAGATTTGAAAGCTGTGGCGCGTACTTGGATCGTTCTTTGGCGCTAAGTCGTTGGGGGAATGGATGTGTGTTGGTAAGCCGGTGAGGACGATAATCCGGCAGAGGATTCTCATCAGTTGGAGACGTGTCTCGGCAATAAAACCAAGTCTGATTCCAGTCCTTGGGGTGACTATGATGCTTGGCATGAGGGAAGCTGACATCTTTCCTCTTCTGGATTGCCATCCCGCCAAGTTTAGTATTGGGTCCATCTGTAAATTCTGTACGGCGGTTCAAATAGAAGAAATCCCTAAACAGCTCAACTGTGGGCTCCTCTTGCAGATAAGCCTCGCAAAATACTTGGAAATTTCAAATATTGGACACAGAGTTAGGTCCAATATCTTGAGGGTGGAGTTGGAAGCTAGCAAGCACATCACGAAAAAAATTTAAGCCGGGAGGGCTAAACCCTCGTCCCAGATGATCAACAAACACAATCACTTCTCCATCCTTGGGCTCCGGAGGATTTTCTGGACCGGGTGCTCTCCAGTGGATGACTTCCTTTTTTGATAAAGTGCCAGTTGCGACCCATCTGTCCAATTGTTCTTCAGTAACCCGGGAAGGGACCCAGTTACAAGCATAAAATTGCTTGGCCATTTCAATGAAAAGCTGGAAAAAGATCGATGCCGGTTTAAGATTCATGACCGACAATTATAAAGCGTTACAAGAGCAGCAGGAGAAGACATTGAGGCATTTGCACATTGTTAAACCGGAGTTTGACATTGGAATGATTACAAAGATAAACGAATCGGCGGTTTAAGAGGGGACTAATTGTACCTGCCGGATTATCATTTTCTAAAGTTAAACTGCCTACTTTGATATGGAAGGTACAGATCTAAAATATTTAAGTGAGGGAAAAACAAGTTTCACAAATTGATATGATAATTTCAGATTTGTAGTGTATCAATAAATCGAAGTATATTCAGACCTAAGATACAGGTGCTTAAGCAGTTCATCAGATCCAGATGAGATTATTCTATACAGAGAGGATGCGCTAATGATGAGAAAGGGGATTATAACTACGACCGCACATGAAAATATAAGATCTAAACTCGCCATTTATGCTACGGAGAAGAACAGGGAAGAACAACACTATACTTCGATGAACTCGCAGAAACCCTAGACGGGATCTATGGGAAAGAGCAAAGGAAGACTCACCAGGCCTGTTGAATGCGGAGGCGTGCAGACGAAACTCTGGTCGAATTAGCTTGATGCAGCGGCCATTGTTGGGGCAGAGGCGAAGGTCGACGGTGGCGGCAGCGCTCGAGTACTAAGGCAACGCGAAGTGGAAGAAAGACGAAGAGGCAAGGGGAGGAAAGGAAAGGGACGCTCAACCCTATTTATAAGACGAAGGGATAAGCGACAGGCACGGGAATCCAGGAGCCCAAAAAATGGATATGTGACAGAGCTGTCGCCTCGATTTTCAGAGGATCGTTAGGTATACATGGTTCTTTAATGAACAGGTGACTTCATGACGGTTTACTGTAATCCTGGAAGATGACGTCATGGCGGATTACAAAATTTACTCGAAGATGCTGAGGGAGGAATTTTCTTAAGTATTGAAGATTGACATGAACAGGTTCAAATCAATCTCGGGCCTAATGTTGGGGATATTACCACTGAGCATAAACTGGCCAGGAGGGGCCGGGTTATACCCATAATGAGTTACTCATATTGAAGCTCATGAAGATAAGGAGTATGGCGCATTACGGAGGAGATCTACATGGAGGCCCAGGGCCCAAAGGCGGATTAGGGCCCATAGACATAAACCGCCATATGATATGTGACCGAGCCGGACACGTTTATGAGCCGGCCGGGGTTCTGTGAACCGCCGGGCGTCAACCTGTGTATATAAAGGGACGACCCGACGGCGGTTTAGGGACAAGAAACAACATATCTAGAGCCAAGCATAGCGGATTCGCTCCCTGGCCATCGAAACCCTAGCAATTCCACATCAACTGGATTAGGCCTTTACCTTCACCGCAAGGGGCCGAACCAGTATAAACTCCTAGTGTCCTTTGTCCCGCTTTAACCCCTTTAAGCTAACCCGTCGTGATGGATCCATGACTAAGTCCTCTCACTAGGACATCTGCCGTGACAAAACCACGACAACGTCGGCAGGGCCCAGCCGCGCGTGTACCTCAGCCGTCGTTGGGCCGTCCGAATCACCAAGACGGGACCAATGGGTGAGGGGATACGTGGCCAGTTAGGCTCCTGAGTTGCGATGCGCAGGAGTCCCCCTTGACGTCCAAACGACCCACGGGGAGGAGATGCGAAAGTAGGCCTTAGCGTTCTACGTCGGCAGGGCCCAGCCGCGCACGTACCTCAGCCGCCTTTGGGCCATCCGGATCACCAGGACGGGACCAAGTAGTGAGGGGCTACATGGCCAGTTAGGCCCCTGAGTCGCGATGCTCAGGAGTCCCCCTTGACGTCCAAATGACCTTCATACCTTTTCCTTCGCCGAGGCTCCGCACGGGAGGGACGCGTGACGACCAGGTCCGAGGGACCTGGCAGGGTGGTGTACGCTCGGGCGTGACCTGAGCGCAGCCCCCTTGCCCAGCCCCCTCGCACGACTCTCCCGAGGGGAAGTGTTGCGACGAGGCTGGACATTGAGCCCGGGGGTTCCCTGAGGTTGGTATGACCATGGGGCCGCCCTAAGTTGTTTATCACCAGCACGGAGCGTAGCGCTTCCGCACTTGCATGGGCATAGCCGCTCCTCGACCGTGTCGAGTGCCAGCACGGAGCATGGTGCTTCCACTTGTGCGTGGGGTGAGGGCTCCCTCTGAGTGGAGCCCCCGTGGCGTGTACAGCCCCGCCTTGACACGTGGCTTGCACGGCAGGGCTAGACGAGGTGTGTCTGGGCACTCGTGAATCAGCGCGGGACTCGCGAGGCCCTACCTCAAGGAGGGTTGCGCCTGGTCTTGATTCTTGATAGCTGTGATGGCCCTGCGAGATGGTTAGGCAACCTACACCGGATGAACCTCCTGAGGTGATCACATGAGAAGGCCAAACACCAACGACCCCAGGAGGTGACGTGAACGGGGCCGGCCCGCCAAACAGAGCTCAGTCGTTGGGTTTATCGATGCTGCAGGGACGGACCTGAGCACAGACATCGTGCCATGCAAAATATCCTGAAGAAAGACGACTGGCACGCGGCTCCCATGGTGGCGAGGCACTGGGTCGCGTGCCCTGGCTTGTCCGTCCGTGATTAGCTCATGCGAGAATAAGGCACCAAGGGCCATGGGAGGTGATGTACACGGGAACTGGCCCGTGAGCCAGAGCTCAGCCTCTTGGGTTTGGTGACACAGCAGGGACGGACCCGAGCACAGATGCCGTGCGAGTCCTTAATCATGAGGCGGTCGTGGGTGGGCTTGCAAGGGCGCACGACGTTCATGGTATCGAAGTACCGGATAGGCAGGTGATAGTCATAAGATAATCCATGCAGGAGGGCATATCAATCAAAGTATCCCAAATTTCCTTTGCATTCTCAAGATGGCTGATTTGTTGAATTCTTCGGGGCACAATCCGTTGAAGAGAATGTTCACATGCTTGAGCATTGTATTGCAGCATCTTCAACTCTTCCCCAGTAGCTTAACGGTTTGGTCCTCTCCCATCAAAGAATTCACCTTGCAAGCCAATACACACAATAGCCCAAACGGCGGTGTTATGTCCAAGAATATGCATTTTCATCTTGTGCTTCCAACTAGCAAAATTAGTACAATCAAAGTAAGGACCTCTACGGTGGTAATTTCCCTCGCTAGACGCCATACTCTCCTAGGTTGTGAAACCAAGGCTATGATCACCAAAAGCTATGGAAATCAAAGAAAATGGAGACCAAATCTCTGATACCAATTGTAGGATCGGAAGTATGTCTAGAGGGGGGGTGATTAGACTACTTGACCAAATAAAAATCTAGCCTTTTCCCAATTTTATGTTTTGGCAGATTTTAGCAACTTAGCACTAGTCAAGCAACCAACCTACACATGCGAGTCTAAGAGTATAGCAGCGAAATGTAATACATTTCACATGAAGGTAAAGGGAGGAGTTTGGAGGGACCAAATGCAATGTAGACACGGAGATTTTTGGCGTGGTTCCGATAGGTGGTGCTATCGTACATCCACGTTGATGGAGACTTCAACCCACGAAGGGTAACGGTTGCGCGAGTCCACGGAGGGCTCCACCCACGAAGGGTCCATGAAGAAGCAACCTTGTCTATCCCACCATGGCCATCGCCCACGAAGGCTTGCCTCACTAGGGTAGATCTTCACAAAGTAGGCAATCTCCTTGCCCGTACAAACTCCTTGGTTCAACTCCACAATCTTGACGGAGGCTCCCAAGTGACACCTAACCAATCTAGGAGACACCACTCTCCAAAAGGTAATAGATGGTGTGTTCATGATGAACTCCTTGCTCTTGTGATTCAAATGATAGTCTCCCCAACACTCAACTCTCTCTCACAGATTTAGATTTGGTGGAAAGATGATTTGAGTGGAAAGCAACATGGAGAAGGCTAGAGATCAAGATTTATGTGGTTGGAATGGAATATCTTGACCTCAACACATGAGTAGGTGGTTCTCTCTTAGAAAATGTATGATGGAACTGTAGGCATGTTCTGATGGCTCTCTCCACGAATGAAGAGGGGGTGGCGGGGTATATATAGCATCCACACAAAATCTAACCGTTACACACAAATCACCAAACTCGGTGGGAACGAATAATGAAACTCGGTCAGACCGATTTAGTTCAAAATGTGAACGTTAGACTTTTCGGTGGGACCGACATGTCAACTCGGTGGGACCGATTTCATTAGGGTTAGGGCATAATGTAATCTCGGTGAGACCAATTACAAACTGGGTGGGACCGATTTTGGTAATAAGCTAACCAGAGAGTTGGTCAGGCAAACTCAATGGGACCAAGTCGCTCATCTCGGTGAGACCGAAACGTTACAAAAGGGAAACAGAGAGTTTGCATTGTGAACTCGGTGGGACCGATTGCTCATCTCGGTTGGACCAAAACGTTACGAAGGGAAACAAAGAGTTTGCAATCCCATCTCGGTGAGACCAAGATCCCTATCGGTAAGACCGAAGTGACTAGGGTTTTGTGGTAGTGGATATGTCAACTGAACTCGGTGGCGCCGGATAGAAAGTTTCGATGGGGCCGAGTTTGACTTTTGGTTTGGGACATATGTGGATATGAGAAAGTAGTTGAGGGTTTTTGGAGCATGTCACTAAGCATTTTGAGCAAGTAACCCATTAAGAAACACCTCATCCCCTTTTAATAGTATTGGCTTTTCCTATGGACTCAATGTGATCTTGGATCACTAAAAGTAAAATGTAGATTCTTGAGCTTTAGAGCTTGAGCCAATCTTTTGTCCTTAGCATTTTGAGGGGTCCACATTTCTCATCCATGCCATGCCAATCATTGAGCTTTCCTGAAATATTTATCTTGAGATATCATTAGCTCAATGAGATATATGTTGTTAGGAATTACCAAAACCACCCAGGGATAGTTGCACTTTCAATCTCCCCCTTTTTGGTAATTGATGACAACATATAGATCAAAGCTTCGACAAATGATCATAAGATTGAAATACATCATCGCTTTCAGAAGTATGTGATAATCAAGAGCTCCCCCTAAATTTGTGCATTATTTTAAATTTGCTTTTGAATGCAAATGCACAATCGATTAGGATCATGGGTTACTCTTCCATGTCACATACATCTTGGTGGAGCGCTCAAAATGATGGAAATTAAAACATGCACTCATCACCAAGCAAAGTGAATGATCATATAAGATATATGAGAGATAATATCATCCAAGAAAGCATTAAAGTAGCAAATGATCAAACACATGATAAACCAAGTATCTCACACAGACATAGAGTATCAACCAAGCACACAAAAAAGTTCAACCAAAAGCAAGAGAGGCAAAGAAGCAAAACACACTCTCTCTCGAAGCCTATGATCTATACATTTCTCCCCCTTTGGCAACAAGTTACCAAAAAGTTCAAAAATGCATAGTGCTATGCGTATCTCAGGCTTGGTCTTCGGGAGGTGGTGTAGAGAGAACTCCAAGGATGAAGGCATCTGTTGATGTAGTTGGAGCTGGTGGAGTGGCTGCTGGAGGTGGCACTGAAGCTATAGCTGCTGGTGCTAACGCTGTAGCTCTAGTATCTGATACTGACACTGTAGTAGACCTCTGACCTCTAAGCACTCACTGAAAAGCATCAGTAGTTGCCTTCCCGTTCCTCTCTTCTGCTTCCTCTTGGAGCTGCTCAACTACTGTTTGTATCTCAGTAACCTTCAGATCAAGATCATAAAATTTTGTTTCTATGATCCTCTCCAAGCTCTCCTGATTCTGAGTCAGGGTGGCATGGCCCTTCTCAATCCTCAAAGTAGATTGGATAGATATGCTAGCTGATCTTGCTTGCTCTTCAGGAAAATTTGAGATGCTTCCTCTACACTTGGCATCTTGGCAGCTTTCTCTGCCTTAGCTTTAGCTCTCGTCTCTTGTGCTTGAGCTGATGATGGTTCATCCTCATTCATCACAACTTTTTTGTCTTCAAATTCAAGATATAGAGAAAGATGCTCCTAGTCCAACAAGTAAGTACCTGTGCCCATCTTGGAGCTGATGAGCTCCTGAATATGTGGAGCATATCCACAAGATCTCTTCTGGTCAGCAGCTGTCCTCTTGATTGTCTCTACAATCAGACTCATGACCTTGAACTTTTGAGGGACATCAGATAGTTGCAGAAAGTTGATGGAATGTCCTCTAATCATCTTGTGATCTCCAGACTTGGGTAGAAAAGTGTGCCTTAAGATGGTGTTGATAGTAGGTAGACCAGACAACAGGTAATGTATAGATCCAAGCTTGTGTGTCTCCAAAGCTTTATCAGGGATCTCTTTGTACATGTTTGCCATAGAGTTGTGGTCTTTCTTCTTCTTGGCATACACATCCAAGTCATCCTCATGTTCTTCTGGGGCATTGATTAGCTTGGCCCATTCTTCAATAGTTGATTGGTACCTTGTACCTTCAGACATCCATACTATCCTCCCATCTGGATAGAAATGAGCAGTGGAGTAAAACTCCATGATTAGCTCATCATTCCATTTGGTGAGCTTCTGACCAACAAACTTATCAACTCCACATGCTTTGAAGCTGTCATATACACCTGGGAAGTGATCTTGTTTCTCCTTGATGTATTCCCAATCAACCCATCTCATGTCACAGACAATTGGCTTCTTGTCAAGCAAAATAGTCTCATAGAAGTCTTGTTGTTCTTTGGTATGAAACCTGTAGTCAACTGCAGTCCTCCTTCTCACAACATAGGGATCATACTGTCTCCACAATCTCAATCTAGCATCTTTCCTGATGTGCATTCCTCGGCCACTGGATGAGCATCATTGTGGTCTGGAATCTTGGGTTTCAGTTTTCTCAATACATGAGATTCATCATCCTCCTCTTCAGCTTCAGACACTTGGGCCTTGTTCTTTTCTTCAGCTAGAATGTTTTTGGTGCTTCTCTTGGGCTTAGGGGGTTTCTAAGCTTGAGTTGTTATTTTGGGAGCAGTCTTGGGCTTTGATGTTGCAGCCCCTGACTTGATAGCATCTCCCATAAGCTTCTGAGACTTGGGTGCTGGTGCAGCATCATCTTCCTCTTCCTCTGAATCTCTTACCATAGTTGATTTTCCAAGAACTTTTGCAGATGTGGTTCTTGCCCTCTTTTTCTTGTCATCTGCAACTGCCTCATCATCATCTGATTCTATTATGAATTTCATGGTTTCTCTTGTTGGAACTTTCCTTGGCTTTGACATTGGGACTCTCTTGGCAGGTGCCTTCTTGTGCAACCCTGGCTTAGTTGCAGCAGCTGTGCCATACTCTTTCTTTAGCTCTTTCTTCCTTGAGGTGTCCTCGTCCTCAACAGCCACATAGTCCCCATCTTCAGAGTCTGAGGTTCTCTTCTTCCTTGTTCTAGTGGCTGCCTTGGGCAAGTTACTTGGTGTGCTCCTGCTGCCCTCATCATACCTGCTTGAGGGATCAGAACCCTCACTCAATTGCACTTGTTCTTCAGATCTGTTCTAACTGTAGCTCTGTTAAGAAATCTTGGCAATCACACTGACAGCAAACCCTGTGAATAGATGTAGATGAGGTAGAGTGGATGAGCATCACAAAGTGCAGAGTTTTTGCAAAAACAGATGACTCAAAAACTTAGTTTTAGTTCTCCACAGAAAGCATTTCAGAGCTACCGATTTGTTAAACTCAGTGATACCGAAGCAATTTTGGAACCTAAACTAGTGAACTCGGTCAGACCGAGTCACAGTTTGGTGGCACCGAGATTGCTAGGGTTTCACAGAGAGTCGAACTTGGTCGCACCGATTTTCAGTTTTTGGTCAGACTGAAAATGCATGTGCAATGGCCTAAGCCAAATCGGTGAGACCGATTTCTACAACTCGGTCGGTCCAAGATGAGTACGGTGGAGAGCTAACCCTAAATTTTCAAATCAAATCTAACCTAAAGGATGTTTTCTGTGGATAGATTGTTTGCATACATGGTAAAGATCATGGCAAAGCAATGTGCTACGAGTCGGAGTAAGGAAATAACACAAAGAGTCGAACCCATACCCTAGTTCGACGGGAGTTCGCTATGGCGACAACGGTGGAGCAGAATTCCGTTGACAGCGACGGAAACCAGCGGTGGGAGGTTGCTGGCGGCGAGGAGACGATCCGGAGACCAGAGAAGGCAGAGCAGGACACACGCGCGGGCTGAGGAGTTTGAAGAAATTTCCAAAATCTCACACGTGGGTTTATATATCCCGACCCTATCGGTGTGACCGAGTGGAACAACTCGGTGGCACCGAGATGCAGAATCGCAAGCGGTTACTGCAACTCGGTGTGACCGAAAAGTTCAAATCGGTTGCACCAAGATGGAAAACCTAGATCAACTTAGTGAACTCGGTGTGACCGAAGTGGATGACTCGGTCATACCGAAATGCACAAACAGGTTTTGGAAGTTTAAGTCTATGACGAATCGGGGACTCCGAGTACTCCTCACACAGAGTGGTTCGAATCTGACTTGATCAAACTTTGTGATGTAGCATGAATAGAGTTTGAGATGAGAAAAGCATAGATAGCTAGAGGGAGTTCTTAGGCATTCTTGTCCATCCATTTGGCAAAAGAGAAAAATCCAAACAGTCAAAGCAACAAATGGATGTCCTCGAATGAGTAAAATATGCAATCAACATGCTCATACAATAAAATGGCAAATGAAACATGTGGCAAAGAATGCACAAACACTCTATCATCTATCAAGCAATTGGCAATGATTAGGTCATCTATATATGAGTATATTGACTTAGGAGTCAAATGAGAACATTTGATCATAGGTCATACTCATCGTTTAAGCACAAGTGGGGTTACCACTTTTACATAAAGCATTGTTGTGTTCACACCATTAGAGTTGCTTTAGCTCAATTGGTTAGAGTAAAGCTCCCCTAGATGTGATATCCCCCCTAAGAGGGATGAACTAACCTTGGGTTTTGTCGATGATGACTTCATGTAGGTGTTGAAGATGTGGATGCTCAATGTTGATGTAGATCATTCGGAGCAATCCATTGGATTGAGTTGCACTTTCAATACCTACACGGGTTAGTCCCACAAGGAACAAACAAGGATATCCATAGACATAGAGTGATGTTCACGTAAGATGATGTCCATGAAAGCATTAGGTTTACCTTGTCCCTTGTCTTACCAACAAGAGGGTTATTGACTCCTTGAACTAGTGGAAGATGTGGAAGTTGTTTGCACAAGTCATTGCCAAAAGATATGAGTGAAGTATGTTGGCGGAGTCACCCTTAAGAACTCTCTACTTCTTCTTCCTTGGGATCCACACCATCTTGATGGGAATCTGAGTTGTGGTCGTACTTGATGTAGTATAACTTGATGTAGTCTTGGGAACCCACTTGACCAAGGCCTTGGGCGCTCCTTCAAATGCATCAATCTCCTCTTGAAGCTTGTCCTTGCCTTTTTGCTTGTGGTCTTGTGGTGGAAGATCATCTTGAACTTGTGTTCCTTGGAAAGAAGTAGCATCATACTTCTCTTTTTGAGGAACAAACTTCGTCTTGGGGTATTGATCTTCTTCCCACTCAACTCCATTGGCATTGAACTTTCATTCAAAACCAACACCTTGATTCTTCCGGTGTCTTCCTTGCTTGCATACAATTTCCTCAAATTGCTTACTTCCGGCAAGGCTTTTGTAAACACCTTTCTCTATAATTCCCTTCAATAAGCTATTTTCTTGCTCAAGTGTAACTTGGCTAAGAGAATCATTAGTGGAATCAGGAGAACTACTAGAAGCAATAACATTGGGTTTAGCATGATTATTGTTACTACTAGATGAAGAATCTTTCTTACTCTTCTTGCTAGATTTTACTTGTGGCACGTAAGTAGACAAGAGTAAACGCTTGGCAATGTAAGAAGAAGTTTTCTTGCGAAGATCATCATTGATTGCCTTTAAGAACTCATGCTCTTGCTCAAGGTTGAGCTTTTCAAAGCGTAGCTTCTCATGAGTCTTTAAAAGTTCTCGATGATCTTCCAAGGTTGTTCCATGAGCTAACTTAAGAGTTTTTAGTTCTTTAGTTAGACGCTCAATCTCCTTCTTATCATCGTCATTCGTTTTATCTTGATTAGCATGATTAATAGCAAGTTCATCATAGTTTTCATAACTAGAGTTATCAACAAGTAAATCATCATCTCCTAGCAAATCATCTTCATCACTATTGAAATCAACATACTCGGGGTGTGACACCTTTGGGCCTTTAGCCATGAAGCATCTTCCAATTCCTTCATTTGGTGAGTCAAATATGTCATAGGAGTTGGTTGACACAAGTGCTAGACCGGAAACACCTTCATCCTGAGTATATTAGGAGTCGGAGTGACAACTTCTTTCGGAGTGATGGTCGGAGTCGGAGCCAGATACCCATTCACCAACGTGAGCTTGATGTCTTTGTTTGTGTAGCTCTTTGATGATTTGTCCTTCCTTTATGAATCCTTGCTTCTCCGAGAGGTTCTACGTTCATAACGATCATCTCTACTCCTTCTCTCTCTTGGTGGTGATTCTTCTCTTCTACTTCTTCTTTTGGGAGAATCTTCTCTTCTTTTGTAGGGAGCCATACACTCATTGGAGTATTGTTCGGGTCTTCCACAATTGTAGCAATTTCGTTCACGACTTGAAGATCTTTTGTCATTGTAGGACCTTGACTTGGAACTTCTCTCCTTGCTTCTACTCTTGTAGAACTTGTTGAAGTTCTTCACCATTAGGATTAATTCTTCATTGAAGGCTTGTTTCTCACTTGATGATGTGGGAGCTTCACATGAGGCTTTGTAAGCACCACTTGACTTGCTGTGGAGCTCTTCCTTATCCTTAACTGACATCTCATGAGCAACAATTCTTCCAATGACTTCCGTTGGCTTGAGATCTTTGTAATTGGGCATCATTTGGATCAAAGTGCACACGATATCATATTTTCCATCCAAGGCTCTTAGGATCTTCTTGATGATGAATCTATCGGTCATCTCTTCACTTCCTAAGCCGGCAATCTCATTTGTGATGAGAGCAAGCCTAGAGTACATTTCAGCGACACCTTCACCATCCTTCATTTTGAACTTGTCAAGCTGACTTTGAAGCACATGTGATTTGGATTCCTTGACGGAGTCGGTACCCTCGTGCATATCTATCAAAGTATCCCAAATTTCCTTTGCATTCTGAAGACGGCTGATTTTGTTGAATTCTTCGGGGCACAGTCCGTTGAAGAGAATGTCACATGCTTGAGCATTGTATTACATCATCTTCAACTCTTCCACGGTAGCTTCACGGTTGGGTTCTCTCCCATCAAAGAATTCACCTTGCAAGCCAATACACACACTACAAAAAAAATACACTTCCGTGATGATACGTGTTTGTCACAGTAGGTCGCGTTTTTTGTCATGCATGTACATTCATGACAAATTTATGACAGAATCAAGATAGTCATACCTATGTTGTCATAGAAGTGTTCCATGACTTTACCAAAATTATCATCACGGAAGTGTCCACTTCCATGACGATAAATCGCGCGTCACAGAAGTGCTTTTGTCAAGGGTGACCGACACGTGGCATCCACCGTAATGGAACGCTGTTAAGCTATCGGGTCAGGTTTTGGATCCGATAACCCGTTAACAGCCCCGACCAATGGGGATTTTCCACGTGTAAAATCATCATTGGCTGGAGGAAACACGTGTCGGCTCACCGTTGGGACAGATGTCATCCGTTCATTGGACCGAAGTCGCCTATGATACAACGACACGTGGCACGGCCCAACAGAGGCCCATTCCTGTGAAAAGGCCGGCCCATTTGACTTGGTTAAAAGGTGGCGGCCCGGCCCACGGTAAGCCTGTTAACGACCTGTTCCCATATAGCCCATTTACAGCCCGCTAACCCACGGCCCGTTACGCCCTATCTGAATTAGGCCCAGTAGTGTCATCTGGGCCGTCCCATATGATTCAACCCGTTTTAAATTCCGGCCCACGTGTGGCCCATGACTTCTTTTGGCCCATATGAGGACCTTTGTAACTCTTGGCCCATTAACGGCCCGTGGTGAAACTGGCCCGTAATGAACAATGTATCACTTTATACCCATTAACGGCCCTTATTCCATTGGGCCGTTTCCAGCCCAAGTTATCTTTTGGCCTTCTCAGGGCCCGTTGATTCTTGGGCTCATTTGCAGCATTCGGTTACATACGGCCCGTTATTGTCATTTCCTACTTGTGGGCCAAATTCAGCCCGTCGTTACAGTCGGCCTGTTTGCGGACCGTTAATACGTTGGGCGTTTTCATGTCAAAAACCCGTTGGGCTGTTTTCATAGAGTTATCAAATACGGCCTATTAACGGCCCGTTATGGTCCACGAATAGTACGGCCCATGATTGGCGAAATTGATACGCCCCGTAGAAGGCCCATGGATCCTACGGCCCGTATGAGGCCCATGGATAGTACGGCCCGTAGAAGGCCCATGGATCATACGGCCCGTAGAAGGCCCATGGACCCTACGGCCCGTAGAAGGCCCATGGACCCTAAGGCCCGTATAGAAGGCCGATGGATCCTACGGCCCGTATAGAAGGCCAATGGATCCTACGGCCGGACGAAGGCCCATGGATCATACGGCCTGCAGGAGGCCCATGGTTACAACAGTCCGTGTGTTGCCATGATTATTTTGGCCTAGTTACCAAAAATAGGCTATTGTGGCCACTAGAAAAACACAGAAAAAGAACTGCAGTGACTACAAGCAAACAACTAAACAAGACAATAAGGAAATAAATAAGCAAGCAATTAACGCTAGCCTATTACCGCTATTACACATATTACATCCACTGGGCATCAAAGTTCGCCACCAGTGCAAATATAGGGAACAAAGCAGCATATTACATACACCGCCGTCAAAATTGGCCACCAAAGGCAAATAAACGCGTGAAAAACAAGAGCATAATGAAACAACTTCGAAGAGCTCAAGAAACGTTATCCTCGGTATCCACCATGCGGCAATAAGCTTAGCAAGCTGCTTAGCTTTGTCCTGTTTGGCGCTAAAATCCTCCAACGCTTGTCGTTGCACCGTAAAGTATGCATCTGAATGCTCCGGGGACTTCCGCAGTCCTTCCGCTTCTTGTCGCAGCACAATTGATCGATGTCTTTCACTTGTAGTTGAGACTCAAGAAACTGAACTGATTCGAGAAAGTGAGTTTGAATAGCTTGTGCAAGCGGTAGTGGCCAAGAATCGAACACTAAACCAAGATAGGACTTTGGGTTGTCTCGCTGTCTTCAAGATAGTCTTCCTTAGCTGTTTTATCAGCTTTGTTGGAGACCAACAAGGATGTGTCACTATCCGGAACCTTATCTGCATTACTTCCTTTACCATTGCTTAATAAGGCACTCTTCCTCAATATTTTGTCAAGATTCTAAAAGAAGAAACAAGCGAGACACATAACAAGTTTAGCATGTACTAGTATATGAAACTCATTTCGTGAACCAGTTCATTAGTAAGGTGGACAGGATTAAACTACCAAGTCTTCTATTGCCAAGTACTAGTACATAATAAAAGCATCAAACAAACATATATCTATGTCCTATGGTCACCGCATTGTCTTGCCAAATCAAAATAGAGACACGGTTCAAATCATATCAGTTCAAGACAAAGCAGCGGTGAAAGAATACAAAGCGTGGGAAACTACACGCACAACAAGATTTCAGATGGGTACCACGGGTCTACATGTACAACAACACTATTGGCTCTGTTGTGATGCTAGTAATGTGCATGATATGAAAGTCAACTGTATACACAATTGATATTGAAATCAAAAGAGCTATTGATAAGAGCAAACCTGTTAAAGAAACATGCGTGAACATACCTGCTGTGCCATTGGAGTTTCGATTGATCCTTCAATTTAAAAATAAGTTTGTATCGAGAAATACGGTGATACAAGAGCAAAGCAATCATAGTTAAAAAGCGCTACTAAGCGAAGCTTAAGCGCGCTTAGGCTCTAGGCGTTGGCAAAACGCATTGCGCATAACTACGCATAATCTATGCATAATCACGCATAAGCATGCGCTTTGGTCGAGAAAGCGCAAAGGCGGTGGCAAATGCACAATTAACGCCTAGCGCTTTTTTGAACTATGATAGCAATGGAATCTTAAATTAGAACAATTCTTCTTCAGGTTTAGGCACTTGTTCTACATGAACAGAGTACAGTAAGACGCAAGAATAAAATACTTAAAAATAGAAAATGAGCTCATAGACCTTACCACATTCTTGGTTCGGGACCAGTACAGAAACAAGGCGTCCCAGTCATGGACCAGTAAATGTGTCTCAGGAGAACGTAAGGGAATTTGATGACTTTCTTTGCCGGTGAAGTACGTTTTCTTCAGGCATTTTCCTTCATCTTCAGTATAATATTTCCAAGATGAGAAGATACGCACATACGATTTAACAACATCAAATGTGATAGATGCTAAACTACGACTGGCTGGTTGTGCTTCCTCCACAGGAATAGGCGTACTAACTGGTGGAGTTGGGGTTCGCCGTGATAGTATTGGCCCTTTGGGCACTTTGGAGCTGCCTTACTAACTGCTCTTGTGTGGGAGCTACTGTGGTGGAGATGGTCTTTGTGTCAACAGGAACTGGGTTACTATTGGCTGGGGTTGGGGTTAGATAGGGTGAAGCTGGTTCTCTGTCCATCGCAGACGGGTACAATCCATGAGAGTTTGGGTTATGTGTGTAGGGCTGGTTCTTGTGCATGTACAACCGGGTGCTATCTCCACCAAGAGGTAGCACTGCTTTTATTGAAGATCGTGTTTTATTCCGCTAGATATCGGCATCACCGCTCCAATTCAAATGGCTGATAAACAGGAAACATAGTTGAATGTACGTACATTGTATGAGAGATGATGCAATAGATAGTGTGGAAAAAGAGGACATGAAATACTTGACATGTATATTGTTTAACTAAACGGATAGCATGACATAATTTCACATATATGATGTCTATCTAAACTGGATAGCATAGCATAACATAATTCAAAGATATGATGAATAACTAAACATGATCGCATGACATAATTCACCTACATGTTATCTAAGTAATCGGATCGCATCATTTAATTCACATATGTGATTTATATGCTAAATGAGGGCATTCGATATGATGTCCGAACTAAGAACGTGGTGTTGAATATTGTGTATATGATATCTAATCTATGCAATGCAAGACATTGTATGCATGATATGAGCAGATAATCGCCAAGTTAGAACATACACCTCGGTGGGGAATAGGACTGGTCATCATCTCTGAATCCATCTTTGAGGAGCTATCAGGACCCAACAAGAGATCTGCTTCGACAGGTAGCACTGTCTGCTCTGAAGGCCTAGTTTTCTCTGAGGAGCTATCACTCCTAATTAACTGTCGAAACTGAAATTTACTGTGGAATCTGAATGCTACTGTCGAAACTGAACGCAATGGTAGCAGAGAGGCACTTGACATGTAGTTTAGGGAGGGCCTGCAGTTCATCTTCAACCTGCACCCCCTTGAGCCGCCAGCCACCACCGGCCGAACCGCCGGCCCTAGCGCCGCCTCGCCGCCCCGAAACAACTCGCCACCGCCGCCCCGACCAGCCCTCTAGGCCCCCCGCCCCCACCCTGAACCCTAAGATAGATAGTGGGGTACCTCTCCGGTGAGCCCCGTCCCTGCAAGGGTGGTTCTTCCTTAACTCCGGCGAGCCCCCCAACCCCCTGAAAATCGATCACCCAAAAGTCGATTCAATCAATCAAGTATGGCTTAATCTGAGCAGCAGCAGCAGACGAGCGAGGGGAGAGAGCAGCAGCAGCTGGGTGAGCGAGTGATCGAGCGAGCTGCAAAGAAAGCAGCAGCAGCGCGAGCGAGCGAGCAAGAGCCGGAGCAGCAGCAGCGGATCCGGCTAGGTTGGACGCCGCCGCCGAAGGGGCCTCGCACTGGGGGAGAGCCGCCGTGGAGATGTCGCCCGCGGCGCCGGCTTCAAGGTAGCCGCTCCATGGGGGTGCGGGATGGAGCACCGTCGGCGCCGGGAGGTCGAGTTAAGGAGAAGGTGCGATGCGATGAGTGTACAACCTCTTTGGTGGCGTCGAGTAGGCCTCGGCTTCGTCCGAGGAGTCGGTGAGGATGTTGCGGTTCCGGTGGAGCAGGTTAAGGCGGCGCTGTGAGGATGGAGCAGCCGCGATAGACGAGGCGATCGTCGGAGCAGCTCCATGGAGGTGGAGGACGGGGCAGCTGAACCGGCGGGACGGCGAGATGGACAACGGATCCTCATCCGGGGAGGTGGACGAGGGACGTCGAGCTGTTGCGGTGAATGACGTCATCGGGAAGAGGCTCGGCTGGGCAGCGATGGCGTGGCGGACGGGGGGGTTGGGTTTCGCGGCCGGGCGGAGAGGTTATGGCGGCCTGGGATTTGAATGGCGAAAAGGGGCGATGGGAGGGGTGAAGCATGACTTAGGGATGCGCTTGTCCAAAATGTAGGGTGTGTTACAAAAGTACCCCCACCGATTTGAACTAGCGGCCCTTTTGGCTCAGGGTTAGAAGGGGATTTCGGCGTCGGGATTTGGCAGTGGAGGGAGTTTTTATGCGCGTTGTAATTTCGGGATAGCAAGCGCGGGTTGTGAAGGCGCAGTTTTGGGAGCACGATATCTGAATTTTCGGGATATAACAAGACGCGGGTTGAATTTTAGGACAAGCCTAACATGTAGTAATATTGTACTTGTACGTACCAAATTAATCCGCACTTCCCTCAACCAAAAAGAAAACGAAAAAAATAAAACTATTCACACCACACAAAGAGAGAGTCTTGCCCCGTTTTACTATACAAATGCTATTCAAAGCTACTCCCTCCTTTCATCTATATAGGGCCTAATGCGTTTTTCGATGCTAACTTTGACCAAATATTAGAGCAATGATATAAAGCAACTTACACAAAGCACACCGTTAACTTCGTCTGTGAAAGGTTCTTTCAATGATATAATTTTCACATTGTGCATGTCATGTACTATTAATCTTGTCAATAGTCAAAGGCGTTCTTAAAAATCTCATTACGCCCTATATAGATGGAAGGAGGGAGTATGAATCCATGGTATGTCCGATTAATTTTTTTTGCTTGCTGTATAATGCATGTAACCTACTCATACCAACATTTTAGTGCATTTCAAATGTCTATACTACCGCTGCAATTCGAACTAAATTTGAATTCGTTTCTCTATTTCAATAAGAATCTACAATCATGATTGTTGCCAACTTCGACCATCATAGTTTCCTTGCTATCCGCCAGATATAAATCGGCCGGCCTATAATACAGGATGGCAGGCACACCATCATCAACAACTCCGTTTTTTATAAGAGTAGAGATAAAATATATTAAATGTAGTATAACATGTTCATAAAGACACCATGTGTATCACCGTTATATATATTCACACATGTGTCGGTTTAAAGCACTATGATATATTCTTCAAATATCCGAATTCGCTTTTTATAATGAAGTATATATGATCTCTATTAGTCTTTTACACCCAGACAACCCTCTTATCTTTGTAGCTAGCGCTAACTTTCTCTTGTGCATGCACACGCCCGCATCCCTCTCACCTCCCTCAAAGATTCTCTAGCTCCATCGCAAAATTCATCTTTTCACTTTAGGTCGTTCACCCACGGTGTGTGTAGGCCCACCAGCTCCTTCTTTACGGCACACATCGATTGATATGCCTCTCTAGCCAGGTGTGCCTAGCACAAACACAAGCTTCCCCTCTTCTCTTGTCACCGTCCATGCCTCACTCCCACCACTCTTTTCATCGCTCTCGTGCTCAAGACACTCCTCCCCGCCGATATAGTATGCCTCTCGTACTCCTACATGCATCCCTCTCTCTCTATCCTTCTCCTCATGCCTCATTTGCTTCTAACACACACATGCGTGTATACCAATCGATCTCCCAACATATACCTAGATCGACTTTAACTACCCCCCCATCGATCGACATACCTCACAAGTTATGTCTCTCCTTTCTCTAACAAAGGGAGATTGATCTTCCTTTGTAGTTATGTCTGCTTACCACAACCACATTGTCCCCCCTCATCATTCGTGCATGCCTCCTGACCCGTCTCTCACACGCACGTGCACAGACAACAAGCAGCCATCTCCTCTCTTATTGATATTATGGCGTGCCTCCGCTTGTGTAGCAAGCCTATCCCACCATTTGTTAGAAGCAACTCCACTACCACCCCCCTCCAACACTCTAGCTTTGTCTCTCTCCCAACCTTATTCCTCTCCTACACATATGCATGGATGCCGATCAATCTCCCTTAATACATGAGGCAGATCGATCTCCTTAATACATGAGGTAGGCCTCTCTCCTCCTCACATATACCAGCCATTGTACCTCTATAGTTAATTGGGCCTCCTCTTCCCCACCACACACCGATAGTCGAGCGCTGCAGGTAGGTATCCATGCCACAGAGACAAACTGCACATGTCCCCTCTCACGTTCCAGTAGGCCAGCCACTCTATATCTTTGACGTGGGCACCCACAAATTCGATGGCACTCTTTATCGATCGCACGCACACACACACACACACACACATCATCCCTCTTTTCGATTCTATGGACACCTCAAGCCGATGATACCTCCACTCTCTTCTCGTGGATCGCCCCCTCTATATATATGTTATATCCAGGACTCTATTTCACACACATTGCATATGTTACATTTTTTGATTGACCCCCCCCCCCCTAAAAAAACTCTCAAGAACCCACACACTATATCTCTCTCACACAACCCCACGTAGGTGGTGTACGTATACAAGAAGAGAATAGGTGCACCGTGCACGTACTCACGCCGTGCCTAGCCACACCAGCTGGTACACGGTGGAGCTCATTTCTTTACTGAAATGGCAGCCCACGTGCTAATTTGAACGCTCAGAGCGATTGTTTACATAGGGAGGTCATGTACCACGCCTGCACGAAACAAAGTTCGACTTGACGCGTTGCCGTGTTATTTTTAAATAAAGTTATAGCGCTCAATGGCACGTACATAGAATATAAAATGATTTTTATGGAGAAAAAGGTAGTCCGCTCACTATATACAATGGAGCCTTGCGTGCTCGGTTTGTCGCTCTCCGAGTATCTCACACGAGGCTGCGGTGGCCTCTCTCTCTCACCGTTGGTCATGATCCGCCGCATCCCGTCCGCCGGGGAAAGGGAGGCGGTGGCCTCTCTCTCTCACCGTTGGTCACCGATCCGGTCGCATCCCGTCCGCCGGGGAAAGGGAGGAAGTGCATCGTTTCTCCGCTCAACGGCGCCGAGGCAACACGCCTCGATCTGCGGTACACGCTGTTCTCTCGACCAAGCTCCGGTGCGGCAGGCCTCGCGCCACCTGCTCGCAGATTCCGCCGCCGCCACCTAGTTACATCCCGACGACCTCCAGCTATCCCTCCGCCTTGCTCCACTGCCGCCTTCCCACGCCGCTGCATGTGGATCTTCCATAGTTCTTTGCCCAAAGCATAGCTCGTCCAACGTATTTTCCATATTGCATTCTCGCCCTCACACCATTTTAGACAAACACAACCGTGTTGTTATCTTCCCTTAGGGCAAGGAATATGCTTCTTTTTTCGTCGCATGTGTCATCAACTGTTATTGGCGATGAGTTGTTTCCTTTCTACCTCTTTTTTGCAAACAGGGCTATCCATTTCACCTCGTTGCTATTATGACCTTTTGGTGAACTGCACAAATCACTTTTTTCTTAAGAGTGTTTTGTGCAGTTGTACTAAAATGTCACACGGGCAACGCCTCTACATTTCAAAGGCGATCGCACAAAGGGAGATTGGTTTTGCTCTATCCTCCTCATCCAACTCCAAGCCTAATCTTCTCCAACTAGTTAGTCTTAAGAGAGACTGCAAAGGTGACCGGCTACTATTTGTGTGTTTATTATTTCATCAGCAGTCCTCTATTATCGTAATCACACTTAATATCTTTGGAACAGGGACGCTCAGCTCTATTTTAGTGGAACTGCACAAAATGATCAGAATGTTGCATGCTCCAGACAGCTACTTTTTTCCCAACATGCCTTGTTGATTTAGACAGAGCTGGGGGGACATTGCTGCCAATGAAAGCATGGATCAATTTTAATTTAACACATTCTCACAACTCTGTCTTCAGTTGTGATGTAATTATTAGCTCTGATATGCTAATAATTGACATGCATTAGCAAGGAAGTTAGTTTTTTATTGTTTCCGAAAGGGCATCAATGGCAAGACACGCGAAACAAAAGCAGAAAGCTCACACTATTGTACAATTTCATGTCGCTGGAAAATTATTTGTATAGTACGTCAATTATGTAAACAAATGATGGAAGCTTGGTAGCATTGCCAAAAGCCTCTTCATCATCCGGGTCCATGTGCCATGCACAAAATTATACTCCTTCGTTCCTAAATATTTGTCTTTTTACAAATTTCAAACGGGCATATTTTAGAGTATAGATTCACTCATTTTGCTTCTTATGTGTACTCCCTCCGTTCCTAAATATTCTATTCGTCTTTCTAGAGATTTCAACAAGTGACTACATATGGAGCAAAATGAGTGAATCTACACTCTAAAATATGTATATATACATCTGTATGTGCCAGTCCATTTGAAATCTCCAAAAAGACAAATATGAGTAGTCACTCGTTGAAATCTCTAGAAAGACAAATATACTCCGGAGTGTATTTAAGAACCGAGGGGATAGTGCACAACCGCATGGGAGACTCAGCCCGGTCGTTGCGCTGCATTAATAGTGAGTAATGAGCAGTCAAATCATAAGCCCCACCTTTCCCACTATAAGTTGCTCTGAAGAAGCAACCATCAATACGCTCTTCTTTGAATCCGCTCATACTACTCCATCCGTCACTGTTTATACAGCGCTAAAGAAAAAAAAAAAAAATCTGTGGGACCAAGGCGACTAGCGATCGCCTGAAAAATAGCATTGGTAGTTATAGCACGGCGCACACACATGCATGCAAAGCTTCCACCCCGGTACACACATGCATGCACTTACTCCACTCCGTAGTAGTAGTACAAGACATGGAGAGAAAATTGTGGACTTGATTGCGGTTACCATGCCCTAATTAATTGAGCATTAAACCAAACGCGTCTAAAGTCTCTCTCGGTGGTGGAAATGCATTGAGAGAAATGCATCATAATGAAGCGCTACCAGAACTGTGACGGAGGGAGGAGTAGTATGAAGGTGCAAAACCAAGTATGCAGCGATGGCGGTCGGTCAACGCACCTCCTTTTGGCATATCACTGACATGTGGGACAGGAGTGTGAGCAAACCGATCTCAATTGACGGCAAAGAGCCAACGCGCCGTTCCTTGAGATAGACGAGGAGCGATAACACACAGACGGGCTCGCACGGAGGCCAAAATATATTCGAGCATGGTTGGTTGATCGATATCATTCATTACATGTTGGGCTGCCATTTTCCGCCCTTCTCCGGAATAAACGTGTACTTTATCAGAGATAAAAAAATAAGAGTACATACGCTCCACCATGCGGTTCTAGTAGTAGTACTACTCGTACTACTGCACTTGGCTCTTCGCCTCTTTGTGAAGTCGAACAAGGTACTCCGCATGTTGGGTACTACAGTGTATGCCTCTGACAATCTGACACCGAATGGACTGATGCATGTCCACCGAGGGTAGGTTGCATTAGTCAAAAGGTGTAAGCGAGCTTCACCTTGTCCTGCAAGCTTCTCCTCGTTCTACGAGTTGACGAGACACACCAAAAAGTAGTTCTAGTCCATACTCCCTCCTTTCCGGCTAATATGGCTTAATCTTTTTTGCGGGTAAATGAGAGGGCTTTATTCATATATAAGCATTCTTAGGACGATCAGCCAAGACACTGGTCACTAGGAAGCGAGGTACCCTGCAAAAAAAGAAGTAGGAAGTGAGGTGTTTCATCAAGCCAGCTCTCGGCCACATTCAAAGTGCAGCAAGCACGGGTCGCACGAAGATGCGCCGCAAGCTAGGTTTGCTGACCTGTTTACATGCTGAATAACAAAAAAAGAGGAAATATTACCGAGCGCTACTATTTGTAACAGGATATGAGCCAGAATTAAGCGAGAATTGTGGCGAGTGTTCCATGCAATCAACTTCCATTATCACATGCGAGAACCCTCGAAGAGAACCAAATGTGTTGAAGATTGCTTTATCACATTTTAAAATTATAATAAGAGTGCAGATGCTCCTCCATCCGGTTCCTAGTATTTAGTATAGTACGTACCTTCATAGACTATAGTAGTAGTACTAGTACTAGTAAACTTTGCGCTTGGCTGTTCGCCTATTCGGGTAGTCGAACAATAGTAGCACTAGTAGTATAGTGTATGCTTCTGGCAATCTGACACCGAATTAACTGTTGCACGTCCACCGCCTGAGCGATGGAGGGCTTGCATTAGTCAAAAGTTTCTCCTTGTCCTGCGAGCCATCGCGCACAAGCTTCTCCCGTCTTGCAACCTTCTCCTCGTTCGGCAAGTTGACGGGACACAACAAAGTAATGATAGTCCATACTACCTCCTCTCCGGTTAATATGGCTTAATTTCAAATGAGTTAAATACATCGTCATCCTTTGTATATTTGTAAAAATACGGTCAAGGACTTCATAATACGCTCATTGCGCTCAATATATATATTTTCCGGTGTTTATACGGTCACTAGCTCACCCTGACTGAGTATGTGTGTGCATGCACGTGTAGGTTGAGCACTTAGCGTGACCGTGTGTGTTCCTTCGTGTGCTCGGACATGCATGCATTAGGGCGTCGCGCTTCTTTGCATCCATGTGTACGTGTGACTATTGCATACACGTAGGGGGAGTACGTGTAGGGGCCACTAAAGAGTAGTCAAATCACACAGTAAGTTAGTCGGAAGAAGCAACCATCATTTCACTCTTGAATGACACGTACGCAATATAAAATGGTTGATATGGAGAGAAAAAGAAAACCACTATATATACACTAGCAGGAGCCTAAGCTACAAGCCTGCTTGCTAAGGTTGCTCTCTTCACAAGCATAAAACGACGGGCCTGATCCCGCAAATGGGGAAGGAACAATGTTCTGCGAGACGCGTCGACATCGGCGAGGAGAAACCCAAAGTCGGTGCGTCCCAATCAGGTCACCGCGGTATGGGCCGATGCAGCGTCCCAACCGCCTCTTCTAGCTACAGCCCCGACGTCCCTGTAGTCCATCTTCCTTTTGGAGCCGGCTTGCTCCATCGCCGTAGCTCCATCTCCATGTCGATCTTTCTACTTCTACCGGCTTCTACTTGTGATGAGTTTATGTCTCATGAACTAGTGCCAGTACTATTATTCTAATCACACATCTTCAATACCTTTGCCATCAGGGATGCTCAGGTCGATTTTAGTGGAACTGCACAAAAGCATCATTTGATCCGAGGGAGCCAGCCGTCTTTCCTTCGACAGGTTCTACCTGGCCAGGGAATTAAATCATGTTTAGGGTTTAGGGTTTAAGTCGTAGTGACCCCATCAGTAGTTTTTCTTTCATACACGCTCTCACAACTTTTTTCTTTAGTTGTGAAGTAAATATTGGCTATGATCTGTGAATCATTGAGATGCATCAGCATGCGTGTTAGTTTTTCTTTGTATTTGATGGAATGTTGTAACGGGGCAACCTTGGAATAGGAATGAAAATGGAGTGGAAAGTTTCCGTTTTTCTGAAGAAAAAATGGAAATGGAGAGAAACCAACGTTTTGTTTCGTTGGATCGCGCCATCGAGCAAAACCAACGTTTAAATCACGTCTGTCGTGTTCGTGTATCACCCGCCTCCATGGCTCGACCCCACACGGTCGCTCGGCATGCCACTCACCGCAACCGAGTATACGATAACTTCCCCGCCTGCTTGTCTGATGGATCGCACCATGGAGTACTAGCACTACTGGAAGAGATTGACGAGTTGGGGGAGGACAGCTTAGATGTAGCACGGACTCCCCAAGAAATTTTTACATGCATGTTGTAGCCGGCTATTGCGACCTTTGAATGCGGAGCAGCCGCGTGCACCCGGAAGCGGCGCGGGCGACACTCTCGGCGGCCGCGCGCCGCTTCAATGCCGGGCGCCGGTGAGAGGTCGCGTCGCTCTGGCGGGCATGAATGCGGCATCGACCGCTTTCGAGGGAAGCACGCGCGGGTGATGAAGAGGGTTCGGGTTGGTCAGGACCGGCCGTGGCAGCGGTCCGGACGTGCGCAAACAAGAGATATTGTACGTTAATATTGTTGCGTATATAATTAAACAACGTAAATAATGTGCCAGTTGGACAAATATGATTGGAGATGTCGTTGCTAACCCTTTTTTATATTTTTGGAAACAGCGATGCGTGTCTCCATACCCGGGCATGTCTTCCTCAATTTTAGTGGAACTGCACAAAATTGGATGGCCATTGTTGTTCCGCTCACTTTCCTCTTGCCACGTGGTTCTTCCTTCCTCGAGCTTGATTACTGAGAAGAAACAGACCACAGTGAGGATTTGTCAAACTTCATAGGTGCCTCACCCAAACTTGATGCCAAATGGATGATGCATCACCACGATGACCTATCGGCGCCTCATGGTTGCGTCAGCTGGTGAAGCTGGTCGATTTTCAATGAAAAACAAGTTGTCTTCCATCAGTGCTCTTTGCTTGTTACGCACAAATATGATATCCTTCGTCAGTTCAACTTGGTTGCGTTGGAGACACAGTCGTCTTTCACGTTGGTGCAATTTTATCACACAATTGGTACTAAGAGCATAAGTTTTGTATTGATTTCTAAGCCTTCTCACAACTTTGTCTCCAGCTCCCCTGTAATTTTATTTGTCCAGCTATTAACTTTGATTTCAAAAATGGTGTGGACTAAAAACCCGGATGGACGTAGTAGCCCTCCATTTTTATTTACTCCGCATATTAGATTTGACTAAAGTCAAACTTTGTAATACTCTCAAACCTTTCCGATAATTGAAATTAAAATTCTTTATTTGTACACACTCTCACACGTTTCTGATAATTTGGCGCATTTGTGGTTGTTCACTTAAGGGAGGGTAGTGTACCACACGTGAAGGACAGGAAGTGCGACCAGGACGCGTGGGTGTGGATCATTAGTTCATCGGAAGTAGTACTAGTTTTCTTCACTGTACATTAAATAAAGAGTTTTGTTTCGTACTTACACAATTTAAAACGATTGTTATGGAGAGAATAAGAAAACCACTCCACTAGTATATATTAGTCGTATACACGAGAGTAGTATATGGACGCGGCTTGACTAGTGCACCTGCCTTTGGGTTTATGACAGGTGGGCCCAAAATGTGGTTGACTCACCTGTCATTCAGCCAAAAGCAGGTGCAATGAAGGCACCGGAGCTCAGTCCATACTATAGTAGTATATATATATATATATATATATATATATATATATATATATATATATATATATATATATATATATATATAGCGGCACCTCAAAGACTTGTTCGCTAGGGTTTGCACTCTCCACACGCCGCCAAGACTACATATATGTTACACACTGGAGGCTCAGCTGCTCATTTGCTAGGGTTTGCTATATTCACAGCCTCTCACCCTCTCTTCACCAGATCTAAACAAAACTGCGTTGGCCTCTTGTCTCTCTCCCCCCCTCACAGCCGGGTGAAGGAGGCGTCCGATCCCGTCAGACCGGAAGGGAGGAGGTGAGCGTTCACTCTATCGCCTTGGCGAGGAGGCAATCCACCGCCGGGCTGCGCTTTCTCTTTCACCCAGCGCTTTGTCTTGGAGGGCCACCGACCCTTCTTCCTCGCTACTGTGCGTGTGTGGGCAGATCCGCCTCCCGCCGCACGCCTTGCCACATCCTGACGACCCTAAGGTATAATTTTTTTTGGAACCGTCGTTGCTCTAGCTGCATGTGGATCTTTTTTGATCTGTAGTCGAATCTGGGTCTTGGTTCAAAGAGGAAAGAAGGGTGCGGTGGGCTGGAGCAAGAATCTAGGACGTGGTTCAATGAGGAAAGGAGGGGCGGAATGTAGTATAGACTGGCTATCCAGCCACTTTGTAGGTCGAAAAGGGCAAAAGGGGGTAACCCAGTACACACATCTATAAGGAACCGATCTCTTTGTTGAAAAGGGAAAGAAACTGGGGGGTCGGGTAGTTTGTGCAGGACTAGATTTGCTGCCCTCACTTAGGAAAAAGGTTCAAAGAGAACAAATATGGGACCAACGCATATACGCTTGTAACACCCCGGAAGTAACTTTCCATATTTGTAACTCCAACTCTTGCCATTTTCGGCATTGTGATATGATATTCCCTCCGTGGTTGGGTTTTTCTTCTTTTTGCATTTTGTCCATGTCATGCATTTTTTTATCATGTCATCATGTGCATCGCATTTGCATACGTGTTCGCCTCTTGATTCCGAGCATTTTTCCGTTGTCCGCTTTTGCAATCCGACACTCCTATCTCCCTGGCGGCCTCTTTTACGCTTTTTCCGTGTGCGGTACTAAACCTTCTCGGAATGGACCGAGGCTTGTCTAGTGGCCTTGGTATACCACCCAGACCACCGGTCAAGTTTGGTCATTTGGAGCTCGTTTGGTACTCCAACGGTTAACCGCACTCTCGCAAAGGCCTCTTTTAAGTTGCAGCCCAACACCCCTTCAAAACAGCCCAATAACCCATCTAAGTCACTTCCATGCTCTCCGTCGTTCGATCACGATCGTGGGCGTAAAACTACACCTCATTTGGACTCTCCTAGCTCCTCTACCTATAAATATGTGCCCCTACCCAAATCCGGATCAATTCCCCCTAACCTAGCAAATTTTCCCTCCGCCGCGGACGTGTCCGATCGGGTCGGACACGTCCGCCGCCGCCGCCCCACCAACGGCGTGCCCGTGGCAGCGCCGGTCCCCGATTCGTCGCCCGCCAGCGCCAGCCCTCGGCCATCGCCGCGCCCTCCATGACCCAGCGCCCCCCGCCTCTCCGCCGCCCGACCGCGCCGCCTCCACGCCGTCGCGCCCCATGCGGCGGCCACGCCGCCGCCCGCCGCTCCAGCCACCCAGCGCCCATAGCCGATCCGCCGCCGCGCGCCCGGCCGGCCAGCCGCGCCCGCCCGCTCCGGCCTCCTCTCCGCCGCCAGACGCCGCCTTCCTCCTCCTCGCCCGGCTCCGGCGAGCGAGCCGCCGCTTCGATCCGATCGGCGGAGCCCGATCCGGCCTCGGTTCGCGCGCCCGATCCCGTTGACCTTATTCTCCCCCCTCTTTTCTTCTAAGGATTTTGTCATCCAATATTTTTTCGTGGCATTTTCAACATGGTATAACTTTGCATCTGTAGGTCCATTTTGCGCGTATAATATGTCAAAATGTTCGTCTCGAAGAGTAGATCATTTCATCTCATTGCATCATTTTCATTTGAGCTCATCTTGATGCCCGAAATGCTGTTGGAAGAGGGCTATGTGATGTTAGTTTCTGTTTCTTAACAGAACTTGCACTATTGTTATTTTTGCCATGATTGATGTGTGCACCCTATGAAGTTGAGTCCTACATGTGTTTTGTAATATGCCATGCCATCTTTCCAGGGGTGTATGCCATGTATATTTGTGATCTATGTGGTGACTAGCACAAGCATGCAAAGTAGGTGTCCTGATGTTGCTGTTTTCAGCCCTGTTTAGCTGATAATTTGATGCCATGTTAACTTGATGCTACCAAGAGATCCATGCATATTTTGAGATACTTCAGTAAGGATGTTTTGTTAAACATGTCTTGCTCTATCCATCCATGCCTTTGTTTGCAATTATGGAGTGCCATAGCCTGAGTCAATCGAGCTCTACTTTTGCTATCAAATGTTTCCTGGCAGATTGTTTACAGGTTATTCAATTTTGCCAAGCTTGTTGTGGTTGATCCATGTATGCTATGTTATTGTTCTTGCCATGTATGTCTTCTATGCCATGTCTTCTTGATGTATGTATGCTTAGTTTATCATATAAGGCTCTGTAGTGAGTGCATTGAGCTTGTAAACATGCCTACTTGTTATCAGTTTTTGACATGTCATGTTGCTGAATCTGTTAACGAAACTTTCGATATTGACATGGGTGTTACTATATTTTCTGATCCTTTTTGGCTTATGGTTAGTAAGGGACTTTTGTTCTATGCTTTGATTAGATTCATGCCATGCCATGTTTTTCTATTTGAAGTTCCTGTAGCATGTAGTTTTGCTGCTCTGAACATTGCAACCTGTTGCTGTTTTTGCCATGTCCAGCCTGATACTTTGTGCACTTTTGCCATGCTTGTTTGAACCTGTTATGATGTGAACTAGCCGTAGCTCAGTGCTCATCTTTTGTCGAGCATCTTGTGTAGATCACTTCCATGTGCTTTGTTGATACGTTTGGGTGCAGTAGCTTAATTATTTGTTGCTTGCTAAGTGGCATCATGCTGTTAATGGCAGATTTGTGCCATTCTTGTTTTGCTTGTCATTTGCAAACCGTGCATCCGATTCGGTGATCTTTATATCGCTTTCAACCAAATCATCTCATCTTTCCAGTGGCATACTTGGTTTGCCAAGTTGATGCCTGGTTCATCATTTTCCTTCCGGCCTTTACATACGCATTGCATATCACATCCCGCATACCATGTCATGTGTTGCATCATGTTGATTGTGCATTGCACCGTGATTTATTGTGGTTCCTTTGTTTGTGTTGTTGCTTTGGGTAGAGCCGGGAGACGAGTACGTGAACGAGGAACCTGTTTAGAACGCTTACGAGGATCAAGCTTTCGACAACTCTGAGAACATTGCAGGCAAGATGACCATACCCTCGAAATCACTTCTATCTTTGCTATGCTAGTTGCTTGCTCTTTTGCTATGCCTATGCTACGATGCCTACCACTTGCAATATCATGCCACCCATATTGCCATGTCAGCCCCTAACCATCCTTTTCCTAGCAAACCGTTGATTGGCTATGTTACCGCTTTGCTCAGCCCTCTTATAGCGCTGCTAGTTGCGGTGAAGCTGAAGTTTGTTCCTTGTTGAACATGGAGATGTTGTTCCTCATTGGAACATGTTTACTTGTTGGGGATATCACAATATATATCTGCTATAATTAATGCATCTATATACTTGGTAAAGGGTGGAAGGCTCGGCCTTATGCCCGTGTTTTGTTCCACTCTTGCCACCCTAGTTTCCGTCATACCGTGTTATGTTCCTTGATTTCGCGTTCCTTACGGTTGGGTGATTTATGGGACCCCTTGACAGTTCGCTTTGAATAAGACTCGTCCAAGAAGGCCCAACTTTGGTTTTACCATTTGCCACCTAAGCCTTTTCCCTGGATTTTCATGAGCCCGAGGGTCATCTTTATTTTAACCCCCCCCGGACCAGTGCTCCTTCGAGTGCTGGCCCGAACTAGAGCCCTGTGCAGCGCCCCCTCAAGGCAACTTGAGGTCTGGTTTTAGTTGTATGGACTGCTCATCCGGATGTGCCCTGAGAACGAGATATGTGCAGCTCCTATCGGGATTTGTCGGCACAATCGGGCGGCTTTGCTGGTCTTGTTTTATTGCTGCCGAAATGTCTTGTAGTCCGGGATTCCGAGATTGATCGGGTCTTCCCGGTAGAAGGAATATCCTTCGTTGACCGTGAGAGCTTATAATGGGCTAAGTTGGGACACCCCTGCAGGGTAATATCTTTCGAAAGCCGTGCCCGCGGTTATGAGGCAGATGGGAATTTGTTAATGTCCGGTTGTAGAAAACCCGAAGTTGACCTCTTTTAAAATACACATCAACCGCGTGTGTAACCGTGATGGTCTCTTCTCGGCGGAGTCCGGGAAGTGAACACGGTGTTGGAGTTATGTCTGACGTAAGTAGTTTAGGATCACTTCTTGATCGCTACTAGCTTCACGACCGTGCTTTGCTCCTCTTCTCGCTCTCTTTTGCGATGTAGCCACCATATATGCTAGTCGCTTGCTGCAGCTCCACTTTACTACTCTGTCCTTCCTATAAGCTTAAATAGTCTTGATCTCGCCGGTGTGAGATTGCTGAGTCCCCGTGACTCACAGATTCTACCAAAACAGTTGCAGGTGTTCCGACGATGCGGTCAGGTGGACGACCCGAGCTCAAGTGGGAGTTCGACGAGGAACGTGGTCGTTACTATGTGTCTTTTCCCGATGATCAGTAGTGGTGCTCAGTTGGGACGATCGGGATCTGTGTAGCATTTGGGGTATCTTCTTTTATTTTGGTTCCGTAGTCGGACCTTGAGTGTACTCAATGATGGATGTTTATTTATGTACTTTGTGTGAGTGGCATTCGTAAGCCAACTATGTATCTCTTTCCTTATGTATTACATGGGTTGTGTGAAGATTACCTCACTTGCGACATTGCTTTCAATGCGGTTATGCCTCTAAGTCGTGCCTCGACACGTGGGAGATATAGCCGCATCGAGGGCGTTACAACGCTGCTTGGCTACATACTCTGCATCACCCATTTATACGTGTGGATGCACATGGTGCTGGCATGTCCCATACAGCTATTTTGCTGTTGTTAATCTAAGAATGCCGCCGGAAAATTGAAGCAATGCCACTGTTAAAAGTAAATTACATTTTTTAACGAATGTTGTTTCAAGAGAATGTCTCTGTTAATATGAATCAATGCAACCGCTTTTAGAAATGCTACTATCCTACTTTGTTTTCCATCCAAGAAAGTTAGATGCTTCTTTCTCATCACCGCTTGTTTCATCCTCCTTTATCGGCAAGTAATTGTTTCCTTTTTGCCTCTATTAAAACATGGGTATCGATTCAACTTGTTGCTATTACGACATTTTGCTTCGCTACTCAAACACTTATGTTTTAAGAGTGTTTCGTAGTTCAACTTGAATGTCACACCGGTGACTTTGCTTAATTTTTGTGGAACTGCACAAAAGGAGATCGAGATTTGTTTCCACTCTCCGTGGCGAGTTGTTTCAAATCTTGGTCTCATCCACATGATGCGCAGTGTGCTTTGAGATGTTGTGCTACTTGTTTTGGTATTGTTTTAAATAAATGTTGAATTGAAGCTATTGTATTGCTGTCTTTTCCCATTAAGTAGTGAACAAAAACGGGACCAACCCAGACATGATGCTTGTTTCTTTGTTACAACAAATTCAGCATCACCCCCTTTATAAGCCAGTAATTGATGCCACTCTCAAAATTAACTACTGAATCTTATTTCAAAACTGCACACTTGTTAGGGATTGGCGGGATTACCATTTTTGTGGCCGCATGTTTCATCCTCCTTTATTAGCCACTAATTGATTCCTTTTTTGCCTCCGTTTAAACAGGGATATCTATTCAACTTGTTGCTATTATGACATTTTGCTTTCGCCACGCTAAACACTTTGCTTGATTTCAGCAAACCGCACAAAACGAGATTGGATTTCCTATTCGTGTTGGCAGATTCGTATTTTATCTTGTCCGTCTCATGAAAGGTCAAGACAGGCCTTCATCCACATGATTGTGCAAAGTGCTTTGAGATGTTGTGCTACTTGTATTGGTACTATTTTAAATAAATATTGAATTGAAGCTATCGTATTGCTGTCTTTTCCCATTAAGTAGTGAACAAAATGGGACCAACCTGCACATGATGCTTCTTGCTTTGTTACAACAAATTCAGCATCACCCCTTTATAAGCCAGAATTGATGCCACTCTCGTAATTAACTACTAAATCTTATTTCAAAACTGCAACACTTGTTAGGGATTGGCGGGATTACCATTTTTGTGGCGCATGTTTCATCCTCCTTTATTAGCCATGAATTGATTCCTTTTTGCCTCTGCTTAAACAGGATATCTATTCAACTTGTTGCTATTATGACATTTTGCTTCGCTCACGAAACACTTTGCTTGATTTCAAAGCAACCGCACAAAACGAGATTGGATTTCCTATTCGTGTTGGCAGATTCAGATTTTATCTTGTCCGTCTCATGAAAGGTCAAGACAGCCTTCATCCACATGATTGTGCAAAGTGCTTTGAGATGTTGTGCTACTTGTATTGGTACAGTTTTAAATAAATGTTGAATTGAAGCTATTGTATTGTTGTCTTTTCCCATTAAGTAGTGAACAAAATGGGACCAACCTGACATGATGCTTGTTGCTTTGTTACAATAAACTCTGCATCACCCCTTTATAAGTAGATGGAAGCACATCTGTTGTTGCGCCCACTCTCCCTGGAACTGTTTATGCTTTTCGTTAATCTAATGTCATTGGTAAAATTAAGCAATGCCACTCTCGTAATTAATTAACTACGAATCTTAGTTCAAAACTGCAACACTTGTTAGGAATGGTACTATCCTCCTTTGTAGTTCTTTCTACATGTTTAACCAAGGTATTGTTAAGATAATGTCTCTGTTAAAATGAATCAGTCGCATTGTTTTAGGAATGATACTTTTCTGCTTTTTCGTTCTTTATACATGTTGAAACAAGGCATTGTTAAGATAATGTCTCAGTTAATTTGAATGAATCACACTAATTGAGAATTGCTACTCTCCTACTTTGTTTCCCATTAAGATAAGGTAGATCAGTAGATGTTTTTCTTCTGGGTGTACAAGTCATCAACCGTTATTTCTCAGTAATTTTTCCCTTATACCTTTTGTTGCTTACAGGGATATCACAATTAAAGCTCGGTTTTATTCCGACTTCAATTTTAGTTCAACTGCACAAAAGGAGCCAATGTGTCCAAGGCAAACTGCTGCATTCTCGGTCCAGCTTGGTCGCTCCACTTTGCGTAAAGAAGCGATCCTTTGCTTGCGCTACATTACGTAAGGAATGACCGAGAAGCTTTACAGAGTATTAGGCCTTCCACTATGTAGGCCAAAAGAGGTGCCAATTTCATCTTTTCTTAGTTTGGCACGAATGCCTCCATTGCTTTAGCCGGTGCCATAAATATTAGACACCGTGACATGACTAGTCTGCAGAGACCATTGGCAATTTAACAACATGGAGTGCCCCAGGCAAAAGTGCCCAAACAAGTACAAGAAGCGCCAGGACTCCACGATCATAGGCATTACATATTTTGAATGGGAAAAGCTTGTCAAAGTTTAATCATTGATGTTAGCAAGAAGTGACAGGACTCCACAATCATAGGCATTACATATTTTGAATGGGAAAAGCTTGTCAAAGTTTAATCATTGATGTTAGCAAGAAGCGACGGGACTCCACGATCATAGGCATTACATATTTTTAATGGAAAAAGCTTGTCAAAGTTTAATCATTGATGTTAGCAAGAAGACGTCAGTTTAATATATTGGAATTGGAAAACCTTGTCAAAATTTGCTCATTGATGTTAGCCGTAAGACATGAATTTGATATTTTTGAGTGGGGCGCCCTTCTTTGTGAGCAAAGGTGTCAGTGTTTTTCCTATTCCTGTGTTCAGTTTAGAAGTAAATAGTTACTCTGTTGAGATATTCCTGTGTTAAGAGTCTGCTCAATATTGTCTATGTAATGCCGTGCCTTGTGTTTGATTGCAAAGTTGAGCTTGGAATGTTGTGGCATGCAGCATCACGAGATGTTCACCGTGCCTCCCGAGAATAATGCTTCGTATTGTTTTGCATGTCGATCTAATGCCGTGATTTGCTTGTTAAGAAGATCATCCTCTTACATTGTTTACGTGCTTAAGAAGTTCATCGTCGATGTTTCATTCATAGCCTATACGACAAGTCGGGTAGGTTAGACGTGAAACCATATGATCTTCCGACCAACTCATGATATTAGGCCGTGATTGGATCGTCGTTTTCCAACCAAAACCGCTTGTAAAACTGACGCTTATAAATTAAAGCAGATGGTCTCGGGTGAAGGCGCTTGGTTGGTCGATTTCGACTAGTAAAATATCAGAAGTACTTCACACACGATAAAAACGCTGAACGACACTCGGACGATTGCTAATCTAGCAGTTAGCTGCTGTTTCAGCCTTGCCCATGGATGGCATGATACGCACGTCATGCATGTATCGTCTGGTAATGTCGTCCATATAGCAGTGCTCGTAAAATATACACTGGTCTCTCAAATTACACGCGTAACCCGCTGGTTTTACTTACAGACCTCGGGCCCTCGGTTTCATTACGCCTGTATTTTATGCGTTGTTTCCGATGACGAGTAAATTACACTTGTATGTTAATACAGGTTTGAAATAAACCAGAGCTCCCAAGCGCGGCCTTACCGTTTCATGTCATCTAAGTTTCTCGAAGGTGCTCATAGGTGTCCGATGATCCTGGCTTCCTGAATGAGCTGCGGGCGCTGTATCAAATCTCCGTAGGGCCCGCGAGGCCCTCTCCGTTGTCCTTCGAGTTGTTGCGCTCGCCTTGGCACCGAGCATTGTTAACATGGTCAACGAACATGAGAATTCAGGAGATGACTTTATTTTGACTGGATGACACTAGGGACCCACTAGGGCCATGGCCGTACGTACGCAAGTGCCTCCTTATTATGTACAACTATATTTTTTTCTTTCTCCTGGTTTCCTGACATCACGGTCCCACACCGTTGTCAACCTATGTAGTCAATATAAACGAGAGAATTTCACAAGGTGCGGCCGACAGCTGGGACCAAGCAGCTCGAGCAGTATTTGTGTTTTTTGAGGCGTGAGCACTGCAGAGTTTTTCTTGGCAATGATTTCGTTGTTGTTCGAGAGGAGAGCAGGGTATTAATCTGGCGGGCTGTGGCCCGCCTAGCCCAGTGCCGATATCCAGCCCAGATACTAATTTTTCAAGATGAAAATGGCTAGCCCAGCTATACGCCTTTTGAGGAATACCTGTGCAAGGTCAACTTGTTATTCTCCGCTCACTGGCTGCAAATCTTTCCTAGGAGGGATGCATTAGGCTTAACAGGAAAATGGGCTTTAAAAAACAATAAATGGGATGTTATTATAAAAACTGGGCAGTAACTATAAAAGAATGCACCAAACACGAAATTAGTTTATAAAATATTATTTATGGATTTTGAAAATCTTAATTTTTCATTGTTGCACGCGCAATGTTTCGTTGGATTTTTACGTAATACAAATTTATATTTAATCTGACTAGAAATTTCGGGATAAAAATATTTCGGATCCCATCAAAATGTGGGAAATTTTATTGAATTCTGTCTTAACGGTTGGTTGAAATTATTAACCGTTGTCCTAGCTAGAAAATGGGTTGTACTTTTAAAAAACTGTAAATGGGTTGTTGTAAATTCCATTAGAATTCAAAAATGGGATGTACATTCTTACAAAACGCAAATGGGCTATAAGTTCTCTGCCACACACTTGTGGGCCTACTAAGTGACGCGTCCCCTAAAAAAATAAGTTGACGCGTATGCAAGGCTTTGTCAACTTATTATAGTCAACACACGGTTTTAGCGGCGGTGGCGTTGGATGTCTATCCAACGGATGTCGTCTTCTTCTTCAATCTCGGATATTCTTAGCTTCGCCGCCAAAAAATGATTCCTCCCCGACATCCGGGGCACACCGCTTCGAGGCTGACTGTGGGCCTACTAAGTTGGAGTGTACCAAGGGCTTTGTCAACTTAGTCAATATAAACGATTCTAGCTTCAAGACCGTCGATGTCCATCCAACGGCCGTAGTGCTTCTTCAACCTCTGGTCTTCTTGGTCCAGCCGCCCAAAGCAGCGCCGGTCGTGGCCTTTGCTCCTGCCTCCGTGGTCGGTTGTCTTGTCGCGAGGCCTCACCGCCCCATACTACTCCCACCGCTGGCGGGCCATCCCTCCACTCACCCACACTCCCTGTTATTCTACGGCGACGGCAGCCTCACACCGCAGCCAACCAGTGAACCTCGTACTCTCTCCGCTGGCTTCCATCGCCGCGTCTTCCCGGCTCGCGTCGTCCCCTTCCTAGGCGTCGCCGTCGTCCACCGCCTGGTGCTCTCGGCGCGGCATGGTCAACGTGGTCAACGAGCGACTTCCATCGGAAGAGTATCAGACGTGGAGAGGCCGACAATGGGTCCACGGCGCCGCAAGGAAGTGCCTCCTTATTACGCGCAAAACAATTTATTCCTCCACCTGACAGCAGGGACCCACCGGACGGGCCACCTTATTTCGTGAAAAATACGTTTCCCCCCTGACTGTTGGGACACACCGGACGGGCCACCGTATTTTGCAAAAAAAACGTTCCCCCCCTGTCAGCTCGGACCCACCGGAAGTGCCTCTTTATTACGCACAAAAAAATGAATACTCCCCCTGCTAGCTGGGACCCACCTTGGTGGGTGGCTGACTTGTGGGCCTACTAAGTTGACGGGGACGGAGGGCTTTGTCAACTTAGTCAATATGAACGATTCTAGCTCCAAAGGACCGTCGATGTCCATCCAACGACCGTAGTGCTTCTTCAACCTCTGGTCTTCTTGCTCCACCGCCAAAAGCAGCGCCGGTCGTGTCGCCGCTCCCCGCCTCTCGTGGCGGGTCAGGCTGCCGGAGGCCTCATCGCCTCTACTATTCCCACCACTGGCCAGCCGTGCGGCGGCGGCAGCCTCACACCGCAGGTGAACGAGTGAACCTCATACTCCTCTCCGCGTGGGCATCCATCGCGGAGTCTTCACCGGCTCCGCGTCGTCCCCTTCCTAGGCCTCGCCGTCGTCCACCGCCCTGGTGCTCTCGGCGCGGCGTAGTCAACATGGTCAAGGAACGACTTCCATCGGACGTGGACTGTACGTGGAGAGGCTGACAGCTGGGTCCACGACCGCAGCAAGGAAGTGCCTCCTTATTACGCGGAAAATAATGATTCCTCCACCTCACAGCAGGGACCCACCGGACGGGCCACCGTATTTCATGAAAAAAGCGTTTCCCTCCTGACTGCTGGGACCCACTAGCTACACCTTCGCACGCAAGGAAGTGCGTTCGGGCAAAAAAAAATGATTCGCCCCCCGACTGCTGGGACCCACTAGCTACATCTTTGCACGCAAGTAAGTGCATCCGGGAAAAAAATGATTCGCCCCCCTGACTGCTGGGACCCACCAGCTACATCTTCGCACGCAAGGAAGTGCCTGACAGTCGGGACCCACCTGGTCAAAGCGTACGTAGTGTTGTCATTCTGGTCGCGAACGTGTACGTACATACTGGTCGATGTAGAGGCACGCACGTGTCTTAGTAGAAGCGCGCACGTGTCGTAGTAGAGGCGTGCACGTAGCATGTACACGTGCGTACAGCGGCCAGGGTGCAAGAAAGAAAATACGACCACGTATGTGTACGTACGGCCAGGGCTCGTGTACATGGCTGGGTCGGAACGGAGAAACAGCGTCGTCGTCGTGTTCATGTGGAGGCAACGGAATGCGTCGTGTTCATCGGGAGGCAACAGAACGCGTGGGAGCCAACCGGCTGGGTCGGAACAGAATGCGTGGTCGTGTTCATCGGGAGGGCTTGGACGGAACAGGCGATGGAAACGAGGCCTGGGGTACCGCACAACGGAGGAAACGGACCTCCTACGTTCGGAACGGGGTCATGTTGATCGAGAGGGGTGTGGTGTACCACAGAACGGAGGAAACGGATCTCCTACGGTCGAAACGGGGGTCCTGTGGATCGGGAGGGGTGTGGCGTACCACAAAACGGACGAAACGGACCTCCTACGGTCGAAACGGGGGTCCTGTTGATCGGGAGGGGTGTGGCGTACCACAAAGCGGACGAAACGGACCTGTGTTGGAGTGCTACGGTCGAAACAGGGGTCCTGTTCATCGGGAGGGGTGTGGCGTACCACAAAACGGGACTCCACGGGATACTGTTCATCTCCACCATCGACCTCCTCCAGCCTCCACGGGCTCCTGTTCATCCAGCCTCCACCGCGCGCTACTCCATCGGCTCCTGTTCAACCACCCTCCACGGCACCCTCCATCGCTCATCGCTCATCCAGCCCTCCACGCCACGGGTCCTGTTCAACCACCCTCCACGGGCACCCTCCACCGACTCTCGCTCATCCAGACAAATGCCACCGCCACTTTGTCATCCAACCCCCGCATAGCGCTCCTTTGCTCATCCCAGGCAGCATCGATCGGCTTCGCTTAGCGTAGTAGCGAAGAATCGCCGATCGGGTTCGATTAACAGCCATCGATCGATCGCTCGGGTTCAAGAACGCAGCGTCGCAGCGGTCAATCGCCGGGTTCGCTAGAGCCCAACGCCTCGCTTCGGGTTGATTAGAGCTAACGCCTACACACACGCAGCAGCGTCGTGTCACGAGAAACGAGCATCGCTCGGCCCCCGACCTCCCACCGTAACCGGGAACTCACCGAAATTTTCCTCCCCCTCGCTTCTACCACGGTTTTTCCGTCATGGACGGCCCAAAGAATGTCAAGCAGCTGCGTCTCCGGCCCGCCGAGGACGAAAAGCGCATTTTCTGTCATGATTTTTTGTCATAGAAGTAGGAGCCCACCACATTTATGATGATACCGGGTTTTGTCACAATTATCGTCATAGAAGTGTCATATGTATGACAGAAAATTTTTCGTTCGGCCCAAAATGTCACGGATGTGTCTTTTTTTTTGTAGTGACACAATAGCCCAAACAGCGGGGTTATGACCAAGAATATGCTTTTTCATCTTGTGCTTCCAACTAGCAAAATTAGTACCATCAAAGTAAGGACCTCTACGGTGGTAATTTCCCTCGCTAGATGCCATACTCTCCTAGGTTGTGAAACCAAGGCTATGATCACCAAAAGCTATGGAAATCAAGGCAAATGGAGACCAAAGCTCTGATACCACTTGTAGGATCGTAAGTATGTCTAGAGGGGGGTGATTAGACTACTTGACCAAATAAAAATCTAGCCTTTTCCCAATTTTATGTTTTGGCAGATTTTAGCAACTTAGCACTAGTCAAGCAACCAACCTACACATGCAAGTCTAAGAGTATAGTAGCCGAATGTAAGACATTGCACATGAAGGTAAAGGGAGGAGTTTGGAGGGAGCAAACACAATGTAGACATGGAGATTTTTGGCGTGGTTCCGGTAGGTGGTGCTATCGTACATCCACGCTGATGGAGACTTCAACCCACGAAGGGTAACGGTTGCGCGAGTCCACGGAGGGCTCCACCCACGAAGGGTCCACGAAGAAGCAACCTTGTCTATCCCACCATGGCCATCGCCCACGAAGTACTTGCCTCACTAGGGTAGATCTTCACGAAGTAGGCGATCTCCTTGCCCGCACAAACTCCTTGGTTCAACTCCACAATCTTGACGGAGGCTCCCAAGTGACACCTAACCAATCTAGGAGACACCACTCTCCAAAAGGTAATAGATGGTGTGTTGATGATGAACTCCTTGCTCTTGTGCTTCAAATGATAGTCTCCCCAACACTCAACTCTCTCTCACAGATTTGGATTTGGTGGAAAGATGATTTGAGTGGAAAGCAACTTGGAGAAGGCTAGAGATCAATATTTATGTGGTTGGAATGGAATATCTTGACCTCAACACACGAGTAGATGGTTCTCTCTCAGAAATGTATGATGGAACTGTAGGCATGTTCTAATGGCTCTCTCCACAAATGAAGAGGGGGTGGAGGGGTATATATAGCCTCCACACAAAATCTAACCGTCACACACAAATCACCAAACTCGGTGGGACCGAATAATGAAACTCGGTCAGACCGATTTAGTTCAAAATGTGAATGTAAGGCTTTTCGGTGGGACCGACATGTCAACTCGGTGGGACTGATTTCATTAGGGTTAGGGCATAATGTAACCTCAGTGAGACCAAATACACAAACTCGGTGGGACCGATATTGGTAATAAGCTAACCATTGAGTTGGTCGGGCAAACTCGGTGGGACCGATTCGCTCATCTCGGTGAGACCGAAACGTTATGAAAAGGAAATAGAGAGTTTGCATTGCGAACTTGGTGGGACCGATCGCTCATATCGGTTGGACCGAAACGTTACGAAGGGAAACAGAGAGTTTGCAATCCCATCTCGGTGAGACCGAGATCCCTATCGGTAAGACCGAAGTGACTAGTGTTTTGTGGCAGTGGATATGTCAACTGAACTTGGTGGCGCCGGATAGAAAGTTTCGATGGGGCCGAGTTTGACTTTTGGTTTGGGACATATGTGGATATGAGAAAGTAGTTGAGGGTTTTTGGAGCATATCACTAAGCATTTTGAGCAAGTAACCCATTAAGCAACACCTCATCCCCTTTTAATAGTATTGGCTTTTCCTATGGACTCAATGTGATCTTGGATTACTAAAAGTAAAATGTAGAGTCTTGAGCTTTAGAGCTTGAGCATATCTTTTGTCCTTAGCATTTTGAGGGGTCCGCATTTCTCATCCATGCCATGCCAATCATTGAGCTTTCCTGAAATATTTATCTTGAGATATCAATGAGCTATATGTTGTTATGAACTACCAAAGCCACCCAGGGATAGTTGCACTTTCACCAGGCCCCTCTTGGCGAGCCTTCCCTTTCTCCGCGGCCGAGAACCTCCTCGTCGGTGCCATAGGTGTCGCTGCAAGCAGTGAAGCAAGGAAGAAGAAGCAGGCGGAATAGAGGAAGAGATAGGCGACGGGGGCTCCGCCCCCTCCCCATTTATAGCTAGGAGAAGGCCAACCAGTGACCCCCACGATCGCAGGTAATGATGGCTTTTCTGCATGCACCAGGGACTCGTCAAGTCGGGCGGTTGCCGAGGCAGCGTGGGGAAGCGGAGACACCCATGTCCCGTCAACCGCCACGCGTCAATCAAGGCCGCAGGCTATTGGGGCCCCCAGCGCTCCGCACTTGACCCTTGGCTTCGCCTCGAAGCCAAGTCCAAGCGCGCCTTGGGCCCGGGGGCTACTGTCGGCGTCCTGAGAACGGGGGTACCCAGACTTGCCTGCCTGCGGCCCAGGGCGTGGCTTCTCTGACGGCCTGGTACGGCCCATCTTCATCAGCGAACGCAAAATACCCACGCGAGGGGCCAAGCCTCGCGAGGCGGACGACACAAGACCTCCTCAGGGGTAGCCTCATTAGGCTGGCTCACGAGGAGCGGAGAGATCAAGGCGAGGGGCACCTCATGAGGTTCCCGTGACGTGAGCCATGACGACCAAGGCCAGGCGGGTGCCAGTGGGCGTAGAGTACTGGTTTCCTCTTTAGTGCTAAAGGGGCAGGTGCAGGCGAGGAGTCCCGAGGCATCAGGCAAAGGTTTCCATATCGGTGCAACGAGACCAAGACCAACCGGACGGTAGGACGGAGGTCATCGCGGAGCCCATGACGGCATCACCACCAGAGCCTTTGGCAGGCGAAGACCACCTTTTGTCAGGATAGCTTGTACTAGTTATCCCCCTTCAAATTGGCCGTTGTGGGATCCCTTCCCGCCTAAACATTTGGGAAGAGGACCTAGGCCTCTATAAATAGGACTAGCCACCACCATAGAGGGAGGACGACAAATCTGAGATCACCCAAACCATCTTGACACACACAAGCTCCTCAAGCTCAAGAACACCTCTCGTCAGGAGGCTGTTCTTCCTTTGTACTTGTTCATCCCTAGCCTATAAGAAATCCACCACACCACACTGGAGTAGGTTATCACACCACATCGGTGGCCCAAACCAGTACAAATTCCTGTGTCTCGTGTTCCTTGGGTTCGGCGAGCTTGGCCTTGAGATTGTTGCGAGAGTGCGAGCTAGGGGGAGAGGAATCTTCGTGCGCACCCCAGTGTTCGAACCTCAAGGGTTTGCCGGAACCCGTAATCCGACAACTAGGACGTGGGTGGAAGCCCTCGAGGCCCGAGGGCGGCTCTTCGGTGACTCCGGGGCGTGTACAGCCCCACTCAATATTACGTGAGAGTGTCACGGGCAGAGACCTTCATAGGCATGAGTCTTGCTTCATATCGCCAGACGAGGGCCCCGCCCTGCGCCATCCTCGACCACCGTTGGGGTGTCCGAAAACTAGGACGGTGCCAAGGGGCAAAGGGGACGCTAGTAGCGCCCTCGGCGACCATGGGCCCTCTGCTGGGGGGAGGGCTCGCCAGCGCCTCCTCGACAGAGGACCTACCTCCGGGCGATGCCTTGCTCTGTGTGACATGGGGGAGGGCCTAGCTCCAGACCCCTCCCGTGCAGCCCCTAGTGCGCTACCCCTGTTTGGAGCAGGGCTGCCGCGCTGGGGTCACCGTCCGCCATTGTGGCCTGGTCCAACTGCGACTCATGGTTAGCGTAAGCCTGCTCCTCAGATATCAGTGATACCCTGCGGTTGTTGTCGTTGGCGGGGTCGGCAAGGCTCCTGGGTGGCTCGTGGAAGGCCTCAACTTCCAGCATCTCTTATTCCCAGCCCGGCTTGAGAAACGAACTGGGGCCATCCTTCGACGTGTACTCCTGATCCACCATGCGGGGCACATAGGCTTCTGGAACCGCCGCTCCGGAAACCCTGCCGAGGCGCCCTGCGCCCAGCGCTATCGGGCCCAGCGCATCCCCCTGGTGGCTGTAGGGTGGCGCCCCGTTATGGCAGCGCGGGGCAACGCCTGTACCTGCACCACCCGGTGGAAGCGCAGGCATGGACGGATGCTCGGCACCGTCGGCCGTGCTGACGCCGACGAACCCTCCTGGTGCGCCTGGGAGCACGCGGGTGCGACGAGGCCGGCCATGCGATCTGGCCACAACTTGAGACGTAGGTAAGGAGCAGAAAGGCAGCGTACCCCTGGATGCAGCATTCAAAAGCTCAGCGACGCGCTCCAGCAATGCGTCGTGGCTCCTCTCTGCCAGCCGGCACCGCAGCAGCTCCCGCGCCACTACGAGCGAGGCTCACATGTTCGCTTGTTCCCGTCGGGTATGTGGCACCGTTGCCGCTGCGTAGCTTGAGGATCTTGCGGCGGCTCGCACGCGTCGTAGTGTGAGGGTGGAAGGCGTCAGTCCGCGCCGTCCACGTCCTGCGGCGTTCGGTGGTGCGCAGGCCGCCTGGAGTGCGGAGTTAAGGTCTCCTTGGGCGGACGGTGCCGTCCTGACGGGCCAGGCAGCCCAATGGTCGGCGTTGGTCCTTGGGTCGTCAGACATCGGAGCCACGGGGTGTTGGTGGGTCAGTTGACGGAAGAAAGGCTTCAGCGCACCCCTACCTGGCGCGCCAAATGTCGGATTGCGGGTTCCGACAAACCCTTAAGGTTCGAACACTGGGGTGCACACGAAGATCTCTCTCTCCCTAGCTCTCTCTCGCAATGATCTCAAGGCCTAGCTCGACGAACCCAAAGAACAAGAGACATGAGGGTTTATACTGGTTCGGGCCACCGTTACGGTGTAATACCCTACTCCAGTGTGGTATGGTGGATTGCCTTGTAGGCTGAGGATGAACAGTACAAGGTAAGAACAACCTCCTGAGGAGAGGTGTTCTAGAGCTTGGCGAGCTGGTGAGTTGGCCTTGGTGGAGTGAGTCCAATCCAAGATGAGATGCCTCCCCATGGTGGTGGCTAGTCCTATTTATAGAGGCCCTGGTCCTCTTCCCAAATGTTAGGTGGGAAGGGATCCCACAACGGCCAAGTTTGAAGGGAGACAACTAGTACAAGCTATCCTGACAAAAGGTGGTCTTCACCTGCAAAAGGCTCTGGTGGTGATGCTACCGTGGGATTCGTGGTGACCTCCCTCCTGCCGTCCTGCTGGTCTTGGTCTCGTTGCACCGATATGGAAACCTTTGCCTGATGCCTCGGGACTCCTCGCCTGCGCTTGTCCCTTTAGTACCAAAGAGGCAACAGGTAATCTGCGCCCGCTGGCGCCCGCCTGGCCTTGATTGTCATGGCTCACGTCACGCGCACCTCGCGAGGTGCCCCTTGCATAGATATCTCCGCTCCTCATGAGCCAGCCTAGTGAAGTTGCCCCTGAGGAGGTCTTGTGTCATCCGCCTCGTGAGGCTTGGCCCCTCGCAAGGGCCTTGAGTGGTTGCTGATGAAGATGGGCCATACCAGGCCGTTGGTGGAGCCGCGCCCTGGGCCGCAGGCAGGCAAGTCTGGGGACCCCCGTTCCCAGGACGCCGACATTTCCTACTTGGCTCAAATCTCACACTTACCGTGTCTACAACAATTTCACCTAAAAGGTTGAAGAGATGGTAGATGTGAAGTTTGACGAACCTAACGGCTCACAAGTAGAGCAATTGCCAATTGATGTAGGAGACAAAGACCCCTCGGAAGCAATCCAAGACTTGTCTACTGGCAAGATTCGTCCAACGGAGGTAAAGGAGAGTACCTCATCCGTCCAAGTGGAAGCTTCTACCTGACGGCAAGGTGAACCAAGAGTTGACACGGAAGCATCCACAAGAGGGACACACAAAGATGAAGAAAACTAGGAAGTACACCAAGATGAACCTCATCAACCTCCTTCTCCACCACGACAAGAGAACGACAACGTCAACAATGAAGAAGGCCAAGAAGAAGAACAAGATGATGAAGAATATGTTCCACCCCGACCCAAGCAAAAGCTCTCACGAGTTCGAGCAAGAGTCTCAAGAGACCATCCCGTCAAACAAATCTTCAATGATATCCAAACCGGGAGAATCACTCGCTCTAAAAATCGTTCGGTGAATTTTTGTGAACATTATTCATTCTTCTCTAGCATAGAACCTATGAAGGTTGAAGAAGCATTGGAAGATCTGGATTGGATAAATGCCATGCATGAAGAGCTACACAACTTTGAGAGAAACCAAGTGTGGACATTGGTCGAGAAGCCCAACAACAACCACAACATCATCGGTACCAAATGGGTGTTTTGCAACAAGCAAGACGAAGATGGACAAGTTGTTCACAACAAAGCACGTCTCGCCGTGCAAGGCTACACTCAAGTCGAAGGTATGGACTATGGTGAGACATATGCCCCCATTGCTAGACTTGAGTCCATCCGCATCTTACTTGACTATGCTAATCACCATGATATCACCTTATACCAAATGGACATTAAAAGTGCTTTTCTAAATGGTGAAATTGAGGAGGAAGTTTATGTTAAACAACCTCCCGGCTTTGTTAATCCTAAGAAACCTGACCATGTTTACAAACTTCACAAATCTCTTTATGGTCTTAAACAAGCTCCTAGAGCATGGTATAAATGCTTGACCAAGTTCCTTATTGAGAAAGGCTTTGAGATTGGAAAGATTGATTCTACTCTTTTTACTAAAAGGGTTAATGGTGAATTATTTGTGTGCCAAATTTATGTTGATGATACCATATTTGGTTCGACTAACCCTCATTTTAGTGAAAAGTTTGGAAAGCTAATATCGAAGAAGTTTGAGATCTCTATGATGTGTGAACCCAAGTTCTTTCTTGGTTTGCAAATCAAGCAAACTAAGGAGTGCACCTTTGTCTCTCAAACAAAGTACACCAAGGACTTATTCAAGAAGTTCAACATGCAAGAAATCAAAGGTATGAAAACGCCCATGCCTACTAGTGGACATCTTGACTTGACCAAGGATGGAAAATTGGTTGACCAAAAGGTTTACCGCTCCATGATTGGTTCATTGTTATATCTATGTGCGTCCAGTCCCGATATTATGCTAAGTGTGTGCATGTGTGCACGATATCAAGCGGCCCCCAAAGAATGTCATCTTAAGGCTGTGAAAAGGATATTGAGTTACTTAATTCATACACCAAATTTTTGCATTTGGTATCCTAAGAGGTCTTCTTTTGATCTTGTTGGCTACTCTGATTCGGACTATGCCGGTGACAAGGTTGATAGGAAGTTCACTTCGGGTACTTGTCAATTTATTGGTAGATCTCTTGTGTCTTGGTCCTCCAAGAAACAAAACTCGGTATCCTTACCCACCGCCGAAGCAGAATACATTGCCGCTGGTTCAAGTTGTGCTCAATTACTTTGGATGACCAAATTCTTAAAGATTATGGGATCTATGTGAAAAATGTTCCATTGCTTTGTGACAATGAAAGTGCTATTAAGATTGCTCACAATCCCGTGCAACATTCTCGAACTAAGCATATTGAAGTTCGTCATCATTTCATTCGAGATCTTGTTGCTAAAGGGGACATTGATCTTAAGCATGTTCGTAGCGATAAGCAATTGGTGGATATATTCACCAAACCGCTTGATGAGAAAGTATTTTGCCGTTTGAGAGGTGAATTGAACATCATTGATGCTTCAAACTTTGAGTAGAAATTCCATTTGGATATATGCGAGGCATGAGCCTTTGACTAATCCTTGATATTTCTCTTATGATGATGATCATGTGTGTTGGATATATTTGCACCCTTGCATGCTACCTAACCCTTGTAGGTACTTGGATGAATCAAAATCTATGAGATTGCAAATCACTCACATCTTGAGCAATCTCTACATCAGCAAGTCTCTACAATATGGTGGTTCAAGACAAGGAAGCATAAAACCTTTCAACATATCCTTTGACAATTTCTTTGTATCAAATTTCATGATTGTCATTTTGGATACACAAGTGCTCTTCCTTGCAAATCTAACCCATGTAGGTAGATGAACTCAAACTACAAGAGGTGCTACCAAATCTTGATGTGCTACATCAACCTTGAGCATCCCACACAAGTTCAACTACATGATCAAGTTCAATACCACCACCCAAGGTATGTTATTCCATCTTAGAGAAGCTTTACCCCACGTTATGGGTCAAAGCAGCTCAACAAGATGCGAATACATCAAAATGCTTAAACGAAAAATGTTAACCCCATTTTGAGCTTAAACAATGAGTATGACCTACGATCAAGTGTTCTCACTTGACTCCTCAGTCAATATACTCTAACATAGGTGACTTTGTCGCCGACCAATTCTAGATGAAGTTCTCTAGTGTTTCTCTATGATGTTTGCATTTGTCTCTTGCATACTTGTTCCCCTTCTTTTTTCAAAAAAAAAACTTCATCTAGATCTCTTTATTTTCTCTGTTCTGCATTCCCTGCATCCAATTCATTGCAAATCCTTCAGTAAATTCCTTGCAAATCTTTGTGAGATCTTATTTGCCTAGTGAGCTGAGATGACAATTGTTCTCTCTCTGTGTTAAACTCGGACACACCGGTTTGTCTCTTTCGGTCAAACCGAACTATTTCAGTGCCAGCAAAGAAAACAACTTGGTGTTACCGATTTGAATGCTGAGAAGACAATTTGACATTTGCATCCAGCATATTTGTTGCAGCTCCACTCGATGATTCTTGTCCTCTACCTGCATCACATTCTATATGCTACTTTGCTTTGTGACTCAAGGACCAAAGCTATTTTGACTCACACTCTAGAAGATCCCTTCTTGGAAATTGGTGTCAAAGGGGGAGAGAGAGCTCACATCAAAGCTTAATCACATCAAAGGGAGAGAGAGACCCCAGATGCTTGGTATTCAAGAGGAGAGAAGTCACCTGTCTTTAAGAGGGGAAAGACATGTTAGTATGGATTATGAATATTTTGTGATTTTGATTGTTTTGCTCTGATTTTCTTTTCCTATCTTCTCCCATTATCCAATATAAGATTCAGGGGGAGAAAGACATCTAAGGGAAGGATTTTTTGAATTCATTGCATATCTTTACCTTTGGGGACATGTCTATATCAAATAGTGTACCTAGTACTCACTCACTACATGTCATCCCAATCTTCGTACCCTTGTGGTTTGCTGTTTGCTCTGTTTAGTAGATGTCTCTGTGTTATCTAACCTTGTTTACTCAAGTTCGTCTCTTCCAAAGCTAGCTCAAGACCACAAGGTAAGTATATGCATCACACTCATGTGCATCATGATCTCTTGCTGATGTACATATTGTTTGCGAGAAGGACTCATGAACATGCAGGTACATTTCCTATATTCACATCATTTTTCTGATGCATATGGCCAAGATACAAGTAACTCATTGCTTGCTCTGTCATGCTTATGCACTCACATGCTCTTATATTCCATATTTACATGATTGCATACATGTAGGGGGAGCTGATAACCCACAAGTATAGGGGATCACAACAGCTTTCGAGGGTAGAGTATTCAACCCAAATTTATTGATTCGACACAAGGGGAGCCAAAGAATATTCTTGAGTATTAGCAGTTGAGTTGTCAATTCAATCACACCTGGATAACTTAGTATCTGTAGCAAAGTGTTTAGTAGCAAAAGCGGTATGATAATAATAGTAACGGTAGCAAAAGTAAAGATAAATGTTTTTGGGTTTTTGTAGTAGTTGTAACAGTAGCAACGGAAAAGTAAATAAGCGAAGAACAATATATGAAAAGCTCGTAGGCAATGGATCAGTGATGGATAATTATGCCGGATGTGATTCCTCATGCAATAGTTATAACATAGGGTGATATAGAACTAGCTCCAATTCATTGATGTAATGTAGGCATGTATTCCGTAAATAGTCATACGTGCTTATGGAAAAGAACTTGTATGACATCTTTTGTCCTACCCTCCCGTTGAAGCGGGGTCCTAGCGGAAACTAAGGGATATTAAGTCCTCCTTTTAATAGAGAACCGGACCAAAGCATTAACACATAGTGAATACATGAACTCCTCAAACTACGGTCATCACCGAGAAGTGTCCCAATTATTGTCACTTCGGGGTTGTCGGATCATAACACATAATTGGTGACTATAGACTTGCAAGATAGGATTAAGAACACACATATATTCATGAAAACATAATAGGTTCAGATCTGAAATCATGGCACTCGGGCCCTAGTGACAAGCATTAAGCATAGTAAAGTCATAGCAACATCAATCTCAGAACATAGTGGATACTAGGGATCAAACCCTAACAAAACTAACTTGATTACATGGTGAATCTCATCCAACCCATCACCGTCCAGCAAGCCTCACGATGGAATTACTCACGCATCGGCGGTGAGCATCATGAAATTGGTGATGGAGGATGGTTGATGATGACGACGGCGATGAATCCCCTCTCGGAGCCCCGAACGGACTCGAGATCAGCCCTCCCGAGAGAGATTAGGGCTTGGCGGCGGCTCCTTGTCGTGAAACGCGATGAAACTTTCTCTGATTTTTTCTCCCGAGACGGAATATATGGAGTTGGAGTTGAGGTCGGAGGAGGTCCAGGGGCCCACGAGATAGGGGCGCCCCTGTCTCGTGGACAGGCCCTGGGCCCCCTGATGTATTTCTTTCGCCCAATAATTCTTATAAATCCCAAAAAGTCCCTCCATGGATTTCCAGGACATTCCGAGAAATTTTATTTTCTACACATAAAACAACATCATGGTAGTTCTGCTGAAAACAGCGTCAGTCCGGGTTAGTTTCATTCAAATCATGCAAGTTAGAGTCCAAAACAAGGGCAAAAGGGTTTGGAAAAGTAGATACATTGGAGACGTATCAGGAGCCTATGCATGTTACATGTTCTTCCAAAGCTTTACTTGCTATTCTTTATATCTTTATCTAAAGCTTTGATGTATGTTGTCATCAATTACCAAAGAGGGGGAGATTGAAAGCACAAGTGCTCCCAGGGTGATTTTGCTAATTAATGTCAACATATCTCTTGTTGGACTAATAATTTTATCTAGTATATTTCAGATGAGTTCAACAGTGGAGTGGTGTGGACAAGAGGATGTGGAACCCCTTCAAGATGCTAAGGACACAATATTGGCAAAAGCTCAAAAGCTCAAGACTCTACATTTTCATTTGAGTGATCCAAGATCGCATTGAGTCCATAGGAAAGCCAATACTATTAAAAGGGGATGAGGTGTTGCTTAATGGCTTACTTGCTCAAAGCGCTTAGTGATATGCTCCAAAGCCCTCAACCACGTTCTCATTTCCACATATGTCCCAAACCAAAAGTGAAACTCGGCCCCATCGATTTGATCTATCCGGCACCACCGAGTTAACTTGACATAGCCACTGCCAGAAACCCTAATCAGTTCGGTCACACAGATGGGATCTCGGTCTCACCGAGATGGGTTTGCAAACTCTTTGTTACCTGTTGCAATTACTTCGGTCCCACCGAGATAAGCAATCGGTCCCACCGAGTTTGCCTGACCAACTCTCTGTTTAGCTTATTGCCAAAATCGGTTCCATCGAGTTTGTGTAATCGGTCAAACCGAGTTGAGGTTTTACCCTAACCCTAGCACATCGGTCCCACCGAGTTGATCATATCGGTCCCACCGAAAAGCCTAACGTTAACATTTTGAACTAAATCGGTCTGGCCGAGTTTCATGATTCGGTCTCACCGAGTTTGGTAAATTGTGTGTAACGACTAGATTTTGTGTGGAGTCTATATATACCCCTCCACCCACTCTTAATTCGTGGAGAGAGCCATCATAATGTGCCTACACTTCCGGCATACATTTTCTGAGAGAGAACCACCTACTCATGTGTTGAGACCAAGATATTCCTTTCCAACCACAAGAATCTTGATCTCTAGCCTTCTGATACGTCTCCAACGTATCTATAATTTTTGATTGCTCCATGCTACTTTATCTACTGTTTTGGACTATATTGGGCTTTATTTTCCACTTTTATATTATTTTTGGGACTAACCTATTAACCGGAGGCCCAGCCCAGAATTGTTGTTTTTTTTGCCTATTTTAGTGTTTCGAAGAAACGGAATATCAAACGAAGTCCAAACGGAATGAAACCTTCGGGAACATGATTTTCTCACCGAACGTGATCCAGAGACTTGGACTCTACTCCAAGGAACAAAGAGGCGGTCACGAGGGTGGGGCGCCCCTGCCTCGTGGGCCCCTGTTGCTCCACCGACGACGCCTTCCTCCTATATATACCTCGCACCCAAACGATCGAACAGGAGCCAAAACCTAATTCCACCGCCGCAACTTCCAGATCCACGAGATCCCATCTTGGGGCCTGTTAGGAGCTCCGCCGAGGGGCATCCACCATGGAGGGCTTCTACATCATCACCATAGCCCCTCCGATGAAGTGTGAGTAGTTTACTTCAGACCTTCGGGTCCATAGCTAGTAGCTAGATGTCTTCTTCTCTCTTTTTGGATCTCAATACAATGTTCTCCCCCTCTCTCGTGGAGATCTATTCGATGTAATCTTCTTTTCGCGGTGTGTTTTTTGAGATCGATGAATTGTGGGTTTATGATCCAATTTATCTATGAACAATATTTGAATCTTCTCTGAATTCTTTTATGTATGATTGGTTATCTTTGCAAGTCTCTTCGAATTATCCGTTTGGTTTGGCCAACTAGATTGGTAGTTCTTGCAATGGGAGAAGTGCTTAGCTTTGGGTTCAATCTTGCGTGTCCTTTCCCAAAGGTGAAAGGGCAGCAAGGCACGTTTGTATTGTTGCCATCGAGGATAATAAGCTGGGGTTTTATCATATTGCATGAATTTATCCTCTACATCATGTCATCTTGCTTAAGGCGTTACTCTTTTTAACTTAATACTCTAGATGCATCTTTGGATAGTGGTCGATGAGTGGAGTAATAGTAGTAGATGCAGGCAGGAGTCGGTCTACTTGTCTCGGACGTGATGCCTATATACATGATCATACCTAGATATTCTCATAACTATGCTCAATTCTGTCAATTGCTCAACAGTAATTTGTTCACCCACCGTAGAATACTTATGCTCTTGAGAGAAGCCACTAGTGAAACCTATGGCCCCCGGGTATATTCTCATCATATCAATCTCCATCACTTTAATACTTGATTTGTTTTTACTTTGCCTTTTACTTTTTAATTTGCATCTCTATACCAAAAATACCAAAAATATTATTTATCATCTCTATCAGATCTCACTCTCGTAAGTGACCGTGAAGGGATTGACAACCCCTAATCGCGTTGGTTGCGAGGAGCTATTGTTTTGTGCAGGTACGAGGGACTTGTGCGTAGCCTCCTATTGGATTGATACCTTGGTTCTCAAAAAATGAGGGAAATACTTACGTTACTTTGCTGCATCATCCTCTCCTCTTCGGGGAAATCCAATGCAGTGCTCAAGAGGTAGCAAGAAGAATTTCTGGCGCCGTTGTCGGGGAGGCTCATGCAAGAGCAAGTCAAGCACCATACTAAGTACCCATCACAATCCCTATCTCCCGCATTACATTATTTGCCATTTGCCTCTCATTTTCCTCTCCCCCACTTCACCCTTGCCGTTTTATTCGCTCTCTCTTTTCGTTTGCCTTGATGTCTTACTTGGCTCGTTTGCTTGTTTAGTTGAAATAGTTGAGTATTTATTCCTAAACAGAGAAGCTAAGATCTATGGATCCTCATCCACTTGCCAATCTTTTTAAGAGATCCAATTACGATGAACCAATTCCTAGTGATTTGGATGCACTAGATTATCTTTATAAGGTTTTGCCTGAAATCCGTAAAGTGACTCACGATAGATCTTTGAATAAAAAGCATGATTGCAATGGTTTTATTATAAATTCTTTTCATGCCAATTGTGCTAATAATATGCAAAACCCTAAGCTTGGGGATGCTAGTTTTGCTATGTCTCCTACTTGTTGCAATGATCATGATTGGGGTGACTCTTCTTATGATCTTGAAAATTTATTTAAGCCCCATGATGAATATGAGATTGATAATATTGTTTGCAATAATATTGAAAGTGGGTTCGGAAGAGTGTCAACTTTAGATCCCACATATTTGGAGAATATTCAATCTTATGAATTTTTTGATAAAAGTGGGTTTGGAAAGGTCATGACTTTAGTTAATGTTAATCCCACTATTTCGGAAGAGTGTCAACTTTGCATGCATGTGGATCGTGTTGAAAATATTTTATGTGATAGCTATTTTATTGAATTTTCTTACGATCCCACATGTATTTATTATGAGAGAGGAAAATATGGTCGTAAAATTTTTCATGATAATAAATTACCTCCCTTATGTTGAGATTGTTATTGTTTCTTTCCGCTTCCGTGCATATGCTAGTTTTTTCTTGCTATGATAATTTGTTTGCCTATAAGATGCCTATGCATAGGAAGTATGTTAGACTTAGATGTGTTTGTCACGTGTTTCATGATGCTCTCTTTGTGCTTCAATTCTTGTCTTTCTTGCGAGCATCATTAAAATTATCAATGCCTAGCTAAAAGGATTTAAAGAAAAGCGCTTGTTGGGAGACAACCCAATATATTTCCTTTATGTCGTTGAATAAATAATCCATCTAGCCTCTGTTTAGATGTGGTTTTATGTTTTAATTAGTGTTTGTGCCAAGCTAGACCTATTGGATCTTCTTGGATGATAGTTATTTGATCTTGATGTAATTTCCAAAAACTTTGCGCTCAGTCCCGAATTATTAAGAATCACCAGAACGTGATAAAATACTGATTCCAATTGCTGCTGATCAATAAACAAATTTTCTAGGTCTTCTAATTTTGGTAGAATTTTTGGAGTTCCAGAAGTTTGCATTAGTTACAGATTACTACAGACTGTTCTGTTTTTGACAGATTTTGTTTTTCGTGTGTTGTTTGCTTATTTTGATGAATCTATGGCAAGTAAAATAGTTTATAATCCATAGAGAAGTTGGAATGCAGTAGGTTTAACACCAATATAAATAAAGAATGAGTTCATTACAGTAACTTAAAGTAGTCTTTTGTTTTCTTTCTCTAACGGAGCTCACGAGATTTCTATTGAGTTTTGTGTTGTGAAGTTTTCAAGTTTTGGGTAAATTCTTTTGATGGATTATGGAACAAGGAGTGGCAAGAGCCTAAGCTTGGGGATGCCCATGGCACCTGACGGTGTCCTGGACTAGGGCGTACTCACCACGTCGTCTCCCAATCAGTTGGATTGGGCCGAGGATCCCCATGGCCGTATACTCATGGGCCAGTCCGGACAGTTGCCGCATACAAGGAAGATTCCACAAGACTTGGCGATCAAGACAAGGACTCCTCCCCCAATGGCGTATTCGGCTAGCAGTCTTGTTATCCTAGGCCTCTGGTGCATTACATAAACCGAGGCCAGGCTAGTCGATATACAAGAACAACAATCATACCATAGGCTAGCTTCTAGGGTTTAGCCTCTCTGATCTCGTGGTAGATCTACTCTTGTACTACCCATATCATCAATATTAATCAAGCAGGAGTAGGGTATTACCTCCATCGAGAGGGCCCGAACCTGGTAAAAACATCGTGTCCCTTGTCTCCTGTTACCATCCGCCTAGACGCACAGTTCGGGACCCCCTACCCGAGATCCGCCGGTTTTGTCACCGACATTGGTGCTGTCATTGAGAGTTCCGCTGTGTGTTCGGCAAAAGGTCGATGGCTCGCCTGCAGATCAACTGCGACTTCGGCATCTTCGTCACCAGCTCGACTGGTCACCTTGGTTCGACCAAGGGCTGCGCCCTACCTCCGATCGTCATGTTCAGATGAGGGCCTTCATCAACATCAACTCAGATCTCTATCAAGATCATGGAGGAATCATCCACGGAGCCCGGGGACTCAATGTCAACATTGCCTCGGGCGACCGTACTGTTTTTCTGGACAGCGGACTTGTGTCCACCGCCACCGCCTCCTCAAGTGTCGTTTTAACGATTGCTTCGGTGGAATTGTGCGGAATTGAGTCTACAACAACCCTGGAAAATTTCGTCGAGTTCTGATGGAGGAATCTCTGGCAATCTCCGATATACCGGAACCACATTGAATCTGGACGAGAATCCGGACGAGTTTAGGGCGTGGTGTCCAGATTCTAGCTCGGACTTCCTTTGGAAGATCCAACCGTTGATCGGCTGCGGAATTCCTATATCTACCACCCCTCAAAATTTCATCTCGATCCGACCGTCCAAACTCCGGGAACCTTCCGATTAGTGCATCACTTTTCGGATCTGTTTTATGCACGAAAACGAATCCGACCCGAGTTCGTCTTTTTTATGAACGGGATTTCGAACATCCTTTTTGAAGGAAGTTTTGTATGGGGTGTTGTGTTTTGTTCCCGAACACATCCCACTAACTTTAAAATCTTTTGAACATGATCTTCAATATCATGCTGGTGTCAAACCAGTCCGGCAATATTGCTCCACGGCTGCCGACCTGCGCTAGACACGTCGTCACTTTGTTGAGCCGAGCTCAACTTCTTCGGATCATCATCTCGGCAAGCCGAACAAGAGTCCGGCATCGCGAAGGATAAATCATCACCAACATCGCCGCCCCACGGATTACACGGAGCGGGCATACCGGCGTCGCCGCACGGTCGCTTCATCAAGCCGGCATCAACCACGTCACGACCTGCATCGGCAGGGCCGCACTATTGCTTCTTCAAGCTGGTGTCCATCACGCCGACCTACTTCGACATCTCGGCTGGACCGGGGGCTTCGTCATCTCTTCATCAACCTACTCCGGACACTTCGGCGTCACTACCCGACGAGCTCCGTCACGTTAGCTGGACCAAGGGCTTTGCCTCGGCAAGCCAACCTTTGCCAGCATTGCCATGCCGTCGTTTTATCGCCCATTAGGCAATGGGTGCGCGGATCGAGTCCCAATTTTGGGAATCACCTTCCTTCGGATTACTACAACAAATAAACCAGGTGCTATTAATCCTAGTATTTTTTGCTTGTTTGGGCTCATTTTTCCCAAGGGATTATTACTCTGGTTTGTCCATCATATGTACACATGTCTATCAAGTGGTGGCCGCATTATCGACGGTCGCATGATGGTTAGGTCAGTTTCCGTACATAGTCCGGCGAACGCCGCATCCGGAACTCGAACCAACCTGTGAATTCAGGCCTTGCCATGCCTTTACCGCATCACGTCGCCGCCCTGCATCGACATTGACTTCGGCGCCAGGCCATATTTCTTTTATTACTCACTTTGCATAAATTATTTGTTATGCAACGATTTTTTTTAATTATTATTATTACTATTGTCCCCGGTCTGCACTATTTTTTGTGCACAGGAAAATGATCTAGCCGGACTATATCCTTTGGCGTCACCTCGGCTGGACGGGGGGCTTCGTCAACACTTCATTACCCCATGCAGGGGACTTCGGCATCACTCTGGCGTCCTGCATTGACCGTGCTATGTCACCACTTCGGAATGCCGAGCCCTTTGCTCCGCCACCTCGGGATCGGCTTGGGGGATGGAACCTTGTCCTGCATCAAGCTCGGACCGCGTCGTCAATACCGAACACATTAACCAGCTAAGTTGCCTTCATGCTCAAAGTTTTAAATTTTTAACTTGTGTTTGGCTCGACCAAGCATTATACTTTTTTGGGAAAAAGTTGCTTGTAAAAATTTTCCTTGTCCAAACTTTGTTTGTGACGCGCAAATTCAAATACCCGTTTACTTGGGGGATTCCTTCATGAAGCTTTTTTCCTCTTGCACATGATTATACTTGTACGGCTTCGTTCCTTATTCGTGTATTACGCCACAATATGCACCATATTGACTTAAGTGATTTGCAAGCTGGGTTGCCTTGCTCCTGTGTTTACCCCTACGTTCCCGATTGTTCGGCTAGGGAGTAAAGGGAGCACCTCTGCGATTGTCACGATCGGGTCACACGAGCCGGAACTCAGACCGGGTGAAGTCGAAAGCTAGCGCTCTTATTGTTTTCAATGATGGTCGGCACACAACGGAACTCATGAGTACAAAAAATCTATTGCACAAGTCTCATATTAACCATGAGCACCGAAGAAAGGTATCGGTGGGGGTACTATTTTCTTCGAAGATGCTTCTTACACTTTATCGGTAATATAGCATAAGTTTCCTGAGCGCGCTTTGTCTGTTACAGCCTTATGACCTGATTGCCTGGTTATTGGAAACACCGTCGATATTCTCGACAGATGGAGTGCATAACACTTTTCGGTCCTTGGCCGAAGAGGGAGAAGCCGGCGGTCGGTGAAGACGTGTTTAAAGTTCGGTTGAACATAGATATGATACAAGTACTTCGGTACATACAATCATTCTTTTACCCAAGTCACTTGGGGGCTCTTATGTTTATTTGAGCCGTTTTATAATAAGTGTTTTTCTTCTTAGTCATTGCAGAGTTTTAATTATTATTTATCACTCCTTTTCTCGACACGAGTGTGCGGTCACTAGCCGGGGAGCCTAATTTCTCTCTCAAAACCGCTAGAGTTTAGTTTTCTAAACTGGCCTAATGAGAAGTACTCCGCCTTCGGGATGGGAGACTGAAGCTTAGGCTGACCCGCTTGAAGTATTGAGATAGGACGTGTCATGTTAAAGCACGGCAGAAGCACTTTTTTTTTCTAAAGTCCAATTTTCGGATTGGCACCGAACACTTGATCTTGTTCGGACGTCATGTTTTTACTAACGTTTTTTGGTTTTCCAAGCTTTTGGCACTTTTTAACTATTTGTGTGTTTTCAGCACAAGTCTCGCGATTACAACGCGGACACCTTTAGAGATTTGGCAAAAACATTCTCGGATATTGCTATATATGCAACAGTTTTGAATTGTGTCTTGGTCAATAGTTGGGTTGCCTGGCTCCGCGCTTGCCTCCTACGTTCCGCTTTGTTCGGCTAGGTGTGCAAGGAGAACCATCACGATTGTGCTTCCAGCTCGCATGGTCAAGCACCTCGATGGAGAAAGCCAAAACTGATCGTCACAATAGGTGTAAACTGGTCAGCGATCCGATGACTATATTAAATGACGGGCCATTCATAAAATTGGCTAAAGTGTTTCCGGCTTGACCTCGACTATCGCCGAACACTACCGGGGGCTAGTAACTGGCCTCCCAAACTAAATCCTCGGTATTTTGCTCTTACATTGGAGCTGAGGTTTCATGATCATGCTTAGCATGACAAACTAAAGAAAGGAACCGATAGCGGGACTATTTTCTTTGGAAGACATTTCTTCTTTAAACAGTAATATAGCATATCTCTTTGCGTACCTTTGTTTATAAAACCGCATGGCCAGATTGCCTTTTTGTTGTAAATCTTTGCCATCATAAAGGCTTTATAAAGTAGGACAAACACTCCTCGGCTACTGACCGAGGAGTTTGAAGCCGATGGTCGGTCAACAAAGTTTTGTACAATGCGGATCCGAGCATTAATGACATAAAGTACTTGGGTACATTGAGTCATTACACATAATTTGTGATTTTACTATGGATATCGATCCTTAATTCGGCCACCCATGCCCGCATTACGGCTCGGGGGCTACTGGGCCTCGGGCTTATTATTTACAAATATTAAAGGGGCACATCAATCCCCGATCTGGTGTTGCCACCCGACCGGTGTCTCGGGGCTACTTGCATTGCCTGTCCAATGCAGAAAATTTTAAGTGTAATACTGATCTCGAGGAGATTTTGATCCTCGGGTTGGTCGGCCGCACCCAACCCGAGTCTCGAGGATGAGCACGCCACTTTTGTGTCCCAAGTATTCTGCCGAGCTAGGACTTGATCCTTAGGCCGATTTTGCAAATCAACTTTGAGTCTCGGCGACTCATCGGATCAGCGGTCTTACGTCATCCTTCAGGTGCATCTCGGGTTTTAGACCGATACACACCTTGTGGGCTACTGGATATGTATCTCGACAGAGAATAAATTTCACCAATCAAAAATATTGACAAAAATCGGCCCACATTCGGGGTGGTGCACCACCTCGGAAGTAGTCCGGCATAAAGCTCGGACGCTAGTGGTTGGCTCCATAGAGGGCATTTCCGGCATTAAGATCGGCTAAACTCATTCAAACTTCTTTGAACCAAGGTGATTTACGACACCTCGGATACAGTCCGGTGTTGGAGCTCGGATACATAGTCCGGCGTCGGAGCTCGGATACATAGTCCGGCGTGGGAGCTCGGATACCGTCCGGCGTTGGAGCTCGGATACATAGTCCGGCGTTGGTGCTCGGCTGCAAAAGATACCTTGAATGCAGTCCGGCGTTAGAGCTCGGACGCAAGAGGACACTGCCTCCCGGGAATAACTTCAAACCCGAGGCGTGGCATAAAAATAACAAGGCATTGATAAAGGCCGTAAACTTAAAAGGCTCCTCGGATACCCAATGTGTAAACTCTTCGTATGCACTTAGGCGATCCTCAAGATCGAAGATGAGAAGATTTGTTGAACCAGTTTTCAAGACCGACGACCGAAGATGAAGAACAGTTCGGAAGAATCGAGGAGCGTCCCCAACTTGAAGACCGGTCGTCTCCCGATCAGTTGGATTGGGCCGAGGATCCCCATGGCCGTATACTCATGGGCCAGTCCGGACAGTTGCCGCATACAAGGAAGATTCCACAAGACTTGGCGATCAAGACAAGGACTCCTCCCCCACCGGCGTATTCGGCTAGGACTCTTGTTATCCTAGGCCTCTGGTGCATTATATAAACCGAGGCCAGGCTAGTCGATATACAAGAACAACAATCATACCATAGGCTAGCTTCTAGGGTTTAGCCTCTCTGATCTCGTGGTAGATCTACTCTTGTACTACCCATATCATCAATATTAATCAAGCAGGAGTAGGGTATTACCTCCATCGAGAGGGCCCAAACCTGGGTAAAAACATCGTGTCCCTTGTCTCCTGGTACCATCCGCCTAGACGCACAGTTCGGGACCCCCTACTCGAGATCCGCCGGTTTTGACACCGACAGCACCCCCAAGATAATCCAAGAACACCAAAAAGTCAAAGCTTGGGGATGCCCCGGAAGGCATCCCCTCTTTCGTCTACTTCCATCGGTAATTTACTTGGAGCTATATTTTTATTCACCACATGATATGTGTTTTGCTTGGAGCGTCTTGTATTATTTGCGTCTTTGCTTGTTAGTTTACCACAATCATCCTTGATATACACACCTTTTGAGAGAGCCATACATGAATTGGAATTTGATAGAATACTCTATGTGCTTCACTTATATCTTTTGAGCTTGATAGTTTTCCTCATAGTGCTTCACTTATATCTTTTGAGCGTTATAATTTTTGCTCTAGTGCTTCACTTAGACCTTTTAGAGCACGGTGGTGGATTTTTTTAAAGAAACTATTGATCTCTCATGCTTCACTTAGATTATTTTGAGAGTCGTTAATAGCATGGTAATTTGCTTAAATATTAATATACTTGGTATTCAAGATATGTGAAACTTTCTTTTGAGTGAGTTGAATACTAAGAAAAGTTTGATGCTTGATAATTGTTTTGAGATATGAAGATGGTGATATTAAAGTCATGCTAGTTGAGTAGTTGTGAATTTAAAGAATACTTGTGTTGAAGTTTGTGATTCTTGTAGCATGCACGTATGGTGAACCGTTATGTGATGAACTCGGAGCATGATTTATTTATTGATTGTCTTCCTTATGAGTGGCGGTCGAGGACGAGCGATGGTATTTTCCTACCAATCTATCCCCCTAGGAGCATGCGTGTAATACTTTGCTTTGATAACTTCTAGATTTTTGCAATAAGTATATGAGTTCTTTATGACTAATGTTGAGTCCATGGATTATACGCACTTTTTCCATCCTTCCACCATTGCTAGCCTCTCTAATACCGCGCACTTTTCGCTGGTATCATACACCCACCATATATCTTCCTCAAAACAGCCACCATACCTACCTATCATGGCATTTCCATAGCCATTCCGAGATATATTGACATGCAACTTTCCACCGTTCCGTTTATTATGACACGCTCCATCATTGTCATATTGCTAGCATGATCATGTAGTTGACATCGTATTTGTGGCAAAGCCACCGTTCATAATTCTTTCATACATGTCACTCTTGTTTCATTGCATATCCCGGTACACCGCCGGAGGCATTCATATAGAGTCATACTTTGTTCTAAGTATCGAGTTGTAATTGTTGAGTTGTAAGAAAAATAAAAGTGTGATGATCATCATTCTTTAGAGCATTGTCCCAAGTGAGGAAAGGATGATGGAGACCATGATTCCCCCACAAGTCGGGATGAGACTCCGGACGAAAAATAAAAAAATGAAAAATGAAAAAAGAAAAAGAGGCCATAAAAAAAGAGAAAAAGCCCAAATAAAAAAACGAGAGAAAAAGAGAGAAGGGACAATGCTACTATCCTTTTACCACACTTGTGCTTCAAAGTAGCACCAAGATCTTCATGATAGAGAGTCTCTCATTTTGTCACTTTCATATACTAGTGGGAATTTTTCATTATAGAACTTGGCTTGTATATTCCAATGATGGGCTTCCTCAAATGCCCTAGGTCTTCGAGAGCAAGCGAGTTGGATGCACACCCACTTAGTTTCTTTTGTTGAGCTTTCATATACTTATAGCTCTAGTGCATCCGTTGCATGGCAATCCCTACTCACTCACATTGATATCTATTGATGGGCATCTCCATAGCCCGTTGATCGCCTAGTTGATGTGAGACTATCTTCTCCCTTTTTGTCTTCTCCACAACCACCATTCTATTCCACATATAGTGCTATATCCATGGCTCACGCTCATGTATTGCGTGAAGATTGAAAAAGTTTTGAAAATGTTAAAGTATGAAACAATTTCTTGGCTTGTCATCGGGGTTGTGCATGATTTAAATATTTTGTGTGGGGAAGATGGAGCATAGCCAGACTATATGATTTTGTAGGGATAACTTTCTTTGGCCATGTTATTTTGAGAAGACATAATTGCTTAGTTAGTATGCCTTAATACTTGCTTTGTTTTTACTTTGCCTTTTACTTTTTACTTTGCATCTCTATACCAAAAATACCAAAAATATTATTTATCATCTCTATCAGATCTCACTCTCGTAAGTGACCGTGAAGGGATTGACAACCCCTAATCGCGTTGGTTGCGAGGAGCTATTGTTTTGTGCAGGTACGAGGGACTTGTGCGTGGCCTCCTACTAGATTGATACCTTGGTTCTCAAAAACTGAGGGAAATACTTACGCTACTTTGCTGCATCATCCTCTCCTCTTCGGGGAAATCCAACGTAGTGCTCAAGAGGTAGCACCTTCCCCGAGTTGCTTTCCACTCAAATAATCTTTCCACCAAATCCAAATCTGTGAGAGAGAGTTGAGTATTGGGGAGACTATCATTTGAAGCACAAGAGCAAGGAGTTCATCATCCATACACCATCTATTACCTTTTGGAGATTGGTGTCTCCTAGATTGGTTAGGTGTCACTTGGGAGCCTCCAACAAGTTTGTGGAGTTGAACCAAGGAGTTTGTACGGGCAAGGAGATCGCCTACTTCATGAAGATCGACCCTAATGAGGCAAGTCGTTCGTGGGCGATGGCCATGATGGGATAGACAAGGTTGCTTCCTCGTGGACCCTTCGTGGGTGGATCCCTCCGTGGACTCGCGCAGCCCTTACCCTTCGTGGGTTGAAGTCTCCATCAACGTGGATGTACGATAGCACCACCTATCAGAACGACGGAAAAAATCTTCGTGTCTCCAATTGCGTTTGCATACTCCAATCCCATTCCTTTACATTCTTGCAACTTGCATGCTTTACTTTTCGCTGCTCATATACTCTTGCGATGCTTTCTTGAAATGTATTGTGATTGTTTAAACTTGTGCTAAAACTCCACCTTAACTTGAAGAAGTTAAAAACTGCTACTTTTCTTTGTTGAGGGTCTAATCACCCCCCATCTAGACATCTCTTCTCGATCCTTTCAATTGGTATTGGAGCATTGGTCTCCATTGCTTTGGTTTAATCACCATTGGAGGAAGATGGATGAGTCTACGTTAGGGAGTCTTAGACATAGAGTGCCTATACTTGATGGAGAGTTCTTTCATGAGTGAAAAAAATGAGATGCTTGTAATTTTCAATGAATATCACTTGAACAAGTACATCACTAGCCCTTGTGCACCCCATGTTGTTCCTTTGCATCCTACCCTTGATGAGTCTATTGACATGATCCGCAACCTTAGAATTGTTAATCTTATCACTAGAGGTTTGCCTATAAACTTGATTCATTGCTTGCCTACTCTTGATTGTGCCTACACTATATGGAGATTTCTTGAGGAACGATTTCCAAACTATTCCTTGCAAAACTTAGATGAAATTCTTCATAAGTCTATTGCCTTGAGTAAGATGAATTCCAATGGTCCTAAGTTTGGTGATTGTCTATTTGAGCTTACTAACCTCATGCGTGCCAAAGGATATGTTGGAATCATTAGCAATATCATCTCCGAAGCCATTAGAATTCATAAAGATGAATATTGTGATGATCATTTATCTAATGAATCACTCTCTTCTAGGAATTGACCCATCACAAGACGATGTTGAACATGGATACTATGATGAGGATGATGATAGTAACTTTGATCTCGATGAGTCTATGAGACACTTTGGTCTTATGGCTAATCTTCGCGGCTACATGGCTGGAGGAAAGGAATGGGTCCTTGATAGTGGATGTACCGATCACATGACCGGAGATAAGGATATGTTTTGTGAGCTTGCTGAAAACGACGACCCTTGAAAGTATGTCACCTTTGGTGATAACTCAAAGGGTAAGGTGGTTGGCCTTCGTAAGGTGGCCATCTCACATGATAGCTCCATACAAAATGTTATGCTCGTTGAATATCTTGGCTATAATCTACTTTCCGTATCTAGACTTGCTAATTTTGGCTTCAATGTCCTATTCACTGAAGTAGATTGCCAAGTGTTTCATAGAGATAACCACAATATGGTCTTTATCGGTATACGTAGAGGTGATCTCTACATTGTTGATTTCACTAAAAAGGCTCAACCTAGAACTTGCTTAATTGCTAAATCTTCTAAAGGTTGGTTGTGGCATAGAAGATTAGGTCATGTGGGCATGCGAAATCTTGATAAGCTTATTAAAGGTGATCATATCCTTGGAGTAAAAGATGTTATATTTGACAAGGATAGATTGTGCAGTGCTTGTCAAGTAGGAAAACAAGTTTGAGTAAGTCACCCTATGAAGAACATCATGACCATGAGAAGACCGCTCGGGCTACTTCATATGGATCTCTTAGGTCCTAATGCCTACAAAAGTCTCAGTGGAAACTCATTTGGTCTAGTCATAGTCGATGATTTTTCAAGATTTACGTGGGTGTTCTTTCTTGATGATAAATCGCAGGTCCAAAAGATCTTAAAGAACTTTGCTAGGAAGGCCCAAAATCAATTTGAAGTGAAGATCAAGAAGGTTCGCAGCGACAATGGAACGGAGTTAGAGAACGCAAATGTGGATACCTTTCTTGACGAAGAGGGGATTTCACATGAGTTCTCGGCTACATACACACCTCAACAAAATGGAGTTGTTGAGAGGAACAACCGGACTCTTATTGAGATGGCGAGAACGATGCTTGATGAGTACAAGACTCCAAAACACTTTTGGGCGGAAGCGGTTGCGACAGCTTGTCATGCAACAAATCACTTGTATCTTCACAAGCTACTCGGCAAGACGGCATACGAGCTTCTCACCAGTAACAAACCCCTAGTTGGATACTTTCGAGTATTCGTCTCGAAGTGTTATATTCTTGATAAGCATCGTCGTTCTAAATTTGCTCCCAAATCTCATGAGGGTTTCCTACTTGGTTATGACTCAAACTCTCACACTTACCATGTCTACAATAATTTCACCCAAAAGGTTGAAGAGACGGTAGATGTGAACTTTGATGAATCTGACAGCTCGCAAGTAGACCAATTGCTAATTGATGTAGGAGAAAAAGACCCCTCATAAGCAATCCAAGACTTGTCTATTGGCAAGATTCGTCCAACAAAGGTGAAGGAGAGTACCTCGTCCATCCAAGTGGAAGCTTCTACCTCACGACAAGGCGAACCAAGAGTTGACACGGAAGCATCCACAAGTGGGACACGCCAAGATGAAGAAAACAAGGAAGTACACCAAGATGAACCTCATCAACCTCCTTCACCACGACAAGAGAACGACAACGTCAACAATGAAGAAGGCCAAGAAGAAGAACAAGATGGTGAAGAAGATGTTCCACCCTGACTCAAGCAAAAGCTCTCACGAGTTAAAGCAAGAGTCTCAAGAGACCATCCCATCAAACAAATCATCAATGATATCCAAACCGGGAGAATCACTCGCTCTAAAACTCGTTTGGCTAATTTTTTTGAACATTGTTCATTCATCTCTAGCATTGAACCTATGAAGGTTGAAGAAGCATTGGAAGATCTGGATTGGATAAATGCCATGCATGAAGAACTACACAACTTTGAGAGAAACCAAGTGTGGACATTGGTCGAGAAGCCCGACAACAACCACAACATCATCGGTACCAAATGGGTGTTTCGCAACAAGCAAGATGAAGATGGACAAGTCGTTCGCAACAAAGCATCTCTCGTCGGCCAAGGCTACACTCAAGTCGAAGGTATGGACTACGGTGAGACATATGCCCCCGTTGCTAGACTCGAGTCCATCCGCATCTTACTTGCCTATGCTAATCACCATGATATCACCTTATACCAAATGGACATTAAACGTGCTTTTATAAATGGTGAAATTGAGGAGGAAGTTTATGTTAAACAACCTCCCGGCTTTGTTAATCCTAAGAAAACCGACCATGTTTACAAACTTCACAAAGCTCTTTATGGTCTTAAACAAGCTCCTAGAGCGTGGTATAAATGCTTGACCAAGTTCCTTATTGAGAAAGGCTTTGAGATTGGAAAGATTGATTCTACTCTTTTTACTAAAAGGGTTAAAGGTGAATTATTCGTGTGCCAAATTTATGTTGATGATATCATATTTGGTTCGACTAACCCTCATTTTAGTGAAAAGTTTGGAAAACTAATGTCGAAGAAGTTTGAGATGTCTATGATGTGTGAACCAAGTTCTTTCTTGGTTTGCAAATCAAGCAAACTAAAGAGTGCACCTTTGTCTCTCAAACAAAGTACACTAAGGACTTATTCAAGAAGTTCAACATGCAAGAAATCAAAGGTATGAAAACGCCCATGCCTACTAGTGGACATCTTGACTTGACCAAGGATGGCAAATCGGTTGACCAAAAGGTTTACCGCTCAATGATTGGTTCATTCTTATATCTATGTGCCACCCGTCCCGATATTATGCTAAGTGTGTGCATGTGTGCACAATATCAAGCGGCCCCCAAATAATGTCCTTAAGGCTATGAAAAGGATAGTGAGATACTTAATTCATACACCAAATTTTGGCATTTGGTATCCTAAGAGGTCTTATTTTGATCTTGTTGGCTACTCCGATTCAGACTATGCCGGTGACAAGGTTGATAAGAAGTCCACTTCGGGTACTTTTCAATTTCTTGGTAGATCTCTTGTGTCTTGGTCCTCTAAGAAACAAAACTCGGTATTCTTATCCACCGCCGAAGCGGAATACATTGCCACCGGTTCATGTTGTGCTCAATTACTTTGGAAGACCCAAACTCTTAAAGATTATGGGATCTATGTGAAACATGTTCCATTGCTTTGTGACAATGAAAGTGCTATTAAGATTGCTCACAATCCCGTGTAGCATTCTCGAACTAAGCATATTGAAGTTCATCATCATTTCATTCGAGATCATGTTGCTAAAGGGGACATTGATCTTAAGCATGTTCGTACAGATAAGAAATTGGTGGATATATTCACCAAACCGCTTGATGAGAAAGTATTTTGCCGTTTGAGAGGTGAATTGAACATCATTGATGCTTCAAAATTGGAGTAGAAACTCCATTTGGATATATGCAAGGCATGAGCCTTTGACTAATCCTTGATATTTCTCTTATGATGATGATCATGTGTGTTGGATATATTTGCACCCTTGCATGCTATCTAACCCTTGTAGGTACTTGGATGAATCAAAATCTATGAGATTGCAAATCACTCACATCTTGAGCAATCTCTACATCAGCAAGTCTCTACAATATGGTGGTTCAAGACAAGGAAGCATGAAACCTTTCAACATATCCTTTGACAATTTCTTTCTATCAAATTTCATGAGTGTCATTTTGGATACACAAGTGCTCTTCCTTGCAAATCTAACCCATGTAGGTAGATGAACTCAAACTACAAGAGGTGCTACCAACTCTTGATGTGCTACATCAACCTTGAGCATCCCACACAAGTTCAACTACATGATCAAGTTCAACACCACCACCCAAGGTATGTTATTCCATCTTAGAGAAGCTTTAACCCACGTTATGGGTCAAAGCAGCTCAACAAGATGCGAATACATCAAAATGCTTAAATGAAAAATGGTAACACCATTTTGAGCTTAAACGATGAGTATGACCTAAGATCAAGTGTTCTCACTTGACTCCTTAGTCAATATACTCTAACATAGGTGACTTTGTCGCCGACCAATTCTAGATGAAGTTCTCTAGTGTTTCTCTATGATGTTTGCATTTATCTCTTTCATACTTGTTCCCCTTCTTTTTTCAAAAAAAACTTCATCTAGATCTCTTTATTTCTCTATTCTGCATTCCCTTCATCCAATTCATTACAAATCCTTCAGTAAATTCCTTGCAAATCTTTGTGAGATATTATTTTCCTAGTGATCTGAGATGACAATTATTCTCTCTGTGTTGAACTCGGACACACCGGTTTGTCTCTTTCGGTCAAACCGAACCATTTTGGTGCCACCGAAGAAAACAACTCGGTTTTACCGATTTCAATGCTGAGAAGACAATTTGACATTTGCATCCTGCATATTTGTTCCAGCTCCACTCAATGATTCTTGTCCTCTACCTGCATCACATTCTATATGCTGCTTTGCTTTGTGACTCAACGACCAAAACCTATTTTCAATCACACTCCAGAAGATCCCTTCTTGGAAATTGATGTCAAAGGGGGAGAGAGAGCTCACATCAAATCTTAATCACATCAAAGGGAGAGAGAGACCCCAGGTGCTTGGTATTCAAGAGGAGAGAAGTCACATGTCTTTAAGAGGGGAAAGACATGTTAGTATGTGTTATGAATATTTTGTGATTTTGATTGTTTTGCTCTGATTTTCTTTTTCCTATCTTCTCCCATTATCCAATATAAGATTCAGGGGGAGAAAGACATCTTAGGGAAGGAATGTTTTTTGAACATATCTTTACCTTTGGGGACATGTCTATATCAAATAGAGTACCTAGTACTCACTCACTACATGTCATCCCAATCTTTGTACTCTTGTGGTTTGTTGTTTGCTCTGTTTAGTAGATGTCTCTGTGGTATCTAACCTTGTTTACTCAGGTTCATCTCTTCCAAAGCCAGCTCAAGACCACAAGGTAAGTATATGCATCACACTCATGTACATGATGATCTCTTGCTGATGTGCATATTGTTTGCAAGAAGGACTCATGAACATGAAGGTACATTTCCTATATTCACATCATTTGCTCTGATGCATATAGCCAAGATACATGTAACTCATTGCTTGCTCTGTCATGCTTATGCATTAACATGCTCTTATATTCCATATTTACATGATTGCATACATGTAGGGGGATCCTATGCATGTTACATGTTCTTCCAAAGCTTTACTTGCTATTCTTTATATCTTTATCTAAAGCTTTGATGTATGTTGTCATCAGTTACCAAAAAGGGGGAGATTGAAAGCACAAGTGCTCCCAGGGTGATTTTGGTAATTAATATCAACATATCTCTTGTCGGACTAATACTTTTTCTAGTATATTTCAGATGAATTCAACAGTGGAGTGGCGTGGATAAGAGGATGTGGAACCCCTTCAAGATGCTAAGGACAGAAGATTGGCAAAAGCTCAAAAGCTCAAGATTCTACATTTTCATTTTAGTGATCCAAGATCACATTGAGTCCATAGGAAAGCCAATACTATTAAAAGGGGATGAGGTGTTGCTTAATGGCTTGCTTGCTCAAAGTGCTTAGTGATATGCTCCAAAGCCCTCAACCACTTTCTCATTTCCACATATGTCCCAAACCAAAAGTCAAACTCGGCCCCACCGATTTGATCTATCCGGCGCCACCGAGTTAACTTGACATAGCCACTGCCAGAAACCCTAATCAGCTCGGTCTCACCGATGGGATCTCGGTCTCACCGAGATGGGCTTGCAAACTCTTTGTTACCTGTTGCAATTATTTCGGTCCCACCGAGATAAGCAATCGGTCCCGCCGAGTTTCCCTGACCAACTCTCTGTTTAGCTTATTACCAAAATCGGTTCTACCGAGTTTTTGTAATCGGTCAAACCGAGTTGAGGTTTTACCCTAACCCTAGCACATCTGTCCCACCGAGTTGATCATATCGGTCCCACCGAAAATCCTAACGTTAACATTCTGAACTAAATCGGTCTGACCGAGTTTCATGATTCGGTCTCACCGAGTTTGGTAAATTGTGTGTAACGACTAGATTTTGTGTGGAGGCTATATATACCCCTCCACCCACTCTTCATTCATGGAGAGAGCCATCAGAATGTGCCTACACTTCCAGCATACATTTTCTGAGAGAGAACCACCTACTCATGTGTTGAGACCAAGATATTCCTTTCCAACCACAAGAATCTTGATCTCTAGCCTTCCCCAAGTTGCTTTCCACTCAAATCATCTTTCCACCAAATCCAAATATGTGAGAGAGAGTTGAGTATTGGGGAGACTATCATTTGAAGCACAAGAGCAAGGAGTTCATCATCAATACACCATCTATTACCTTTTGGAGAGTGGTGTCTCCTAGATTGGTTAGGTGTCACTTGGGAGCCTCCGACAAGTTTGTGGAGTTGAACCAAGGAGTTTGTACAGGCAAGGAGATCGCCTACTTCGTGAAGATCTACCCTAGTGAGGCAAGTCCTTCGTGGGCGATGGCCATGATGGGATAGACAAGGTTGCTTCCTCGTGGACCCTTCGTGGGTGGAGCCCTCCGTGGACTCGGGCAGGCCTTACCCTTCGTGGGTTAAAGTCTCCATCAACGTGGACGTACGATAGCACCACCTATCAGAACCACGGAAATAATCTTCTTGTCTCCAATTGCGTTTGCATACTCCAATCACATTCCTTTACATTCTTACAACTTGCATGTTTTACTTTCCGCTGCTCATATACTCTTGCCATGCTTGCTTGAAATGTATTGTGAATGTTTAAACTTGTGCTAAAACTCCACCTTAACTTGAAGAAGTAAAAAACTTCTACTTTTCTTTGTTGAGGGTCTAATCACGCCCCCTCTAGACACCTCTTCTCGATCCTTTCAAGTGTCACAGGGGTGTTTCAACGTTGTGTTTCTCCCGAGGAAGGCCGTGAGATTCTACGAGAGATTCATGAAGGGGATTGTGGTCATCATGCCGGGTCTAAGTCTCTTGTAGCCAAGGCTTTCCGTCAGGGGTTTTATTGGCTCACAGCTCATGCTGATGCCGAAGATTTGGTCAGTAAATGTGACGATTGTCAGAAATTTTCAAGACGAGCTCATGTGTTGGCTCAAGAATTGAGGATGATTCCAATCACTTGGACATTTGCAGTCTGGGGGTTTGATATGGTTGGACCTTTCAAAAGGTCCAAGGATAATAAGACCCACCTTTTGGTGGCGGTTGACTAATTTACAAAGTGGGTTGAGGCAGAGCCGGTCAGTAAGTGTAACACGGCGATAGCGGTTCAATTCATCAAAAAGGTGATTTCCTGTTTTGGTTATCCCCACAACATTATAACTGATAATGGCACTAATCTGTCCAAGGGTGCTATGAAAGAATTCAGTCAACGAGAGCATTTTCGTCTAGATGTATCATCAATGGCTCACCCCCAGTCCAATGGCCAAGCTGAAATAGCCAATCAAGAAATTTTGAGAGGCATCAAGCCCCGACTTATGGTCCCTTTGCAGAGGACCCCGGGTTGTTGGGTGGAGGAATTACCCTCAGTGTTATGGAGCATCAATACTACCCCCAACATATCTACGGGTTACACGCCTTTCTTCATGGTTTACGGAGCAGAGGCGGTTCTCCCTAGTACATCTGTCATGACTCGCCCCGTGTGGCGGCTTATATTGAATCTGATAATGAGAAAGCACGTCAGGATGCACTTGACCTGTTGGATGAGGAGCGTGATCTTGTGGTGCCTCGTTTGGCGATTTACCTACAAGATCTGCATCGTTATCACAGCCGCTGGGTTAAAACCAGAACCTTTCAAGAAGGAGATTTGGTGCTCCGGCTTATCCAGGATCAAACTGATATGCACAAGCTATCCCCACCTTGGGAAGGGCCTTTTGTGGTCAGCAAAAATCTGAACAACGGGTCATACTACCTTATCGATGTTCGAGACCATAAGGACTCACGCACGTCGGAGGAAGAGACCCACCGGCCATGGAATATTGCTCATCTTCCGCCTTATTACACCTGAGCCACCGGCTCTTGTGATGTACATACTTTGTCCATGTATATATTATGATGAATATAATAAAGCCGGCATCCTTGGTAATTCAGGGCCTCTGCCGTTTCATTTATGAGAATATGAGTCTTTATTGTCCCTTCATACGATCACTTGGGGGCTTCCTGCTTATTGAGCATAGCTATGACTACCCTCTTGATCCGGCTTGTACGCCATGATTACAAAATACCTGGGGGCTTCCTACTCATTGAGCATAGCTATGACAACCCTATAATCCGGCTTATATTCCTGAAATGAAATATTACTTGGGGGCTCCTTGTTACCGAATAGATCTTTGTTGACCCTTGTGATAGGCTTGGATGCCAGGTGTATTCACCAAAAATCCGGGTTATCCTGCCTTAGTTTACTTGCCACTCCGACCAGGTAATCCTGGAATGACTCGTCATACTCTTGACAATCAATCTTATAAAGACCCTGAATTTGTCAAAGTTAAAACAACGATTGGTCATGTGAGGCCCGACTTACGGGTTTGAATTAATGTTTAACTCATCGGTTGTGCGGCCCTTGAATAGCACTTGATATTGAGGTTTGGCAGCCTATGAACGCCTTGTCTTTTCTTACTTATGTTTTCTTTGAAAATTGTTTGAGGTTCATCTTTTGTTGCCATATTGCCATATGGTTGAAAATTGATTAGGGCATGTTGCCTTATGGTTCATATATGAATTTATCCGGAGTTTTGTTAACCCGGGCTGGCTTTGGACTTTAAGTCGCCAGTATATGATAATTTTTTGCTTTGGAGTTCTGGCTCTAAGCTTTGGATGTTACCCCTTGCTGCATATGGCGTGGTAAGCCGGCGGTATGAATAAATTGAAGAGGGCGTTGTGCTCTCTTCTTTGAGCTATGACCCTTACTGCACGATGCATAATAAGCCGGCAGTGTGAACAAATATCACAGGTATGATATTTATTCTGTTATGATTATAAGAGGTTTTGATAAACCGGCCCTGGTTATGGACTATTTAGTCATCAGTGGTTTTTATATGGGATATTGTGACCTGCCCTGGGGTAAACCGCCAGGGCACTTGTTATCTATTTATGTGCAGGAAAAAATAATAAGTCTGACCTGCATAACTGATAATATCATAAAGCATAAGTGGCGGGTCTTTAAATGATGGATCGGCAGTGTTATGCAAATAAACACGCACGATGGCGTGACAGATCAGAATTGTTTAACTAGCCTATTACAAGGCATCAGACGGCCCAAAGGGATAAGTGTTTTTGAAGACATAGCATCCGTATGTTATGGCTGGTAAACCGGATCATGAGTTAAAACTTCTAATCTTGGCGGGTTGAAGCCTCCGGATCATCCTGCGCTTCTTCCTCTTCAGCTCCTTGATTATCCATTGGCTGGAAGCCAAGCATAGCCCAGTTGATACCGGTCAAAGCTCTAAACACAGCTTCATCATCAATAAGGTTGGATGGATCAATGTCAGGAGCAAAGGTGTGCTTACGCGTCGGTGGGATGAGGTCCACCTCTTGATGAACTGACGCTTTCATATTTTTGTTCTCAGCATCATAAGCCGCCTAGTACTGGGATAGATTGGTTTCTTCAGCTAGCTTTCTCGCTAACGAACGCATTGCTCTTGCTATTTCTACAAAGTCATCAGCGCTGAAGGGAGACCCGTCTTATTTTACACTAGGGCAACCATTGGCCAAGTCTTCTGGATCAAGATCTGCTTGCCACACCTTTGCCCGGCTTAAGGCAGTCAAGGCGCCGGCTCTGGTAGATGCTCGCTTTAAATCGTCGATCCTTTGGGGCAGCACTGATAACTTCTCCAATGTTTCCTTGATGAGGGTTTGCGGATGTTTCTTATGAATAGCAGCAGCAATGGTCCGTTGAGCACCAGTGCATAGATGTTCCACAAGAGTATAGACAGCCTTAAGCTTGATGCGCATGTCTGAGCCCAACTTGACGCTCCCGGAGCCTGTATCAGTAAAGTTATTGATAAACCGACAGATGATTATGATATGCCTGCTGGTGTAAAGGAGTCGTTTTTACTACTTACCGAAGATGGATGATGTCATGCTATTGATCTGATGCTTGAAACCGGACAACTTGTCAGTCACTGGTTTAAGGGTTGCCTCGGCATCTTCTGCTCTCTTTAATAGAGCCGCCTTCTTGGTCTCCCAGCCAGTTTTATCAGCGTTGAAGCTCTGTTTCAATTGCTCAATGATTTCAAATGCAGTCTTTAGTTCTGATTTGGCCTTGGACGTCTCAGATTGCTAAGTTTTTATATTGGCCCTCAGATTGTTGATTTGCGAATCCTTCTCAGTCAGTTCAGCCTGCGACATGAACAAACACGGAAGGTATTATGATCATGACTATTTTTTAAGTCCCAAGCACAATGCAAGTATTTCCTTGGCACTTGGGGGCTAATGCCTATTGCTCTTTTCAAGACAAATTTATCTGATGACCAGGGCAAAATTTTATGATCCGGTTTATAAAGGCTACATATTGGGATATTGGTTTCAGCCAGTGGTGATAAGTCCTAGTTTATTCGTACTGATTAAGCCGGCCCTTGGGGGCTACAGATACAAAGTTGATCACTACTAATTGAAGGCCCGGCTTAACTTGATAGTTTAAGCCGGCCCTTGGGGGCTACTAACGATGATGTGTATCTATTTTTGGATATCTGAAAGTCTACAGTATATTCCATTCTATCATATTCTATAGACTTGGCGGCTGATAGCGATATATTTATGAACAGGATTATGCTAGATTACCTCGAAACACTCCTTCACCAAGTTGACCAGGCCGGCTTCGAAATCACGGCTGGTGTGAAGGCGGTTCAGATAACCAGAGTGAATCTCTTGAGCTCTAAATTGAGAATAGCCTTCCAAATCAATCTTCCATTTGCCTTTGTCAACGGCAGAGAATTCATCCATGCGTTGTGTTTCGACAGGGCGATGGGATTGCCTAGGGCTTGGTAAGCCGTCCCAGTAATCATTCTATCATCAGATTCATGAGTCGGCTGAGCAGGGCTGGGCGGCTTATCATTTTTTGGATCAGTGTCCACGGCGTCTTGAGTGACGGGGTGATCCTCTGGAGGGATATCATCCGTAACAGCTTCTGATTCTTGATGCAAGGTCTCAATGGTGGCATGTTGTTCCGGTTCAACAATTTTGGGCTCTTCAGCCGGTTTGTCGATTTTCTTCTTCTTGCTGGGCCTGGCCATAGCACTGAAAAGGAAGCATGAGATAGAGTTAATATGACAATTAAGTGCATAATTCAAAAGTGGGTAAGATTTAATGTTCTCACCCAGGCATAGTTTTGAAGGCCGGGATTTGAGTCCCAGTTGACTCACCGGATGAGGAGTGAGATGTTCCCTGATAGTTTGAATCAGATGGATTACGAGGTTGACGAAAGAAACCCGCCTTGGGATAATTTAAGTCAAAAAATTGTGAAACCTCGGCACGGCGTTTGCGAGGGACCGGTGTGTTGGGTAAAATGAAGGATAAAACTCCACCGACATTGTTCCGGGTCATGCGGCGAGCTTCACGCTGCTATTTCTTCAAAATAAATTTGGGATCCAAGTGAGCTAAAGGGTGAGAAAATCTTACTTTCCGGCTTGCTTGTCGAGTTTTTTGTGTTGGCAGAGGTTCTGAGGCGGAGGAAAGAGTAATTACCTCTTCATCATCTGCACGGCTAGCCTCCGCATCATCCCAGTAATGGTCATTGTCAATAAGATGTACAAAGAATGAGCCAAGGGAATCAAGTTCTACCTCCGACTCGTCATCATCATCTTTATCATCAATATTGAATAACTCGGTAGGGTTGGTCTTCTTCTTAGCAGGCTTTTTGATAGCCTTGCTCTTCGTCCGGGTTTTCTTGGCCGGCTTATCCTGCAGCTTTCTACTCCAAAAAGGTGAGTCGGACTGCAAAGATTAAATGAGTATGAAAAGGCAGTATAAGCGAAGAAATGTTTCAGTCGTGAAATTGGCAAAAAGCTTACAGATCGCGGCTTGTTCAGAATGCATAAAGGATTTAGTCTGACTTTACTACAGTCTTCCAAGCTCCCATTCAATAGAGTTTTGCTCATATTATTGATGTCTTCATCAGTCAATTCAATCTGATAGTGGCGTTGAGGATCTGATAATTTGCTAGTGTATTCATGCATATTTCGCTAGTGTATTCATGCATTAAGCTGGGACGGCGGCTTAGAGGCAAGACTCTCCAGGTGACCCGGCATCAAACTAGATCATTTCCGGTCAAGCCGTTGGCCATCAAAGCCCGGATCTTTCAAAAAAACCGGCATGTATTTCTTCCGCTCTGCTGTGTTGATGCGGTATGGAAGATGATGTCTGTTACTAAGCTGGCTGGCGCGATAACCCGACAAGGGATTTTCCCCTTCTGGAGAAGTATCTTTGCAATAAAACCAAGTTTGGTTCCAGTCTTTGGGATGACTGGGAAGAGTGGCAGCTGGGAAGGTGGCTTCTTTCTAGCGCTGTATCAAAATGCCGCCTAGCTCTAGGTTGGGCCTGTCTGTGAACTCGTTCTGCCGGTTTAAGTAACAGAACTCTCTGAATAGATCTACGGTGGGCTCCTGTTGAAGGTATGACTCGCAGAATACTTGGAAGTTGCAGATATTCGAAACGGGGTTAGGTCCGATATCTTGTGGATGGAGCTTGAAAAAATGCAGCACATCGCGGAAGAATTTTGAGCCGGGAGGGCTGAAGCCCCGGTTCATATGATCAACGAAGACAACGACTTCACCATCCTTGGGCTTAGGAGAAGTTTCAGTGCCTGGGACCCTCGAATGGATGACATCCTCTTTGGCCAGGACACCTGTCTGAAAATATTCGTTCAAATCTTCCTCGGTGACCCGGGAAACGACCCAATTGCAAGCAGTGACAGTTTTGTCCATTTGGAGATTGAAATTCTAAAAGAAAGAAAAATTACTGGTTTAAAACTATACTATTAAATCGAACCATGGATTCAAAGATGAAGTGTTGTAAACGGCTGACAGTGTAAGCCGGAGGGTGAACATTCAAGTACACATATATTCATAGTTGGCGGCTTAAAAGGGGACTAATGGTACCTACCGGAATAAGCAAGCATGGTTAAACCGGAGAGTATTGTCGGGTTATGCATGCTATGAAGCATGTGATGGCGGTTTTAACAGGGCCCAATGTTATATGATGGATCACGGTTTATGGTATAAGCCGCCATGGCAGTTATGATACTTCAAATCTATCAGTGAAAATTTTGCTAAGTGATGGACAAACAGATTTCATAGACTGAAGATATAATTTTTGATCTACAGCGGTTCAGAAAAGACAGTAAATTCTAAACCTGAGGTGGCAGCACCAGAAAAGTTTGGGTGCTCCGATGAGATCTTTAAGGAGAGATGCTATTCTGATGATAAAAATGAATGCTTAACTACTACCGCACAAGGTTCATGACCTATTTAGATTAAAAGCTGTTTGAGTTGAAGGAAACAACAAAGAACGGTGAAGAACACTGATGAACAGAGGAAACCCTAATGCAGATCTGAGATAAAAAATAGAGGAGCACTTACAGGTGATGAGGAACAGCGATGGCGCACCAGAGTTCTCTGGTCTGGTCAGGTCGATGCAGCGGCCTGAGTTGGTGCAGTGGTCGGAGGTCGCGGCGGCGGAGCTCGGGCGACAGAGGAGACGCGAGAGGAAGACGAAGGCAAGGAGGCAAGGGGGGAATGATAAAGACCCCCGTCCCTATTTATAAGAGGGTGGATACAAGGCATGCGCGGGAATCGAGGAGGCTGAAATCATCATGTGGCTATATGGACGCCTTGATTTTCAGGATGGTAATTAAGATAAGGATCAGTTAAAGATATTTTGGGCCTCGTGCGAAATTAATGCGAAATGACATCATGGCGGTTTAAGAAGATTCTGTGAGCTGACGTCATGGCGGGTTACAATAAGTTTTTGACAAGTCAAGTATTAAAGATTGATATGAACAAGTTCAAATCAACCTGGGGCCTAATGTTGGGGATATAACTATTGGGTATGAACCGCCCAGGAGGAGTCGGGTCATACCACTGGCAACTTATCGATGACGATGGCGGGTCATAGCAAGCCTATTGACGGCCCAAGACCCAGAGGAGATTTGAGGCCCAAGAGGATGAACCGCCATATGTATGACTTGTATTGTAAGCCAAGCTTAGTTAGTCACCGAGCCGGACACGTTGTGTATGAGCGGCCGGACTCAGTAAGTCACGGGCATCAACTTTGTGTATATAAAGGGGTGACCCGGCGACGAGTTAAGGGCAAGAAACAAGAGATTGAGAACTAGGTCAAGCATATTCGCTCCCTGGTAATCGAGACCCAAGCAGTACAATCCCAAAACTGGAGTAAGCCTTTACCTCCACCGCGAGGGGCCGAACCAGTATAAACTCTCTGTGTCCTTTGTCCCGATTAACCCCTTTAAGCTAACCTAGTTGTGATGGCTCCACGACCAAGTCTTTCCGCTAGGACATCAATGTTTCAATTCCATGACAGGTCCCATGCAAGAAATGGGAATGAATGTCAAACACCCTGCCACCGTCACTCGGCCGCAAATATTGAGATACCTGGTTTTTAAATTCTAGTAAATCCAAAACTCGTCTGAAATTCATGAAACTTGGCATGCTATCATGGAGCGGCATCAACATGCCGTGGTAAATTTTTTGTCCCATTTGGGGCAGGTTTGGGTATATGCTTCTCACAAACCAGAGCTTCTCACAACAAGCATGATGGTTTCAGTAGGGAACGTCCCACCTTTGGGGACGAAATGATATCCATTGCCTCTTATTGCTTTCAAATTTTTTCTCATGACAACATAGAACAACAGGAGTGTTGTGTCAATTGTTGTGATTTTTCGGGGTTCGTTTAGACATTTTTATGCATTAACCGAGTTGTCAATGCATTTAAATGCATAATTCAAATTTGAACTACATGCACATGCTCCAGTGCATATAAATTGGTTGAAAAATCAAATCTGTGTCCTTGGGTGCATGCTTAGGTCCCATGCAAGAAATGTGAATGAATTTCAAACAACAGGGCACCGTTGATTGCCGGCAAAACGTTGAGATACTTTGTTTTTAAATTCTAGTAAATCCAAAACTCATCTGAAATTCATGAAACTTGGCATGCTATCATGGAATGGCACCTGACATGTTGTGGTATTTTTCGTGTCCATTTTGAGAGAAGGTGCACTCGAATAATAGCCAACAAAGGCATTTTGAAAAATAGCTGCTACTTTAATATCTCAAACGTTTGTATAATTCAAACCATGTGCGTTCTGTTAAACATTCACATGACGCCACATGTCTTGGTTTTAATGGCTATAGGAGGTGCCGTGCGGATAGCTGCTTGACCTTGACTGAACGGGAGGTGTGCGAGCGTAGTCCGGCACGCAGGCTGACCGGGAGGCGTGCAAGCTGTCCTCCAATGCACAGGCTCACCAGGAAGCATGCGAGCTGTACGCTCCGCAGGCTCACTGGGAAGCGTGCCCTTTGACTTCCATGGTCGCCCGCCTTCCTTGAGCCGCTGCTTAATACGGGCGGTCTTACTGTTCGCCTCCCATTCCCCTCCCTCCCGCAGACCTCCACCAACGCCATGGCACAGAAGGATCATCTGCCACTAGTCTTCAAGTTTGGTGAAGTCGACGCCGAGCCGGAGTAGATAGAAAATAAGGTGGAATGGGGCCTCATGGACATGGGCCAAAATGAGCTGGCCGCGGTGGTTGCTGCCCCTGCTCCCGTCCCAGCTCCCATCCCCGCGCCCGCGCCAGCGACCATCCCCGTAGCATTGACGGGCTGGTCGTCGAGCACTATCACAAAGCTAGAAGCCGCGGGCGTCAGCAAGGTCTCCACGGACCCGCGCGAGCTCGTGTACATGCCAGCGCTAGCTCCCATGCCCATGCGCGCCCCTCCACCCACTACGGCGCCGGTCCCCGTGCGTTTGGCAGCACCTGCCGTGCCCGTACCCATGCGCGCGCCCCCCTCAGCGGCATGGGACGCCGCCGTCGACCGCAACCTCTGAGCACCTCAAGTGGCCGTCCTCCCGCGCCCCGCCCATCGATCGCGCGATGACATGATGTTTGATCTACAAGTGAAGAACATTCTGTGCTGCATTGAAGACTTCAACAACGGTGTCCCGGAGGACGACAACGACAACGACGGCACGGCACGCCACCTTCGCCGCCGCTGGAAATAGTTTTTTTGGGTTTAATACTGTATCTTGATCATATGAATACAAATTCGCAATATGATTGAATAAAATATATGGTTTGAGCGAACTTGCGTTTTTCTCTCTTAATGATAGACTTATCAAACGATGTTCTTTTGAAAAAAAACGTCAATGGTTTTTAAAAATAAAACACTCATCGCAAACGTTTTAGTTAGAACACCCGTATGCAAACTGACAGCTTCCCTAGGAAGCCAAGGGAAAATGTGCCGAGCAGGATTTGTGCAGCACTTGATCGCAAACGTATTAGATAGAACACCCGTATGCAAAGTGAGAGCAGGATTTGTGCATCTCTTCAACACAAATGATTCTTTTGGATGACCCGTGTGCAACCACTTACAAACAATTTGGGTATGTTGCCATTTGTTAAACTGGAAAGATTGAAAATTGTTGATCTAGTAACATTGCCATTTGTTAACCTTGTAACACTGTGATTTTCAAAATATGAAGCTGAAAATCACTAGCAGTATCTAATTTTTGCAACTAAAATTCAGTAATTAAGCATAGATTTCATTCATAGATTAAGTAGTCGTTCTTAATTTATACAAACAGTTCAACTCGACAGCTGAACCGACCACACTTTTCCCCAATTGTTGCCAACCACGTACTAAAATAGCTAGTTCAACTATATATACTAGCTAATTGTAAGTACGTTGCACATCTCCACCACATCTATAGTCAGATGAACAGAACAAAATAGCCCCTAAATACTACTACTGTGGAGGGGCTTTGTACTACTTCCGTCTACCTCTCCTCTTCCGAGCGCACTCAGTAAGAGGCGGAGGAGGAGGATCCTACCGACGAGCTGGGCAACCGCAATACGGTGACTGCCGCTGCTGCAGTTTCAGCGACGCTCACCTCAAACGCACTCTGCCGCTCCAGACGACCCCTCTCGAAGCGGTGGCTCTCCTCATAGATCTCCTGATTCCTCGCCTCTGAGGCGGCGTGTGTCGCGGCCACGGCGGCGGTAAGGCTCTTTGCATGCTCAATGAGGCGCTTCTACTCCTCCCGCAGGAACTCGGTGTAAAGCGCAAGGTCGCTGATGCACGTGCGGGCATCCACCTCCGCCTCCCACCTTCGGGCGACGGTGGTGGAGTGGGTGATGACCCCGGCGGTCGACGGTGGGCTGGCGGCCATGGTGGCCGACGATGGGGTGGTGGCCACGACGGCCACCTCCCGCCTTCGGGCCGCGGCGGCGGAGCGGGCGATGGCCCTGGCTTTCAACGGTGGTGTGGCGGCAACGGTGGACGGCAACAGCTGCCGACGGGCACCGGCGATGGAGCGTGTGGTGGGTGTTCCGCGCATACCCAACAGGGACGCCACACGCACTACACTATGCCGGGGACTGCGCCGCCGCCGCGGTGTAGCCTCCCAGCTGGAGCTGTCCTCTAATGACGGCGGAGTGGCTGAGCGACGATGACGGACCGGTGCCATTGGCGATTGTGGGAGAAGTGGACGAGATAAGCTACAGGGAGGGAGGGGAAAATGCGACGTAGGACTCGCCGGCCCTGAGGGTTTTCATAGCAGGCCGGGAAGCATTGGGATTTTGGGGGATTTCACCGAGTCGGGCGGGAAGCTTGTGTGGGAACCTGCGAGGTTGCGTGGGAACAGGCTCACCGACGATTCATTGGCGCCACCATTTGGCCAAAAGAACACCCCCCCACGCACGCTGCGCAAGCTTGCACTGTAAGCCATTTGCGGCAACAGGGTGACAAGACGTGTGAGAGGAGGACGAAAGGCCATGTACACATACGGTTAATAAAAAATGTTTGCGATTTAATTACCTACTATACCCCCATCCTGGTTTATAATTATGATTTAACTAATAAAATACGAATGCATGTCGCCAAAGATTATATAGTTGGAGTATTTGAACACAGTTTCCAATTATATAATTTTTATAACATGCATTAACATTTTGTTGGTTAAACTGAGGGCAAAGTATGGCACACAATATAAAGGGGAATATAGACTAGACGGAGGTGGTAGCACACGGCCGCTCTCTACGCAGTGACGCAACTGTCGGTCGGCTTGTAGGCGACCATTTCCTATGTGTTCAACTGCTCTATGCGTGTGGTTGCTTGAGGTTCAGGCGGTCGCGGCGCGCTCTGCTCTCGCATCCCTTCGGGTGCTCTGCCCTCGTCCCTCCATGCGCACTGCCAGTGTTTGGGGCTGGTGCACGGTCACGCACGTTCGTGGGCATGCAGTTGCACTGGGCGCGGTGCGACAATGCAGTTACCCGCTACAAAAATTGCCATGCGGACGCGTAGAGAATCCAGGCCGCCCGGCCCCCATTTATTCCTGCGGCCATTTACCTTCATCTCTCGCGTCACACGACATAATAAGCACACCCACAACAACACAGAGAGGACATCCAGCGGTTCCAATGGCGCTTCCCATGGCTCCAATGGCGCTCCTAGCGGCCGACGACGACAACGGCGGGCAGTTCACCATGCATCACGTAGTGGACACCCAAGTGAGGGGGAAGGCCCTCTCGGTGGTGTACACGAATGATCCGGTCTCAGTGGAGAGCTCCAGCCAAACTATGGAGCATTTCCTTGCCAAGGGCAAGTACCGAGTGGTCGGCTTCGACCTCGAGTACACCATCGGTCATGTCGGGCATGATCAGAAGGTTCCGTTGCCCAGTTGTGCGTGCGACATGACGTCCTTTTCTACCACTACCACCTTGCCACAAGGCCTTGTGAGCGTTTCTCCAGGTTTATCAATAGCTCTGACTACAGTTTCGCTACGGTGGACAGCACTAACGATCTAAAAGCGCTCAAGGTCTTGGGCTTGAAATGCCCAAATCTTGTCAACATCTAGCACCACTACAAGGTCTGGGGCAGCGAAAAAAACAAACTGAACTCCCTGGTTGACCTTGCCTCAGCCATCATCAACCCCTACTACATGAAGATGAAGAATGAGAGCAATAAAGACAAGAACGCCTGGCACAGTGTCTGGCATGAGAGACTGGATGAACAAAATGTCAAGTACGCGGCCATGGACGCGTACACAAGCTACGAGATGTACAAGCAGATCGTTGACATGAGGAAGTGTCATCTTCCTGCCCCAGACGAGGGATCGAGCCATAGAGTAGTGGCGGGAGCGTCACAAGAAGTAGATGACTAGACGATCGTTTCTCCTACTTTAGAATGCATGCAATTGTTTATTGAGGTGTGTGCGAATGATCTGTATAGTCACTTATGTAATTGGATGTTTATTTCAGTTATATATATATACATGTTATTCTACTATAGACAGAGCAAATCACACAACTTATTAGCAGCAATCGTCTCTGTTATTATCGGTCTTCGCACACATTTCTGATTACGGACTTGTTTGCCGCGTATCACGCACATCTTGTTCAGTTGAACCGTTTCCATTGTGTTGCCCAATCACACACAGTTCATCCTAGTGAACCGTATGTTGTATATCGCACACGCCTTCATCTGGTTGCCCGTTTCTTTTGTTCCTCCTCATCCCAAACAGTTAATTGAACTGAACGGTATGCCCTGCATCGCACACGCAACTAAAATCTGAACCGTGTTTGATGCATCCGTCATCGCAAACGTTTTGCACCTTTTTTGACTGTTTTTTACACCACCGTTTGTGATTATGGAATCACACACAGTTTCGTCGAAGGGTCTCTGATCGTAGTGTCGCATTTGGACCATCCTGCAGTAGTGCCACGCCGTCATGATGCCGTAACTCATCTACTACCTCGCCGTCTTGCTGGATCAAGAAGGCGGAGGACGTCACCGAGCTGAACGTGTGCAGAACGCAGAGGTGCCATACGTTTGGTACTTGATCGGTTGGAGGGCGAAGAAGTTCGACTACATCAACCGCGTTGTTAAACGCTTCTGCTTACAGTCTAAGGGGGTACGTATACATACTCTCCCCCTCGTTGCTATGCATCTCCATGGATAGATCATTGCGTGTGCGTAGATTTTTTTTTGTTTTCCATGCAACATTTCCCAATAGTATAGTCCCTGAAGATTTGGTTTAACCGATGGAAGACGAGCCCTAAAAATGTATTTCTTCAAGTGAAGAAATTGGTATGGCTATGAAAAAATTGATGTGAATACTTTGAAGCTTGAAGGCTTTTGTTTTCGTAGTTTCTTTCTTCTTATTTGAGTACCAGGAAAAACCATACTATTAAAGGGGGTCTAGTGAAGCATATTTCATATTTCCAAAGTGATGCTCAAACCTATACATACTTGCCGCTTCGAGTGAAGCCTTTGGAAACCTCCAGAATAGCTGATGACTTTGCTAGCGACAGTGACGAAGTTCATCTGGTCGCTGACGAAGTTGGTTAGGTTGAGGAGTTAGGATTTCACCACTGCGATCTACCTATCGTGAGGAAATTGAGTGCCCCGATGAAATTGAGAGTTTGATTTTTTTACCGTTGTTGTGCCGCGTGCCAGCTATCGAGTGGATCCTTATCCTGACAATGGTCATGTTTGAAAGGGCATTTATGACATTTAATGTCGGGTTGCCCTTGGCTATAAATAGCCGGCCATTACAACCACTTTGTTGGTTGGCTACTCTAGAATGAACTTGACACTTGTCATTTGAGAGCAACCCTTCCAGTGACGACATGGAGAGAAACCCAAGTGAGGAAAAACCCAACCAGAGCCAAAGTGACTGAGCATCACTAAAGAGATTGATTTGTGTGATCCGACGCATGCTATCTTTGAAGACTGTCATTCTTCGAGAGGTTTAGGCGTCATGTTCTAAGCACCCAAGAGTAATTGTGGTGTGCTGGTGAACAAGTCTGTGAAGGTTTTGGAAGTCTACCTTGAAGACTTATCACGAGTGATTGGGCGAGGTCTAAGTGACCTTGGATCAAGAGGAATACGGTGAGGACTAAGTGTACTCTGAGTTCATCTCAGCCGCCTCAACTAGATGTACAGTTGATACAACAACTGGAACTGGTCTACCAAATCAATGTGTCTTCACCGAGCCTACCTGGTTTCAAATTCCTCACCCCTTTACCTTTACGTTATTCCTCTACTGAAGAATTTGTGATCTATCTTTTGAAGAATTTGAACTAAAGACTTTCATCATGTTGTTTTCATTTCTTCAGTTCATCTTCCTCATGCTTGTATGCTTGTATGATTGCATGTTCTTCACCTGTATGTATCTTGTATGCATGCTTTCTATTACTGCGATGAATTAGTTGCCTCACGTTTCCATTTCTTCACTCTGATCTTCATCAAATTCCTCAGAGTTTGACAAATTTCTAAAAACCTCCCATTCACCCCCCCCGGGAGTAAACCTACGCTTTCAACTACACTACGCCCACATATGAGAATCATTGATTGGTCAAACGATAGCATCGTCACATAAAATAATGCTTGGTCTCACATGTAAGTAGCCATGTCAGCATCTTCTGGACTCATATGTCAACAACGTTAACCGATCAAAATTGACGCCTGAGTTATTACTGACGGGCACCGCCACGTGAGCAACTGTTGGCCCCATTTGTCAAAATCTTTGACTGGTCAAACCCATGGACCGACTACTGGTGACGGATTATCGTCAGCAAAAACAATCTTAGGTGACAATTGGCTATCATAGGTGACATTCTGGGCCGTTACCAAAAATGGCCATTAGTGACAAATCTGGGTTCGTCGCCTAAGGCACGATCTTGCGTGATGGAAATAGTGGTATCATCAAGATTTTATTTTATGTGACGACGCTTCAATGACGGTGGGGGTGACGATCGAAAAACATCATCAGACCATATTTGGTGACCAAAAATGATTTTATGTGACATAAGTGAATTTTCACAAAATAGGGCATGATTTGTAGTGCATGGTGGGCCAGGCTGAGGAACCCTTTGTCGATTTCGTCCTGGGATACTTTGGGCGGCCCATGGCGGTGTACACGACGACTCCGGAAGGCTTGATGTACAAGATACGAAGATGGGGCCGTGGAGGGTTGTACCTCCAATGACGTAGTCGACTTTGTTGTGTAAACCCTAGGACCCCCAATATGTTATATAAGCCGGGGGTCGGGCTCATCGGAGAACACAATTACAATCCCATGGTACATTGTACTTTGTATACACCCCAATGCTATAAAGAGCGGGATGTAGGGTATTATCTCCTCCGTGAGAGTCCGAGCCTAGGTAAAATCCCTTGTCCCTGTTACCATCGTGCCAAGTCACCTAGCTAGGATGCCTGCTTGCTCTCTCATAAGATTGGTTAGGTAACCCCCAAATATAAGGGTGAATTAACCTAGTAATAAGTATTTCCCTCAATAGAGAACCAAGGCCTATTGTACCAGAAGGAGTTCTTCTGGCAAACAAAGTCACTGGTACCTGCACATAAAACACAAGACAAACTTGTCCCCAACATGTCAAGAAGGTTCTCAAGCTTCTTGTCTTGCTAATTACAAAATTAAATTGCACGATATATGGTAGGAATTGATTGATATATAGAAGAGAAGAAATGGTACAACAACAAAACCATATTCTTGGTAAAGTTTTCAGTATAGCAAGATACACCCCCGGGGCCATAGGTTCACCAGTGGCATCACTCCAAGGCATACACGTGTGGTGTGGTGAAAAAAAAATAGTTGGATAACGATCAAATTGCAATATTTATATTTGTGACTATGATCATTCAAGGTATTATATCATGTCGGTCAACGTGGCACCCGCTAGCTTCGGGTGCGGGTAATGGTCACCCAAACCCGTACCCATCTCAATATTTTTCTTCCATTAACTCGTACCCATACCCGCACCTCGGGTTTCAAACGGTTCCCATACCTAGACCCGGTCTAATGCAGGTAATACCCGCGGGTAAAAATACCCATCTCGGCCACCTTACCCTATCCACACTTCATAATGTATTTTTCTAGTATTTCCACATATATACACAACATTTCAGCATGTATACATATATATCATGCTTCATAATGTATTTTTACCCGCGGGTATTACCTGCTGAAATGTTGAAATGTGGATAGGGTAAGGTGGCCGAGATGCTTCACTAGACCCCCTTTATTTTTCTTTTATTGATGATACTTCTGCAGCTACATCGAAATGATCAACTGAAGGAGACTAGATAATAAGATCAATAAAATCAAAGAGAAAATCATGAATTCACAAAACAAGATCAACCCATTTAAATAAGATCAAGCACATGGGTAACGGAATGGGATTTTGGGTCGAGGCTAGCATCTACGTTAGCCTAGGGCAAAGCGACTAGGTTTTTTCCTTTAGTGAATGACACATGTGACCTACCATTTAGAAGGAATTAGTATATGGGTATTGCCTTCCCATACCCATACCCGACTTATCCGTTGGGTACATTTTTCCCACATATAAACCCATGGGTATTTATTTTTCCCAAACCCTTACCCTAATAGGGTTTTTACCCGCCGAGTTAGCGGGTTGCGGGTACCCATTTCCATGTTGACATATAGGCATTGCGTCCGTGATCTGTAGACCCTTATCCAATTGCATCTCGAAGTATTAATTACATAGGAGAATGCATTGCAATAAGCAAGATGACATAATGTAGTCGGCAAAACTATCATCCAAGTGTGATAAAACCATTGTTTTATCCTTAGTACAAAATATACAATACATGTCTTGTTCCTTTCTGTCACTAGGATATATATCACCATAAAATTGAACCCACTACAGTGTACAACTCCCTCTGAAGAACGACCCATCAAACTTGGCCAAAGAAGACAAAATAGCTCGGAGAGCATACAAAGCTATTCAGATATACATCAAAGAAACCTCAAAAGACTATATCAATTTCAATGAACAAGATAATAAAGTGACAATTCATCATATCCCAATAAACACACCACTGATTCCATTAGATGGACGCCGATCATGTGAGGCAACTGATGGGAACTTTGTATTGAATCACAAGGAAGAGAGGATGTCATGTAGCAACTGCTATGGGCCATAAGGTCCTAAAGGAACTACTCACACATGGTCATGGAGGTAGCAAGGTTGACAAAGAAGCCTCCCGTGGTGGATTCCCCCTCCGACAAGGTGCCGGAATAGGCCTCCAGATTGGATCTCCTCGGAAAACAAACTTGTGGTGGCAGAAAAAATTGAGAAAATTGGTAAGGAGGGTTTTGCGAAATAGGGAATTTATAGGTGGAAGAATGGACGAAAAGCGGTGCCTAGGTGCCCCCTGTGGCCTCCTGGTGTGGGTCACCCCTAGTTCACACCACCTGGCTACATGGGGCCCCTAGCTGGTCCTGACACTTTCTGGAATCTTTGGGTTGCGGAAAAATCATATTAAATCCTCAAGGTATTTTTACCTCCGTATATGTGTTTTCTGTAAAAACCAAAAACATGTAGAAAACAACAACTAGCTCTGGGCACTAAATGAATAGATTAGTCCAAAATAATAATATAAATTGATATAAAAAGTATTAAAAAGTGATATTATAATAACATGAAACAATAAAAAAATATAGATATGTTTGAGACGTACCAGCATCCCTAAGCTTAATCTCTCCCCGTCCTCGAGTAGGTAGATGATAAAACCGAGATTTTTTTATGTGCAATGCTACATAACATAATCTGGATCCAATGATGTAATGTGTGGGTGAACTCGGGATAAAAGTGATTCAAAGCAATAATCTATAGTTAATAACAAGCAAGTAACATCAAAATGTGCAAATAAAATTACTCTTGCTTTTCATGGTTCAATGTTTTCATGTAATGCCAATCTATACTCATATGTATCATAACACAACCCAGAGCGTTTGTAAGTAATCGAATCCATGACTCTCTTTTCAACTAGTCAACACTTCGCTTAATGCCCAGGTCACAAGCCTTGGTCTTCACACTTTAAATGGCAAATAGAATGATGGAGTTTTATAAGAAGACAAAAACAAAGAAAATCTCACAATAATGCACCACGTCCCGACAGCTCCCTAGGACGATGCTCCTGAGACAATCCATAAGGCCAGGCGCACTGCACCACGTCCCTCACACCACTACGAGATGTCAGTTGAGTATGCGGCTCGACTGCGCGACCAGGCCAAGGACAGGCACTGGCCAACATTCTCAAAATATGACGAAGCCGCCGACATCAATGATATGCGTCATATCATTGATACTCTTCGAAGAATAGGGGGGCATCTTCTATGTGCCCTCCTTGCTTCTCGAACAACATCGTCACGCATCCTTTCCCGTCAAACTTTAAAATCACAAATTGTAATAAGTATGATGATACCATGGATCCTACGATTTTGATTGGCAATTACATCCTCACGGTTCAAGTGGCGAGCAGTAATGATTACCATGTGGTGAAGCACCTGCCCCTCATGCTGACAGGACCAGCTTGGGCTTGGTTGCACACCCTTTCGCCTAACTCAATTTAGGGGGGGGGGGGGCAGACCATCATGCCGAGTTCACGAGGAACTTCTGAGGAGAAGAAGACAACCCCATTATATACAAGGACACCCCACGCATTGCAACAAACCACCATCCAACCGACCCAGGAAAAACAGGTCGAAGCCACCTGTCTACGAGCCAAACCCAGAACATCCGGCTAACAATAGTATGGGCACACACCGGCAGCATCCACAACAGCAAAAAGATAAGCCCGGACTGCCCGTGGAACACACGAGGCGCCAAACTAGGAACAAAACCAACGCCCCGAGCCGTCACGCGCGCGCACACACACACAACTGGGCAGGGGAACCAAGCACTCGGATGGGCAGAGAGCCCGGGCAGGCGTGTTGAACGCGCGAAGAGGCACATACCCATTGCCGAATGGCCCTCTCCGACCACTCGGCACGTGCCAAGCTAGATAGCCTCGCCGGCCCAGTTGGCGTGACCGAACCAACCTGGCGAAGGGTGAAGGACATTGACATGTGGACCCATCCAGCCCATCGCGCGCGGGACAAAGTTCGACAAGGTTCACATGGGCGCAACCGAAAACAACACATGACTGTGGCCCCGACCGCACCCGCAGCCCGCCCATCATGGGCTCCTGAGGCAAGTCACCCGGGTGCGCACTATCCGAGCAGATTGGACGATGCGAAGAGCCCCAGGGAGCTAGCAACGGAAGGCTCGACCTGAGTCGGCGCCTGCTGACATCGATAGGCAGGTCCAGCCTCACCGTCCCCTGTGGTCCAGCACGCACGAGGGCGCACGCGAGCGCGATTAAAACTGCCGCATGATTGTGGCAACGGCCACTCCCGTGGTCCACCTGTTATGGACCCCCGGAGGCGGCATGCCACCATGGAACATAGGTCGTGGAGGGAACTCTCGCTCGTGGAGACTTCCTGGAGGCAGGTACTCGAGCATCCTTCATGCTGTAATTCTCGTACTCAAAACTCTTCTAGTCACACTTTGGCACATTCTGATCGACAAGGGCGAATTGTGTTATAGCTTGGGTATGGTCAAGGGTGAATTGTTTTATGGCTTGGGTATGGTCAAGGGCAAATTGTTTTATGGCTTGGGTATGGTCAAAGTGTGTTTTGGATATTGTCATGCGTGATTGTAACCTTTGATTGAGTAATGCAAGAATTATTTTTTAAAGGCGACTACTTGTGAGGCAAAACTGACATTTCTCTTATTCTAGAGTATTGCAGCCCCTCCTATAGTGCCCATAGCTGGAAGGACGGTGCAGCCTTCTAAAGTGGTTCCTCCTAGATCTCTGACGGTGGCTTGCTGCCAGCTCTCCAGCTTTGTTTCCTGGAGATAGAGGATGGGCGCTCGCTGCGCTTCAGCAACCTGGCGCACATCGGTTCTTTCTGCCGGCGAATTCAGCCCTCGCACATTCCAGCTCAAGATTGCAAGGTTTGTGCTATTCATTGGGCACACAGATCTTCTCCATCAACGGCAAACACAATTTCCGACAGCAAACACATATATTAGCAAACAAGTACACATCCAAACTCGCCGGGGGGCGCCCTCGACCACTAATAGGCCCCAACTCTCGACGACGCCACCCACACCACCTACCACTACTGGTATGAAGCAGAACTAAACCTAGCTCGAACCACCCTAATGGCAGCCGCTGTCGGAGACTACAACCGAGACAGAAACAGATGTAACAATGGCGAACTAACATAACTACACAACGGCCTCCTCGGCAACAATGCCAGGTCCTGCCAGCCCCACGGCAACACGGAGCGCATCCCTGTTCAGCCTGGTCAGCTTGGCGATGGTGTTGATGTCGTTGTCGGTGAGAGGCTCGTCGAACATGCGGATGAAGGCCTCCGCCGCCTTAGCCGTCATATTCTCCTTTGGCCCCAACAGATGCGGCCTGGCGCGCACTCTGGCGAGGCGGCGACAGAGATGTCGCACGGGAGTTGGGCGGGGAAGAGTGGCGCTTGGCGGGCAGCAAGGGCAGCAGCGCTGGTGGGGGGTTGGTGAAGAGGCGGCGGGGTGCGGCAGCAGAATCTTCTATTTCCAGCTGGTAGACTTGATCCGTCACTTCTCCCAGCTGCAACGCCATCGTGGATGCAGCAGTGGGTGTGTGGCAGCTGAAGTTCACCGGGTTCGGCCTAGAGAGGGTGGGGCCGAAGATGTCAGGAGTTGTCGCCTCGGCGTCGCCCTCTATTGCCTTCCCCTTTTCGGAGAAGTCGAGGGGGATGCCAGCGCGGCTTCTATCTCGGCATCGAGGAGCGCATCCTCAGCATGGCCCCGCCCCATGGCCATGATCGGCTTCTTGGCGTTGGAGAAGAACTGCTCGATGTCGTCGCCATGCGCGTCGGGTGAGGGCAGGGAGGGCGGTGGTGTGATGACCCACAAGTATAGGGGATCAATTGTAGCTCTTTTCGATAAGTAAGAGTGTCGAACCCAACAAGAAGCAGATGGAAATGACAAGTAGTTTTCAGTAAGGTAATCTCTACAAGTGCTGAAATTGTAAGTAGCGAGTAGTTTGATAGCAAGGTAATTTGTAACAAGCAAGTAACGATAATTGTAACAAGTATGAAGCAAGGTAGCCCAATCCTTTTGAGGCAAAGGATAGGCCAAAACGGTCTCTTATGACAAGCAAAGTGTTCTTGAGGGTACACGGGAATTTCATATAGTCACTTTCATCATGTTGGTTTGATTTGTGTTTGCTACTTTGATAATTTGATATGTGGGTGGACCAATGCTTAGGTATTTTTCTTACTTGAACAACCTCCTACTTATGATTAACCCTCTCGCAAGCATCCGCAACTACGAGAAAAGTATTAATAATAAATTATAACCATAACATTAAACTCTAGGATCCAATCGGTCCCTTACGGAATAGTGCATAAACTGGGGTTTAAGTTTCTGTCACTCTCGCAACCCACCATCTATTTACTGCTCCACAATGTATTCCCTTAGGCCCAAATATGGTGAAGTGTCATGTAGTCGACGTTCACATGACACCACTAAGGGAATCACGACATACATACTACCAAAATATCAAACACATATCAAGTTCACATGATTACTTGCAACATGATTTATCCCGTGACCTCAAGAACAAAAGTAACTACTCACAAACAATAAACATGCTCATGATCAGAGGAGTATTAAATAGCATCATGGATCTGAACATATAATCTTCCACCAAATAAACCATATAGTAATCAACTACAAGATGTAATCAACACTACTAGTCACCCCCTAGCAACAATCTATAGTTCCCGAAACAAGATTGAATACAAGAGATGAACTAGGGTTTGAGATGAGATGGTGCTGGTGAAGATGTTGATGGAGATTGCTCTCCCCAAGATGGGAGAGTTGTTGGTGATGATGATGACGATGATTTCTTCCTTAGGAGGGAAGTTCCCCGGCAGAATCGCTCAGCCGGAGGGCAAAAGTGCTCCTGCCCAAGTTCTGCCTCGAGACGGCGGCGCTCCGTCCCGAAAGCCTTCTCCTTAATTTTTTCAAGGTCAAAATGACTTATATACGAGAAGATGGGCACTGGAGATGGGCCGAGGAGGCCATAACCCACCAGGGCGCGCCCAGGTGGGTCGTGCCCACCTGGTGGTCCCCCTCTGGTAGTTATTGGCTCCAATATTTCTTAAATAATCCATAAAAAATCTCCGTGAAGTTTCACCTCATTTGAAGTTGTGCATAATAGGTGGCCTGGCATAGCTTTTTCAGGTCCAGATTTCCAGCTGCTAGAATTCTCCCTCTTGGTGTGCACGTTGGAAATTATGAGAGAAAAGGCATTAGAATTACTCCAAAAAGCACAATTATGGATAAAAACATTATAAATAACAGTAAGAAAACATGATGCAAAATGAATGTATCATGGTGCAGGTGGTGCAGCGTCGTGCACCTTGGCGCTGCCCTTCTTACGTCTGTGGTGTGCACCCTGACGCCGGTTGCCCTTGGAGCTGCTGGAGCGATGACGCGCCGGGGGGAGAGGCTACGGTAGGGGCACTCCTTGCAGGAAACCTCGCCCCGTTTGTGGTGGCCGCGGCCGCGCCCCAGGAACATGTCCTTCCAGGTCCTCCTTCCAGCGTCGTCGTTGTCGTGGTCGCCCCTGGGGCCGCCAAGCGACATGCATCGGCAGTCCGTGTCCGCCACCGGGGCACTGGCCTGCTGCTTGTGACGCTCTTCGCGCTGCCCATCCTCGACGTGCATGGTCCAGGTCCCCGGGTGGATGCGCGGCAGCGCATCATCGTCGTCGGAGCCGGAGGATGGCAGGCCGCTCCGCGCCGAGTGTGAGGAACGTGGTGACCTTGGCATCCAGTATTCAATGCGGTCAACGTGGATGAGGAGGTTGTACCGTGCCGCGCCCGGAGGAGGAGCCACCCCGCGGTCCAGCGGCGAGAAGCCCTCCATCTCCTCGACCCACCCCGCGCCGCGGGGCAGCTTCCAGTAGGTGTGCCTGGTGGGGATGAACGCCATGTCCCACACCCAGACCTAGCACACTAAGGTCTTCGTGTGGCCGCTCTCCAGCGTGTGGCTATCGAGGCGATCGACGCGCACCTTCTCGTCGAACACCTCCTGCGCCCCATCAATGGACCAGTACTACATAGGCATGTGCTCGATGACGCAGCAGACGTGCAGGTTGAAGGTGGCGAATTCGGCTTGGTCATCCTCGCGCCACGGCAGGATGGTGAAGTTGGCGTTGTCGACACGAAAGGTGTCGCGGCGCACGGCGTTGGCGTGGTGAGCCGGCTGAGTGAAGACGACTAAGAAGTCCTCGGGGTAGTGTGCCGTCACCCGTTGTTGGTGGGGCGGGACGTAGAGCTGGGCTTCAAGGGTGCGCCCAACGGTCATGGGCGACGTAGCTGCCCCTCCCTCGAAGGCGCGCAGCGTGACCGCGTGCTGCATGAGGAAGAAGATGGCCCGCTCCACCTCCAGCGTGGAGACGCCCACCTTGTGGCTGGAGTGTGGGCGGCGCGCAGGATCAGCGAGGCTGAGCTCCGCCATGGGAGGAATAGGGGGAGCCGGTGGCGAAGGCGGTGGTGGTGGCAGGGGCGGGAACAGAAGGCGAGAAGCAATGGGGGAACTGTGACGCCCCAAGACCGGAGCTTCAGTTGCCTTCCAGGGTTTCCGAGTTTTGTCGTGTGATTTGTTTTGTGTGTGCTTTCATCATGTCATCTCTTGCATTGCATCATGTCATCATGCCATCATATCATTATTTTTTAAAACTCAACTAAATAAATTGCATGGATTTCTCGATCCATTTAAACCGAGGGATTCACATGGTGACTTCTCTTTATAACATATCCTCCCAATATTAGGGAGCTATATTAAAAATATTCCATTGTTTTGGAATTGATCTTAACACACTTGCAAAATAATTTCGTTCCTTTTTCTGCTTCAAGTTTGGTCTCCAAACCTTGCCATTATTATTCTATCATTTTCCGGAGTTCCACCAAAAATCCTTGGATCATTTTTGTTAAATTCCTCATATTTTTGCGAGCTCGGGAAAATAATCCCCAGGTCAAACTCTTTCTTTAATCTTTTTCTTTTCTTCCCTTTCCTTTCTTTTCTCTGTTTTAAGAGTTAAAGGGAGAGAGAGAGGAGCTAGGCCCAGCCGGCCCCTGGCCATTCTCTTCCACCAGCCCAGCCGGCCTCTAAGGCTCGCCTCCCTCCACCTAGCGCCTCCCTCAGGCCGGCCCGCTTCCCAGTCCCGCATGGGCAAGGCCCCTCGCGCGCGGCCCAAGGCCCAGCAGCCCCCTGCCTTAACCCTAGCACCCTAGCCCGCATCTCTCTCCTCCCCTCGTCCTCCTCCTAGCGCCGCAGCGCCGAACCCGTCCCCTCTCGATCCCCATCTCTTCCCCTCGTCCATCCCCCGCCGCCAGGAGCATCTCTCGCTCGATCCCCCTCCTCTGCCGTCCTCCATGGCGTCGCCTCGCGCCTCCACCTCCTCGATGCCCGCGAGTCCGAGGCCGCCGCCCGCTCTTACCTTCCCTCGCCGCCTCCATCCCTTTCCCCGTCGACCGCTCCTCTGCGGGCTCCCTCCATCACGCCGTTGCCGCTGGGCGCCGCCTCAACCTCCGGCGCAGCCAACCCGGGACGAACCCTCACCCGGATCTCGCCGCCTGGACCCGTCCCCTTGCCGCTGGTGCCCGTCTGCGCCACCGCCGCCGCCAAGCTCTCCATCGCGCCCGCCAAGCCCCTGCGTCTACCTCGCGGTCTTCTCCTCCTCGTCCTCCACCGGATCTGATGGATCCTGGCCTACCTCGACCTCCCGGCGCCAAGCTTCGCCACCAGCCAGATCCGGCGTCCCGAGGCCGACCCGTCCACCCAGCAGTCCCTGCTGCCGTCTCCGGAACGCCAAGTACCACTACGACCCGACGACCCCGGACATCTCCGAAGACCCATGTACCACTACCATCTCCGAAGACCCGTGTACCACGAGCGTCAAGTTCAACTCCAAAACGTGAACAACTACTTCCACGATGATGCGACAAGTACCCCAACAAACGCCAAGTACCTCTACGTGCGGACTCGCCAAGTACTTGACCCGGATGCGCCAAGTTTGATTATGAACGGTTGCACGTCCGACCCGGTATTCGAACCTCAAGCGCCAAGTTCCACTACTTCCGATGACGAGATGTACCACTACCATCGAACGAGAATGTCTACTTCCCCTACGCCGTGTACGACTACCATCGCGAGACCGCAAGTACCACGACAACCCCGAAGGGATTCGGACCCGTCAAGTACCTCTTCGAAAAACGAACGTGAAACACTACTTCCTCTACCGTCGCTGTGTACCACTACTTCCCTCAACGATCATCGCGAGAACGACTACTTCCTCTACTTCCCTCGACGACCCGTGAACGTCTACTTCCCTCTACGAAACTCGACCCGTCCCGATTGCACGCTTCGGAGGTATAACCACCGAGATGACCGACCGTGATCGAATCATCCTTGCGATGCCCCTCTTTTGCCATGCCACCGCTCCGTGGGAACCCGGTAATCGGGATCACCCCACCATCTTGCATGACTCGCTCACATCCATTTTCCTTTGCACCGATATCTCGATTGAGCTGTCGGAACCGATATGTTGCCGTGGCACCATTTTCGGATTCGTTGCCGTGGCACCCCTTTCTTCCACCACGGTGACATAATGCTTCATATCATGCTCATGTTAACGTTTTCATAAAAATTGCTTAAAAACTTGCACATGTCATCCGCATCATGATAACAACATTTAAATGCTTATAATTGTTGTTTGCATTAATTTGCTTAATTGCCATGCTAAAATGATTTATTTCATAACTAAATAACCGTAGCTCCATTTTAAATAAATTATATATGTAAATGGGGTAGAAAAATGCCTAGATTAACATGGTCCACTTTACTTTGCATGTTTAACAACTCTAAAATATGCTTTAGGTCAGATCTGTTCCGAATCCATAATTTTGCATATGGGGATTTTCCGGAATTGTTGTTTCTTATTCCCGGCCTCATTTAAACTTGCCTAAATAGTTAGTTTCATATGCTTCACCCCCTTGCCATGTTTAATAACATTTAAAATTGTTGGGTAGCCTAAACAAGAGTGAACTAAATAAATGTTGTGAAGTTTCGTCAATATGCAATTCGTTGCATATTGAGCTCCACTTAATTTGTAGGATTGTTTGTGCATATCGCCATGCCATGCCTCATTAAACCGGACATGCATCATACTTGATTGTGCATCATGCCATGTTTATGTGATGGTTGTTTTACTATGTTGTTTGCTTCTTTCCGGTTTGCTTCTCTCGTTAGCTTCGGTTTCGTTCCGGAGTTGTGAGGATTCATTCGACCTCGTCCGTTTGTCTTCTTCATGGACTCGTTCTTCTTCCTTGCGGGATTTCAGGCAAGATGACCATACCCTCGAAATCACTTCTATCTTTGCTTGCTAGTTGCTCGCTCTTTTGCTATGCCTATGCCACGATGCCTACCACTTGCTATATCATGCCTCCCATATTGCCATGTCAAGCCTCTAACCATCCTTTCCTAGCAAACCGTTGTTTGGCTATGTTACCGCTTTGCTCAGCCCTCTTATAGCGTTGTTAGTTGCGGTGATTTATGAAGATTGTTCCTTGTTGGAACATGGAGATGTTGTTCCTTGTTGGAACATGTTTACTTGTTGGGATATCACAATATATCTTATTTAATTAACGCATCTATATACTTGGTAAAGGGTGGAAGGCTCGGCCTTATGCACGGTGTTTTGTTCCACTCTTGCCGCCTAGTTTCCGTCATATCGGTATTATGTTCCCGGATTTTTGCGTCCCTAACGCGGTCGGGTGATTTATGGGACCCCCTTGACAGTTCGCTTTGAATAAGACTTTTCCAAAGAAGGCCCAACATTGGTTTTACCATTTGCCTCACCTAGCCCTTTTTCCCTTGGGTTTAGGAGCCCAAGGGTCATCTTATTTTACCCCGGACGGTGCTCCTTCGAGTCTTGGCCCGAACTAAGTCTTGTGTGGCGCCCCTCAAGGCAACTTGAGGTTTGGTTTTAGTTGTACGGACTGCTCATCCGAGTGTGCCCCGAGACCGAGATATGTGCAGCTCCTATCGATTTGTCGGCACATCCGGCGGCTTTCTTGGACTTGTTTTATTCTTTGTCGAAATGTCTTGTAGCCGGATTCCGAGACTGATCGGGTCTTCCGGGAGAAGGAATATCCTTTGTTGATCGCGAGCTTATCATGGGCTAAGTTGGGACACCCTGCAGGTTTTGAACTTTCAAAGCCGTGCCCGGTTATGTGGCGGATGGGAATTTGTTAATGTCCGGTTGTAGAAAACCCGAAGTTGATCTTAATTAAAATACACCAACCAAGTGTGTAACCGTGATGGTCTCTTCTCGTGGAGTCCGGGAAGTGAACACGATGTTGGAGTTATGCTTGACGTAAGTAGTTTCGGGATCACTTCTTGATCATAGATGTTCGACCGTGCTTTTGCCTTCTCTTCTCGCTCTCTTTTACGTATGTTAGCCACCACATATGCTAGTCGCTTGCTGCAGCTCCACCTCACTACCCTGTCCTACCTTTAAGCTTAAATAGTCTTGATCTCGCGGGTGTGAGATTGCTGAGTCCCGTGACTCACGATACTTCAAACCAGTTTGCGGTGCCGATGAAACCGTGCAGTGTGATGCACCGAGCTCAAGGAGGAGCTCGATGAAGATCTTGTTCTTTGTGTTTGTTTCGCTTCAAATGATCGAAGAGTGGAGCCAGCTTGGGACGATCCGGGATCTGTGTAGCATTTGGGGTAGTCTTCTTTTTATTTTGGTTCCGTAGTCGGACCTTGTTTGTATCTGTATGATGTAATGCTTTACTCATGTATTGTGTGAAGTGGCGATTGTAAGCCAACTATGTATCTCTTTCCCTTATGTATTACATGGGTTGTGTGAAGATTACCTCACTTGCGACATTGCTTTCAATGCGGTTATGCCTCTAAGTCGTGCTTCGACACGTAGGAGATATAGCCGCATCGAGGGCGTTTCAGGAACGCCGTGCCAGCGGTCCTAGTCTAGCTGCAGCAGGGCCGCCCGGGCCATTTCGTGGATTCTGAGGACACTCGCGGCCGAAATGCCGAGGGCGCTCGTAGACTATTGTAACATCCCAAATTTTCAATTTGGAATGTTATACATAGATCATTCATGCATATCATATTTTTTTGCATTTCGTTTCGCGATCCTCGAAATCCTAAGCAACTCAAGGACCCTCGGAGAGAGTTGGGGATTTCACTATTTTCATATTTGAATTTTACCAAATGTTGAAACGAGGATTATTTGTTTTATTATTTTTCTCTCCGAAAATATTTCATATTAAAATATATGAGAGGAGATAATATGACTTCTCCAAAATAAATGAGATATTGGAGGAAAAATATTAAAATCAAATATTTATTTTTTGTTCGGATTTTTATTGATATTTTATTGCATAGGAAAAATTGCATGTTTTCAAAATTGCATTTTAGGGCCAAGAAAATGTTCATCTTGTTCTAAATATTTTATTTAGACGGTGAAAATTTGTTTTGGCATTTTTAGATTTTTATTTATTTTTCTAGGATTTATTTTAGGCAGAATCTGTTTAAAAACTTGTTGCCGTGGGCCGAAGCCAAAATTAACCAGCCGACCACCTTGCACCACCGCCTCCTCATGCGCCCGTGCCCGACTGGATCGCTGCCGAGTCCGAGAAACCGCCGCCACCCCGGGTTGCCCCTTCCCCAAGCCGACCCCGCCCCTCCCCTCTTAAATACCCCCCGCCGCTGCCCCAAGTTGCCACCACCACCGCCGTGGCATCGCAGCCAAGCAATTCCCGCCGCTGCCGCCTCGCCTCGCCTTCGCCTTGCGCCCGCCAAGGCCACGCCACCGCCCGCCGTCACCGCCACCCGCAGCCCCACCTCGCGCCCGGAGCCGCCGCCTGCCCGAACCAGCCATGGCTGATCCGATCCAGAGCCGCTCGTCTTTTCGGTTTAGGTAAAAACCGATGGTTTTTTTTAAACCCTAGTTCATTTTTTAGACCGGTTCGCTGGTTTTCTCGGTTCAGTTTATTTTGCGGACGTTCGTTCGTACGTTCGTTTTAACGAATGGTTTTCTCCCGTTAGTCACAGACAACGAATGTTCGTTCCTTAGCCTGTTCGTCAGTTTTCTTTTTCTCAGGTTTTTCGCAATTATTTTCGATCGCGATTTCTGATCCGATTTTCGTTTCAGTTTATCTTTTCGCTCGTTTATCGGAATGAGGCGATTCAAGCGCCTAGATCTTCGTCTCGAAACCCTCTTTCTGTTTAACCAACTTGAACAAGATTTTGGTACTATAAAATTTGACTCTAGTCCAGGTTAGTAAATGAATCTCGTTTCTTTCGCAGTTTGAGTTTCGTTGCTCCGTTTGATTTGATTCTTTTTGCAAACCAGAGTTATTAAGTTGAACCTTCTGGTTAATTCTTCTTATTTGAGTTTTACCCGTGGATCTTTGCTTGATTGCTTATGTATGCTATTGTTTGTTTGCGATAGAATTCCCGGAGTGCGAAGCGTGCTACTACGAGTCTCTAGGTTTTGCGGATCGTCAGCAAGGCAAGTAACACATTGATCATACTCTTTTTATACCCAGTTTTTATGCATTAGCTCCAATCCTCAAACATTGCATGATTAGGAGGTGATTAACATGTGGGTATTGGGAAGTAGTTGATGAGGTAGAACCTATTGCCATGTTACTATAAAACCCTTGGGAGTTACTTCTACGTAATGCTTATATTTCTATGCTATGCTCGTAGACGTGGTTTGGGTGAGTGAATCCATGACAGATGTGAGCTTGTTAATTAATGGTTCAACTTAAGGTGGCAACTTTAATACACATCTGGGTGGATTGCTTGTCGGGCACCTGGAGAATCCAAAGTTGTCCTAGGATATCCCGAGTGCCGTGTGATCATCCTAAGGTCCGCCACCCGTGCTCAAAGGGAACTGAGATATTTCATGCTAGAAACTTCCGTGTGCAGCCACAAGCTATTATGGGCTCTAGTATAGTTGAGTAAGTAGCATGACCTCTTCTAGTGGTAGGCTAGCAGATGTAGAGGGATGTAGGTTGGTACTGTCTACCCGGGGTTATAGTTAATGCTTCTGAAAGACTGTGTCTCGGTCATCCGTTTCTCAAACATCATGTAGTGCGAGAAATCCAACGGAGGAGATCGAGTCTTGTGGGGAAAAGTGCGCAAACCTCTGCAGAGTGTACAATCTAATCATGGTTAGCCGTGTCCCCGGTTATGGACATCTGGAGTATCTAGTACTTGGATTATCATATGCATCTCATCACTCTAAATTAATATTGTTGGGTTGATAATCACTTTAATTGGGATTGAGTTGGAGGAACCTTCTCAATGATGTTTCAACTACCATGATAGTTAAGTAAAATCTATTCCTTTGTTGTAGGGAAAAATTGGCTTTACGCAAAACTATAACCATAGAGCTTTCCACCAGCCAAATATGCATGTAGTGATAGCATTATCTTGTTCTTGCTGTACTGTGTTATATTGCCAGGATATTCCGTGTGCTGACCCGTTTTTGGGCTGCAACGTATTATGTTGCAGACTTTTCAGACGAGGAGTAAGGTTCTTTAGGTCGTTGCCGTGCAGCTCAGCTATGCTGTTGGAGTTGATGGACTCACTTTATCTTCCAAGCCTTCCGTTGTTATCGTATTAGATGGCCTTAAGCCATATTTATTGTAAAGTTCTCTTTTGAGACATTCGATGTAATAAGTGAGTGATTGCTACTCTGTTATAAATCCTTCGAGTACTGTGTGTGTCAGCATTACCGATCCAGGGATGACACTGAAACACAGAGACTTGACCGTTTGAGTTCGGGTCGCTACAATTATGCAGTGGAGCGGGTCACGGCAGTCTTTCCGGGCGGTGGTGTTTGCTGAGGCATTGGAAGCAGCGGCCTCTAAAACGGCTTAAGAAGGCCTCCCGACCATCTGGCGCATTGAACGCAGGCCGGCGATCCGGGCGAAGAGGCGGAGGAAACCCGCTATGGACCGGCAGATCTGAGCAGCGCCCGCGGTTCTTCTTGGAGGAGACCTCCGTCCACCCACCGCCCGTCCCCGAAGAGGAAAGATTGACCGCGGGGGACGGGGCGACAATGATGGACTGAAGGTGACGGGAGGGAGGCTCTGGAGTATCCGCTGTGCCAGATGCAGGGCCTACGATGATGGATTGAAGGCGATGAGACGGCTGCGCCATTGAATCTATCGCACTAACTGCCTCCCCATCCTTGGAGCATTCACCACGGAGCAGCACCCGCGACGAAAAAAGCGGATCTAGGGAGGGTGGGGAGCGGCAGCCGGGGGTGGGCGGTGAAGCTGCGAACGGACCGGGGGAGAGAGCCCGTCCTCCCGTCCCATCGACCGATCCACAACAAGATCCAGGGTGCGGGGAGCGTGGCGCGCCCATTGCCGCTAGGCGCTAGGGGCGGAGAGGTGGCCACCGCGGCCGGAGTGGCCAGCGGCGCGGAGCGGGGTGGGAGCGGGCGCTCAGCTCAGCTGACACTCCCAGTTTTCCAACTGATGGGTATGTTCAGAGCAGCCCTTGAAAGAGCAGGTCTCAAAGAAATTAAGTGCAAAAATAGAAGATTTACTTGGACAAATGAGAGGGAAAACCCAACTATGGTTAGCATTAACAAAGTGTTTTGCAACCTGGATTGGGAGGCCCTTTTCCCCTCCTTCATACTGATGGCAGAATCAACGGCCTGCTCGGACCACTGTCCTCTCCTTCTGGCGAACACTGCTGCTCCGCGTCGAAAGCCAGCCTTCCGTTTTGAGAATTTCTGGCCAAGCTTTCCCCATTTCCAGGAGACTGTTACTAGATCTTGGCAGCGGCCGGTGAACCATAGTTGCCGTTTCGTCCGGTTGGAGAAGAAGATGAAAAGGGTGGGTACACACCTGAAAATATGGTCTAAAACCCTCTTCAGCGATGCAAAGCTTCAATTCCACCTAGCCTGTCAGGTAATCCTCCGGCTAGATGTTGCACAAGAAAGCAGAAAGCTATCGCATAGCGAATTCCTCCTGAGGAAGCAACTCAAAATGAGGACCCTGGGATTAGCTGCCGTCAAAAGAGCAAGAAAAAGGCAGGCCTCTAGGATCAGTTGGCTCAAAGTTGGAGATGCACGCACGACATTTTTCCAAGCAAACATCAATTCAAGGAGAAGAAAGAATTTCATACACTCTTTGCAAACAGACACAACCACTGCCACTGCCCATGAAGATAAGGTTTTAGCTATCCACCACCACTTCCTAAATCTGCTAGGTAAAAAGGAAACCAGAGGAAGAACCATCAATTGGGAGGAGCTAGACATGCCAACACTGCAAAACGAAGGGCTAGACAACCCCTTCTCTGAACAGGAGGTTTGGGCTGCCATCCAGGCTCCCCAGTAGAAAAAGCGCCAGGCCCTGATGGTTTTTCGGGCACTTTCTACAGATCATGCTGGGCCACAATCAAGGATGAGGTCATGGCGGGTTTTGACAAGTTCTACAGGCTGGCAGACAGCAATTTTGCTGAACTCAACATGGCCATGATCGCGCTCATCCCGAAGAAGGATAGGGCCACGAGAATAACCAATTTTAGGCCCATCAGTCTCATCCACTCTATAGCAAAATTGATCACTAAGGTGCTATCCATGACGCAGGCTTCTGTCATTTTCCGGATCATCACTACCGCGCAAACAACTTTTCAGAGGAAGAAATGCATCCATGATAGTTACCTTTACGTTCAGAACACCGTCCGAGCGCTGCATAGAAATAAAACACTGGTCCTCCTCCTCAAGCTAGATATTGCTAGGGCATTCGATAGTGTATCTTGGGAGTACATGATGGAGCTTCTTCAGCAGCTAGGTTTCTCCCCTCGCTAGATAGACTGGGTAGCGCTCCTCCTATCAACCTCCACCTCGGCCTGCCTGTTAAATGGCGACCCGGGCGAGAGTTTCCTGCACCAACGAGGACTGCGACAGCGCGACCCGCTCTCGCCGCTGCTCTTCATCCTCTGCATTGACTCCCTCCACCAGCTGTTAGAGGCTGCTACCAGGTCAGGCTTGTTGAGCACCATTCCGGGCGCGGTGGCGCGGATGCGCACAAGTTTGTACACCGATGATGCCATCTTCTTCATCAACCCCGCGCGGGCAGAGATAGACAACCTCCTACAGATCCTCCAACTTTTTGGCGACGCGACGGGGCTGCGTGTCAACCTCTCAAAATCTTTGGCGATCCCCATTAGCTGCAACGACATAGACATACAAGACGTACTGCAAAATTTCGGCGGCGACACGGCAGCGTTTTCGATCAGATACCTAGGGCTTCCAGTAACTTTAGGGCGCATTAGGCTAGTATACCTACAATTCATATTGGATAGAATTAGATCGAGGCTCGCGGACTGGAAGGGCAAACTCATGCTTCTGGCAGGTCGCCGCCTCCTTGTACGCCGCGTGCTCTCGGCTATGCCGACCTTCACGCTCGCGGAGCTGCGAATACCAAAGAAATTTCTCAAGGAGATAGACAAGTCAAGACGATGCTTTCTCTGGGCGGGAGATGAAGAAATCACTGGTGGCAAATGCAAGGTTAGCTGGGCCACGGTGACCAAGCAAGAGCACCATGGTGGGCTGGGCATCCCCGACCTCAGTCGCTTTGCCCGGGCACTACGGCTGCGATGGCTTTGGCTTTCCTGGAAGCAGCCGACCAGGCCCTGGGTTGGCACTGGGCGCCCTGTGACGCCACAGACCAAGCTTTGTTCGCGGCTTCCATGACGGTGACCATAGGGAACGGGGATACTGCCTCCTTCTGGTCATGATCTTGGCTCGGAGGGCGGCAACTCTGCTTGGCCTACCCCACCCTGTTCGCCAGATCCATCCGCAAAAACAGAAGCATAAAGGAAGCCTTGTCCGGCAATCGGTGGATCCTCGACCTTCGCAATGTCGACTACAGCAGCATTGCCCATCAAGTGGTGCAGTTGGCAAGGGAAATCAGGCAAGCTGAAATCAACATGGAGCCAGAGGCCCCGGACACGATCAAATGGAAGCTTTGCAGCTCGGGCAACTACTCGGCGAGCTTGGCGTACAATGCCCAGTTTGATGAGACCCAACCTTGCAGCTTCAGAACATTCATCTGGAAGATTTGGGCGAAAAATAAAGATGTTCCTTTGGCTGTTACACCTGGACAGGCTCTGGTGCAATGACCGCCTTCAGCGGAGAGGATGGGAAAATGGCTACTTCTGCCCAATGTGCATGCGCAACCTTGAGACCTCGCTTCATCTAATCTGGGAATGCCCGGTGGCGATGCAGGCCTGAAGCACCACAGCTTCCTGGACGGGGTGCAGCTCGCTGAACCAGCAGGTGTGGAGCATGGGCACGATGACGACGGACAAAGTTCAGAAGATTGTGGCTGTCGCGATCCCAGGACACAGGAAAGGCACGAAGACTATGATCGCCCTCATCTCCTGGCATATCTGGCTGGAGAGAAATGCTTGCACTTTCAGAGGGAAACAGGCCGATGCAAGGCACATTATCGAAGCCTGCAAGCGTGACATGGAGAAATGGCGACTAGCCAGCGCACGATGCATCCAGCAGCCCTTCGGGGATGTGACGTGAGAGATCTCCCTAACAGCTCATTTGGCTCCTATCATTTGGGTCGACTTCAATGGATTTCATTTGTGAATTCCGGAATTTACTCGTTTGTCTGCCACAGAATTGACCATCAGTTTTCATTCTCAAATTCCAGAGAATTAAAACTTGCATAACCCCAAATCCCATGCCCTCACTCGTCATTCTCGCCACCCCCCTCGTCCCGACGCGCTCCTCTCCCTTCCCCCACCCTCCCCAAACGCCGACCACCGCCGCCACCAAATCTCCCGTCCATCACCACCGCCACCATGAGTCTAGCCTTCTTGGCCGCCAGCGACGCACCCTCCGGGCGGTGAATAGCTCCTTCGTCGATGCCTCGTCCCTCATCCTCTTTACTATGGATTTCACGATGACACACCCTCTACCGGCGACACCCCGTCCCTCATCCGTCGAGATCCCAACTCCTTGTAAGTTCCCTCCACCTCCCTTCTCCCCCTCTCTGATGCATCTTTTCTAGTTGAACCCTAACCCTAACCCCACCTGACTGTTCAGCAGCACACCTCCCTCCAGTCACCGACCGGATCCGGGCAGTATATCGACTTCTTGATGACTCCTCCGCCAACCCACGGCCAGTTGGCTCCCCTTCCTCCTCTCTCCGTGGTCTCTATTCTATCATGGTTGTACCAAACTGATTGGTAATCCTATATATTGCCATGGTGATAGACTGGTGATTAGTAGATGCCCTCGGAATTGATGCCTCCTTGTTTGAACACTACATAATCTAGGAGCATTGCTCGAAATAATTCAGGCTCCTTGTTTGAACTGTATGTGAGCAGACTCTGTTTACTAGTTATTGTAATGAGGCCTGTGAAGTTCTGTTCTTCTTTGATGCCGTATGTTGTGGATCCTGTCTAGAATAAACTGGTAGGCTGTGATGGATAAGGATTCTTATCCAGCCACCTTTTCTTTCTCTTTACAATAGCTGCACAACATTTGTCTCCATAGGCTGGTCTTAAAAAATAAATAAATGGTCCTTACTAGTTGAGACAAAAGGATGAGAAAATCTGTTGCTGTCATTATATATCTCTTGTTTGCTATCTGAAGCCTAATTTTTCCCAGCTTCAGAATTCTTATCCAACTTAATGCATGAGAAAATCTTCTGCTGTCATTATATATACACTATATATATGCTATGTTCTTTCATTATATATACACAAGCAATGAGCATGAGTTATTTGTGTACCACTAGTAATCAAGCTTGAGTGATTTCTCAATTGTTGTTTTCTTCATATTAATATAGATGTTGGACTTGCACATTAACACATTGCATGACGATGAGAGGAGAGAAAAAAGGAAGAGGGCAGCTGCTGGATTTTTTGTGTCGATTGTCGCTATAGTTCAGCACACATATTGTCAGAGGAAGATTAGAGAGCTTGATGCTTTCAGTGAGGATGAGGCGGAGATTAGGATTAGAAAGCAGATAAATCAGTGAGGATGAGGCACTGTTTTGATAGTTTGCACCTGACTAAACGGTCCTTGTAAAGAGAAAAAAAGGTGGCTGGATAAGAATCCTTATCCATCACAGCCTAACAGGTTATTCTAGACAGGATCCACAACATACGGCATCAAAGAAGAATAGAACTTCAGAGGCCTCATTACAATAGCTAGTAAACAGAGTCTGCTCACATACAGTTCAAACAAGGAGCCTGAATTATTTCGAGCAATGCTCCTAGATTATGTAGTGTTCAAACAAGGAGGCATCAATTCCGAGGGTATCTACTAATCACCAGTCTATCACCACGGCAATATATAGGATTACCAAGCAGTTTGGTACAACCATGACAGAACAAAGACCACGGAGAGAGGAGGAAGGGGAGCTAACCGGCCGTGGGTTGGCGGAGGAGTCGTCAAGAAGTCGATCAACTGTCCGGATCCAGTCAGTGACTGGAGGGAGGTGTGCTGCTGAACAGTCAGGTGGGGTTAGGGTTAGGGTTCAACCAGAAAAGATGCATCGGAGAGGGGGAGAAGGGAGGTGGAGGGAACTTACAAGGAGTTGAGATCTCGAGGGATGAGGGACGGGGCGTCGCCGGTGGAGGGTGCGTCGCCGTGAAATCCATAGTAAATAGGATGAGGGACGGGGCGTCGACAAAGGAGCTATTCACCGCCCGGAGGGTGCGTCGCCGGCGGCCGAGAAGGCTGGACTCATGGCGGCGACGGCGGTGGACGGGAGATTTGGCGGCGGCGGCGGCGATGATGGGCGTTTGGGGAGGGTAGGGGAAGGGAGACGAGCGCGTCGGGACAAGGGGAGTGACGAGAATGACGGGTGAGGGCACGGGATTTGGGGCTACGCAAGTTTTAATTCTCTGGAATTTGAGAATGAAAACTGCCGGTCAATTCCGTGGCAGACAAGCGTGTAAATCCCAGAATTCGCAAATGAAATCCATTGAATTCAACCCAAATGATAGAAGCCAAACGAGCTGTCAGTGTTTTTGGTTTCTTTGATGGCCGGAACACTGGGGCCCGAAGAAGGATGTATTTTTCTCTTCGTTCCTTGATCGCTTGATCAACCTTTTGTAACCTCTCTCCCTGCTAAATGAAATGAAAGCCAGCTATGCTGGGTGTTTACCGAAAAAGGGTTGTCCCGCGCTTTATATTATAAAGCAACGACCACACGATAGAAATGCTGGGGCCTCAGCACAAGCAAGCCCAAAAGAAACAAAAAAAAGAACTGAAGAGAAAATAATGCCAACAACGGCGGATCAACGAAAACGATGACGACCCGCAACCGCCGCGCCCACCGGATAATACCACCACGCTCCTAGCACTCCGGACCGCCGCATACCAAACAACACCCTCAAGAAGGATCGCGACGATGACGACGCTGTTGCACGGACATGTCCTAGGGTTTCCCGATGCGCGAGGGGAGGTGGAAGGGTATGCTGGACGCCTTCAGAAGGCACGGCGGCGCCCACGGCGTCACCAGCGTCGGTGCCGCCCGCCGACAAGGATTTATCCCAACCACGACCCTGCACGATCCATCCGCGCCACCAAACACACCGCCCATCAACTTGCGCCACCACGATCGAAAGGTCTCCATCGCCGTCTCACCATGGCAAACGAACAGGACCGCGGAAACAAGACGCAGCGCAACAAGGAACCAGGAGCAGCAACATCAGCAGCCTCGCGGAGGACATCCTCCACCGCCCCGTGGATCCGGCCGACGCAAAGACAAAGGCAAACCGCCACCTCGCCCACCGAGCCCGAACGGGCTCGCTGAAGCGCCGCCGCCCGCAGAACGCGAGCCACCGCCGCCACCACCTCGACGAAGTCACGCCCCGACCAGCGGAGACGCCGCCAGCAGACCAGGCCAGCCCGCCTGCACCAGATCGAGCCGAAAAGGCCCAGATCTGGCCGGAAAACCGCCCGCTAGCCATCATCGCCGCGCCGTAAGCGGCCAGCCATCGCCGCCACGCCACCTCAGACCGCTCCGCCTAGGGAGCCGCGCCACCGGATCCATAGTTGCCGAGGAGCACCCGTCGACCGCCGTCCGCCCGAGCCGAGGCGCCATGCAGTGGGAGAGCTGGCCAGCCGCACCACGCGGCAAGGCCCGGTGGCCCAGCCGACGGCGGCGGAAGGAGGAGGAGGGAGGGGAGGGTGACGAGCCCAGTCGCCCGCAGGGAGGCGACGCGGGGGGAGGAGGGGGATTCTTTTCTGAAGCTATGCTGGGTGTTTCAAAAAAAAAAAAAGGGAAAATCAGTTCGTGCACTTTTCCCACGCCCTGGTCCGCGGAAACACCTGCCGGAAGAAAACACTGCAGGCTACGTCTGCTGCACGCTGCATCGAAGCTGGCCGGCTTCAGAGAACAACATTGATCTATCCAAATACTCAAAAAATGCTAAAAAAAACACTCCAGAAGGATTCTCAAAAGAACAGTCCAAAAGTTACTGAGACCCCATCGGTTTCCAATATTTAGGTCTGACTGAGATTCAAACTGCTTTATCACATCAAATTTTTATACTAAACAACATTAATGTGGCAAGAAAGAGTAAAGATAGAAATTTCACTGCACGAGCACACGCACTGACCGACAGACACAAAGGACACACGCAGCGCAACCCACCGACACACCACCACCTCCCGTACAGACCCACCGCGAAGAAGGACAAGCGCCTATGCCAGAGCGGCGGCCACGGCCACGGCGACAGGCAGGACTGCGGCCCATGGCAGACACGGGGCGCCGGACGCCGCGCTCTTCTTAGAGTTCTTCCTCTGGTCGGCGGGCGCCGCGTCCTCGGCGGCCGGTCCGGGCGCGTCCGCTACAGGCCGGTGGCGCGCCTGCTTCTTGGGGGCCTTGGGCGCGTCCGCGACAGGGGCGGGAGCCGGCGCCGGCGCCGGGGAGTCGGCCGGCTCGAAGAGCTCCACCGGCTCGAGCACCGTGTCGACGGCGTAGATGGCGATGGGGTCCTTGTCGTAGACGGTGGACTTGACCCGCGCGGCGTGGTCGGAGGCGTCCGTCTTGATGGTCACCTGCTCGCCCTCGTTCTGCACCGTGAAGTTGAAGTTGTTGGCGGAGCCGTCGGTGGCGAGCGTGTTCATGACGCCGTTGTTGGACTTGAGGCTCCACGGCGCGTAGTAGACGGGCACGGCGTGGAACAGCAGCAGCGACGCCTTGCCGTCGGCGGAGAGGTTCTTGTACCTGGGCATGAAGGACCTCACGGCGTCGTCGCTGGGGCAGAAGGCCGTCACGCCGCCGTCCCCGGCCGACTGGAACGTGGAGTGCGCGTCTGGCGAGGCCGCCACCAGCGCCGCGAACGCCTTGCACCCGCCCTTCGCCATCGCCGCCGTGATGTTCGGCGGGGCCGGCGGGGCAGTGGGCGCCTTAGCTGCCACTGCTTTTCCCCCGGCCGCAGAGACAGCCAAGGGGAGGAAGATGGCGAGGACGGCGGCGGCGAGGTGGAGGCGGCGCATTATGGCGAGTGTCGGCGTGGGAGTGAGGGCAGTGGAGTGGCCGAGCGGGAGAGCTCTGCAGTGATGAACTATGACCACTGACGAGTGTCGAGTGTGATAGGGTGTGAGGTGAGCTGGCTTTGTGAGGACCTGCCCTTGGGGTTTACCACCAATATCAGAGATTGCCATTCAGGTTAAAACTTTGTGATTTTGTGGTGGTTACCATTTTTCCTTTGCTTTTTTGGCAAACTGTGGTGGTTGCTTGTTCTTTTGTTTTCTTGCACCCGGGTCTTGTTGTCTATTTCTTCAATTCACTTGCCCATTTAATGCCGCCTTAATTTGACTTGAACAACAATATGGTCAGAAGGAGTTACCATAGGTAACCTAATAAAATGAAAGTTTAATTTTGTGAACCTCCGTCCTGGTTTATTGGTCCTCATTGTATTTTGTGTCAAATTTTAATTATAAATTTAATTAAAAAAATGTTCATGCATGTCATAAAAAAGTTATATTATTGAAAACTAGGTTTAAATACAAATACAACGATATAATTTTTGTTGACAAGCATTAATATTTTATTAGTTAAATCTATGATCAAAATTTGAGGGACTAATAAAATAGGACGGAGGTAGTATGTAGTAAATTTTGAGGCCCTCGTTATAACCATTGCAGGTATACTACTCGTTTACTAATAACTGCAGCATTTACAAACCGAGAATTCAGAATGCTGACATATTTACTGGGTTGGAGAGTGGAGTGAACCAAAATATGCAAGTATTGTGGGGTATCAATTGCAGTGGTGCTCTTAATTACAATCACTGAGGAAACAGTACGTTCACGTGGCATTGATTGATAGTAGTCCTTATATACCACATCGATATAAGGTGATCTTCAGAATTAGTACCTTGTATTACTGTATGTTTTTGTAGTACCTACATAACATGTGTTACCCATGTACTTGAACATCAGCCAGAAGCGTGTTATCTTCCATGCCATCGAAACGTCTTATCAATTTATAGGATCTCGTGTTCAAAAGCTAGCAAAAATTCATCCACCACTGTCAGCATAGTTTAGCTTGTAGATTTTTATGACTAACATGTAGTAGAATAACTCATGTTCAACAGTATGTTTCTGTTATAGCAAGACTAGTTCAGTTTTTTTTTAGAAAGTTAGGTTAATTTATGTTACCGAGAATGCTTAGCTAAATCATCTCGGCAAGAATCTGGCAGAAATTATCCTCCGTGAGAACTCAGTGGTTTACTCCTGATATATGTATACTTTAGAAGTTGTTAAAATTGCTACAATTGATTTTCAGAGTTTTCATGAGAAGGTAGTGTTCACCAGAAATTTAGTTTTTATCCATAGGATGATAGGGATATCTAGGGAGTAATGGTCAGAAACATGGCAAAGGCTAGCGTACCACCTGATCCCTACGGGACCATCCTTTGTGCCTTATGATTCATCAATCAAAGACACCAGAAACTCGCAGAAAATAACTAACATTACATTACCTTTCCTCCAGACGGTGACACTCTACGGAGCAGTCTTGCGCACACCATCTGGGCAAACTATGCAGTTAGTTCGGCAAGCTTCAAGACATCAAACTGTGGCAGACCCAGAGCTTAAGAAGAGGGCACCAATCTAGGAGTTCAAAGAGTAAATTGCAAATAACCACCACAATTGTGGACGCGATTTCACAAAACCGCCACCTTTCGTTTTTTTTCTTTCAAAAACCACCACGTTTGTGCTGATAGTTTTCAAATAACGCTGATCGAGCGTTTTGCAGCGTCGATAGCGAACCTCGACCGGTTGGGCCCACTGTCGGTGCCACGTGGACGAGGCGGCGGCGGCGGCCGTCCGCGCCGTTAGACGGCGTCGCACAAAGCCTGGTGCAACCGAACCCGATCGTCCATTCCTCGCTTTTCGATCCGATCTACGCCTCCGTCTCTTCCGCGCTCATTTCTCGCCGCGCCGCGGCCGTAAACCCGCCGCAGCCATGGTCGATCGAAGGACGAGCGAAACCAACAGCGAGGACTCGTGTCACCCTCTTCAACGCGCATGACAGCGAAACCTATGTGAGTATGATTTGCCCGTGGATTAGGGTTAGGGTTTCCATCGATTTGAGCTTTGCTTTTCATTGATTTGAGCTCTGGGAGTATATATGAGTTATATTGCACTATTGTAGATCCCGCATACCATTGTTGACCCCGAGTGGTGTGGCATTGTTGCCGGAGGACCGGTGTGCTGCCACAGCGCTGTTGTGCACAGGGCTGTTGTTTTTCAAGGAATCAACACTGGCCGTAGGTTTTACGGATGTGGTACTGAGGTTAGTTGCAGGTTAACTGAATGTAGGTTTGTTTGTTAGCTGACAACAGTTTACTTAGTTATATTAAAATGGTGTATTATTTGGTGTTTTGATGAATTAATCTGGCAGGTGAAATGAATGGTTAACTCAATATATTTGTTAGACGAGATTTGGCAGGTTTTACTATGTTAACTGAAAATATTTTGTTGTCCTGCTATTAAATTTGTTATTTGTTCCATCATTTTAATTAGAACAAAGGTGTGCATTAGAACAAATTTGTTATTACCCTATCCTGCTATCTCACTGAATTAGGCAGGTTTTAGTAAATGGTTACTAATTATTGTTATTACAGGAGGGAGACAATTGTGGTCTGGTTCAGTGGATTGACCCACAGTGGCCGGAACCCATGAAAAATGCACTTCGCTAACTTTGGGATGGGGATTCGACCTCCTAGAGTTCAACTCCCGCTCTCAACCCATGAACAATATGAGTCCGAAGCTTCTTTCGTAACTCCCATAATTTCTTCGTAGTGGCTCCGTTCCATGCCTCATTTCATAGGGAAGCCCAAAGTGGCTCTATTTCATTCTATTTCACTTCCTAGCCCTTCCTATCATATGTATGAGCAGAGTAGCAAAGAGAATGAATCCAAAGAAAAGCTCATAGTGAAGCTTGGAGAAGAGAAGAGGCTAATCCAGGAGAAGCACCACAACCACATCAAGGAAACAAGCAATTTTTTGCAACAGTTCACAAGAATGTGATGAAGGAGAATTACCAGAAGATTATGCAGGATGGTGATGTAGAAAGTGCTATAGTTGAAGCCCAGGAAGAAAGGGCTAGGTTAGAGAAAGAGAATATGGAACTGAAGACAGCACTCCAAGTGATCAAGAAGAACAATAATGAGTTGGTTAGTAATTGGAAGAATGCTGTAGCAGAGCAAGGTATGGAACAGTTGAAGAAAGAGAAGAAAATACTTGAGTATATCATAGCTGATTTGCTTAAGGCTGGGGAGGAGAACAAGATGAAGATAAGGAAAATCAGTGAAATTTGCAATGAGTAAAGTATGATGTTTGTGCCTTGCTGGTTGTTATTTGTTGAACTATGTATGGTGTGGTGTGAAGACTAATGGGGTCCAATATGAACCTTAGTATTATGATGTTGAACTATGTATGGTGGTGTGTGAAGACTATGTTGTAATGTGCAATGGAATATTTGGTGAACTATATATGTGTTTGGAGCTATGATATTAGTTGAATTTGCTCATATGGAATTGTGTTATTGATATGCATTCTGGTCCGAATTGAATAGGGTAGGGTTATCCAAACCTTTTTATTGAATGCCTTTTGTGGACGTTTGTCGAGAGGGTAGGGTTACGCAAAGTAAAGTGGTGGATGCCTTTGGTCGACGGTTGTCGAGAGGATAGGGTTATCCAAGGTTAGCATACACCTATCCTCTCGACAACCGTTGATGAAAGGCATCCACCACATTGGTTAGCATACCCTAGCCTCTCGACAAGCGTCGACGAGAGGCATCCACCACTATGGTTAGCATACCCCTATCCTCTCGACAACCGTCGATGAAAGGCATCCACCACTTTGGTTAGCATACCCCTAGCCTCTCGACAACCGTCGACGAGAGGCATCCACCACTTTGGTTAGCATAACCCTAGCCTCTCGACAACCGTCGACGAGAAGCATTCACCACTATGGTTAGCATACCCCTAGCCTCTCGACAACCGTCGACGAGAGGCATCCACCACTTTGGTTAGCATACCCCTAGCCTCTCGACAACCGTCGACGAGAGGCATTCACCACTATGGTTAGCATACCCCTAGCCTCTCGACAACCGTCGATGAAATGCATCCACCACTTTGGTTAGCATACCCCTAGCCTCTCGACAACCGTCGACGAGAGGCATCCACCACTATGGTTAGCATACCCCTAGCCATATAGTTGAACAACACCATTTTCGACAGAATGTGAAGCCATCTAGTTGAACAACACCATAACATGACATCAGGTTCACAATAAACAACATGGTTCACATAGGTTGCCAACATTACACCAAGTTCTAACTTGCCAGCACCGCAACATAACAAGTTTGGCAACATGACACATAGTTTGGCAGCAGCATTCAGCAAGTTCTAACTTGCCAGCAACACAACAAACACATAGTTTTCTCCAAAAGACAAGTTTGGCAGCAGCACAACAAGCACATAGTTTTTCTCCAAAAGACATGCCAGCAGCACAACAAGCACAACAGCTAGATATGCTCTAATTACCACTAGCATAGAAGTAATCCCTAAGTCTGTTAGGCCTCTTCCTCACCCTTCCATAAGCAGATTGAGCTGTAGTAGAAGTAGCAGTCCTTAGAGGAGCAAATGAAGACCTAGCTCTTGATGAAGAAGCTCTTGCAGCAGTAGAAGTAGGCCTGGGAGCAGTTGATGCAGTGGTTGTTGTTGCTGATGAAGAGGCTCTTCCAGCAGCAGCAGAAGTAGGCACAGGAGCGATTCTTGCATTGGCTGTTGTTGCTGATGAAGAGGCTCTTGCAACAGCAGCAGAAGTAGGCCTGGGAGCAGATGATGCAGCCCTAGAACTTGCAGCAGCTGTTGGAGCAGGCTGTTCAGCTGCAACTCTTCCCCCAGATGTTGCTCTTGGAGCTCTTGCATTTGTAGGGGCAGATCTTTAAATAGAACAAAGGTGTGCATTAGTTGTTCATTGAGATATAAAAGATAAATTTGATGCAAAAGCTATTAAATTGAGGACCTTATGCTTGTTCTTCCTAGCTGCAAGTGCTGGCTTCAAAGGATCACCACAATTTGTGTACCTATGCCCTTGCTTTCCACGATTCTTTGCAAGTTATAGTTCCAATTGTTGAAGTGTCTTTGGGTTTTGGTACTTCAAACTGGCCCTTCCTTCTCTGAGTCTGGTTTCTTCCTTCTTCCTATGGAACACATGGGGTCTATGTCTCTTGAATTTGTTCTTCTCCATAGGTCAGTCCAGAACAGGGTAAATCATTGGCTTGTAAGTTTCTAAGTACATAGGCTTCTTGAAGAACTGGTGTACAAAATCTTCAGTCTTTGTTTTGATTTGTAGATGGCGAGACAGCATGGTTACATGGTACACCTCTCATGTCCCATTTTCTGCAGCCACATGTCCACTTCTTCAAGTCAACTGCATACGATTTCTCACCACTATTTACTTGATATAGATCTGGCCCAGCCATCAAAGCCTTGCAATTCCTAGCCTATTCTTTGGACTCCTCTAGCATTTTTTTATATGTTGGGGTTATTGTCCATCTAGCACTCTGCCCCCCACTTCTTTTTTCATTGAACTTCACCATCAATTTGGACCTAGCCCCTTCAACCATTGTTTTAATGGGTTTGCCCCTAATATCCAAAATCATCCTGTTGAACACCTCACTAATGTTGTTCACTACTAGATCAGTTTTACAGTTGGTGTCCATAGCATATCTAGCCCATGTTTCTACAGGAATTTTCTTAAGCCAGACCCAAGCACACTCACTTTCCTTTCTAATTTCTTCCATTGCTTCTTCAAACCCATTCCTAGTGTAAGAATAAGTTGCTGCATCCATATATTGTTTAAGCTCATCTCCTCTAAATCCAGCACTTTGGAAATTTGCATAAATATGCCTTAAACAATATCTTTGAGGGCGTTAGGAAATATTTGGTCAATGGCATTAAGCAGACCTGGTTTCGAAATGAAAATACTAATTAAGTTTGCTATAACTAAGTTGTGCAACAAGAACTATGGTGTGCAACAAGAACTATGGTGTGCAAAGAAAATCTCAAGGAATATGGTATGGACATTACCTTCTGCCTGTCTGAAATTATTGTGTAATTGCCAAATTGTCCTGATTCACCACCAAGAACAATCTTGAGCTGAGTTAAAAACCAGCACCAAGTAGGGGTGTCCTCCTTCTCAACTACTCCAAAGGCCAAAGGAAATATATTATTGTTTCCATCTCTGCCAGTAGCTGCCAAGGTCTGTTGACCTGTGTTTAACTTCACAAAACAACCATCTAGACCTAAAAAAATAAAACTTAGAAACATAGCAATAGTGTGTAGGTAAAAGACAAATAGGAGAGCTAACACATACCAATGAAAGGTCTACATCCATTAAGAAAACCCTCCCTTTGAGCTGCTAGACAAATGAAAAGTCTATGAAATCTTGGATTCTTGCTTGGATGCTCTTTCACCACCCTAGTTGTCATAATGCATCTGCTCCCAGGATTTGTGTCCAAAACAGCTTGCAGATAGTCTCTAATTCTAGTATATTGTGCTTCCTGGTCACCCTGCACAACATTCAAAGCTTGCTGCCTTGCCCTATAAGCCTTCATCTTTCCAACCTCCACACCATACTTCTCCTTTGTCTTGTCTATGACAGTCTCAATGCCTGCTCTAGGGTCAGTCCTGAAGCAGTCTTCAACAGCTTTGGCCACATACCTAGCAGGAACCTTGCAATTCTCACCACTTGGAGCACAAGTATGCTCTAGTTGCAGCTTCCTAATGCTGAATGTTTTCTCATTTGCAACCACAGATGCAACCATGTGAAAGGGGCAGCCTTCCTCAAGACAATCAACTATGATCCTATCTTTGTTGTTCCTGTGGTAATGGAAGTTCCTCCTTTGTGTCACATGCAAGTTAACTAGTGCTCTTCTGAATTGGTAAACATCAACGAAACACATATGCCAACATATTTGTTGCTCTGGCACAAGTCTATTCTCATCATACCATATCCTGGCCTTCCTCTTTTTTGCCCTGGACTTTCTTCCAGATGTGGGACAATGCACCACTACTTCTTCATCTGAATCAACATAAAGTTCATCCATATCTTCATCAGATACAGGAATGTAGTCTGCCTCAAGTTCAGCTTGTGAACTGCAATATGCTCTATCTGTTGGACCTCTTCTAACAGGCAATTTCTGCACAGGTGGTGCCTGAACAAACCCCTCTCCATCCTCCTCCTCCTCATTCTCACGGAATAAGTCTTCTGGCTCACAATCACCTTCAAAAACCCTTTTCTTCTTCAAGTCTTTTATTTTCTGATTTAAGTCTGCATCATCTTCATCTTCCTCTTCCTCTAGCTCATCTTCCTGTTGTTCCTTTCCTTCCTCCTCTTCCTCTTGCACCTCTTCCTCTTGCACCTCTTCCTCCTTGTCCTCTTCCATGTAATCTTCTTCATGCACTACTGGTATGTCAGCAAACTCATTAAGAAAGCCATCTAATACTTTGATACCTGTTGTGTCCTTCCCACTTCTAACATTGCAACTCTCATGTGTGAAAAGATATTCACCATAAGAATCTTCTGGCTGTGGTTCACTGGTCTGAGTTTGATATATCACACCTGCATCATCTACACTATATACCTTAGGAGAACCAATCTCGGAAATTGGAATCTGCTGCTCACATCCATCTCCAATGTTCATTTCCATGCCAGACTCTCTTCCTTTCATCAATGTGACATTGACACACCTCTTGTCCTCATATAATATCAGCATTTCTTCAACATCTTCCTCAGGTTTGATTTGCTTCATGCCTGCCATTCCCACACCATGTTGCTTCACATAATACATTGAGTCCTTCTGATCATACCCCTCAATCCCAATAATAGCTAACATATTGATGTATGTGATATCAGATTCACATATGGTCATTTCCAGGTTGTCACAACCTTGAAAATGGAACCTGAGATCCCAAGGTTCATCTTTATCCAAACTGCAAAAGTAAGTAAACCACATATTCAGTTAAGAAAATTTAGCTCATAGCACATTCAGTAAACTTAGAGAATTCAGTTAACAATTAAAACCCAATTGTTTCACAGCAAATTCAGTAAACTTAGAGAATTCAGTTAACAATTAAAACCCAATTGTTTCACAGCAAATTCAGTAAACTTAGAGAATACGGTTAACAATTAAAACCCAATTGTTTCACAGCAAATTCAGTAAACTTAGAGAATTCATTTAACAATTAAAACCCAATTGTTTCACAGCAAAAGTAAGTAAACAACATATTCAGTTAACATAATTCAGTTAAGAAAATTCAGTTCATAGCAAATTGAACACCAATTGCACAATTAAAACCCTAACTCCTGGATTGAAAAACTAATTCCTTAATTGAGCTACAATTCAGTTAACAATTCTACAACTACAAACCCTAATTCCTTAATTGAGCTACAAACCCTAATTGCACTGCCCTAATTCCTACATTCAGCTGCAAACAAAGGAAATCTTATAACTACAGACCTAAATCACATCAATTGTTCACCTACACTACCGAATCACAATGCAAATAATCGAAAGGGGAAAACTCACTCCACGCCACCAAGGCCGGATGTGTCTTGATGGCTATGCCTCGATTGGCCTTCCACACTGGGCCAGATTAGCGCCGCTCTGACTCAAGGTCGCTTGAGCTCGCTTTGAATCACGACCTCCTCGCCAAGCGCTCATCGACGCCGCAATGGGGATCGAACAGGGCCAGCGATGGCGAGGAGCACCGTCGGCGAAGCTACTGAAGGCGGAGAGGCCCGCGAATCGAGGATGGAAAGATGGGGTCGTCCTCGTCGTCACCGCCGCCGCCGCGGCCGCCATGCCATGGGGGGGGGAATCGGGGAGGAGAGGGGAACCGGATGCTCTGGATCGGTCGTTAGGTTTTGTGCGACGCCGTCTAACAAGTGGCGTGTGACGCCGCCGCCGCCCTCGTCCACGTGGCACCTGACAGCGGGCCCAACCGGTCAGGTTCGCTATCAGACGCGGCAAAACGCTCGATCAGCGTTATTTGAAAACTATCAGCACAAACGTGGTGATTTTTTTGAAAAAAAAACGAAAGATGGCGGTTTGTGAAATCGCGTCCACAATTGTGGTGGTTATTTGCAATTTACTCCCAATCTAGACATGACTTCAAGGCCGTCGAAAAGAGCTTTATTGATTTGATTAAACAACAGTAACACCATTACAATCCATGGAGAGCCGGTTTATTTCTTCTCTAGCTAACTGAGCAAGTTCAGGAGCCACTGTATTACACTCTACCCACTTGCAAGCATCACATCGGCTGACAACATCGCCTCCGATTGCATACGTGCTCATTCAAATACGCCTAAACTAAGCCAGGCACATCGATACCTTTATTCAGATCATTTGGATCAAAGGCCTGAATTTATTTCCCCATCCAGCCAATCAGTGGATCTCAACGGCGACCGGCTGAAACTTCAGTCGCCGTTTACGCCTCACCAACGACGGCGGCACCGGGGACTACAGCTGCAGACGGTCACAAGAAAAAACACTTGACCGTTCCGCGCGTTTGCGCTGCTACCAACTGAAACTGGGAAAAGAATGAGCTGACGGTATATATAAACAGATACGATAGAGAATGCCTCTTCTTCTACCAATCAGCGCGCCGTTTCTTCTGGCTTGCTGTTTTCCTCCGTTTGCGACGCCATCTTCTTGATGTCTTCCACGAGGATGTTCCCTTCTGTTAGCCACATGAGCAGATAAAATCTCAGATATAGGAGGAGCAAGGAAGATGGACAGTGATACTGATACGCTAGTACAGTAGATGCAAGTGTGTGTGCCAGGGCAGTACCTCTGTCTTTGGAAAGGTTGCTGATAAGCTCTTGGACACCTTCCTTCCCCATGGTGTCCTTAAGATAACCTGCGGCTGCTTCTACCTCTTCTGGAGTTACCTTGCCGTCACGGTCCCTGTAACCAGATCAGCTTATTATTGTTCAGCAAGGAGAAATCGGACATGTTCCCCTCGCAGTCCAGTTCCTTGGTTACTGGCATACAATATAAATGAGCAAATTATGCTTATAACCGAAAAATATGATCGTGCATAGTTTTTATAATGCATTTACCTACCTATCAAGCACCTGCCAGCGGTTTCCTATTCGTTTATCAACATCATCAATCTCTTTCTCTAATTTCTGAAGCATAGCATCAACCTGAAAATGCAGCAAAACAGAATGTCAACGGTAGCCCCTTAGCTATCGAAGAGAAAGGGGAGACGCACAAACCTCACATCTGAAAAATATAGGTTCCAGGTAGAAACCTACCCAGTATAACGTGATTACAGCTCCGAAACACATGGGTTTTGTTTCGGCATCCTTGTTTGGTTTTCTTGTCTTTTCGTTCTACTACTCAGTTATGTACAGCAACACAAGAGATTGCTTCAAAACTAGGTCAGAACTTAGAACAGTTCCTGTGATAATTCAAATGATACCGCTGTGCTGTTTGGTACTAGGACAGAATGTGCAGACAATAAAGTTGAAAGTAGTGATCACTAGTATATCTAAAGTAATTTTATCTCTTCTCCAACAAAGCACAAAATAATCCAACCATGTTCGCTTCTCTTTTAATTCGCACGGAGATGCTTTTGTGGGCAAAGGGTGTGGCATGTGTGGAACAAACTTCTTAAGGTCTGGATGTAATGAACTATCCAACTATTATAACTTGCAAGCGAAAGATCACCAAAGCTCATTACTAGCTGAGCACAAATTGTCAGTTATATCATCCTGTAATCCATTCAACAGTTCATGTATATCTGTTTAAGCTGCTACATACACTATATTGAACTTCAAATAAGGGATGCTTCTGAGTTGAAGTTCTAGTTGAACTTTAGACACAGAAAAGCTTTCCTTACCTTCTCTATTAATGCTGAAGAAACTTTTTCTCCTGCAACTAACTCTGCAGCATGATCTGATTCCTCCCTGGCCACCCTATATGCTCTCCTAGCCTCTTCTTCATCCACTGTGCCCTCCTTTTCCAGCATGGTGTTATATAGTTCTATCTGAATTCCACAAAATAGGATTTTCAATATTACATAATGCAAACTGGTAGCTCATGAAAGGGTAGTATATCTCCAACTCATACCTCTTTATTTACGAGGCTCAGAAACTCTTCTCGCTCTTTGGTAACAGACTGCAATGAAAGACAAAAATTAAACAGGTGCAGCAGAGCATTTATGTAAGTTTTTTCTTGAAATGCACGTAACAAATATTAACATGAAAATAAGTAGGGTCGTACAGAAGCAGATGCGAGCACAGCCAATGCTTGACTGATTTCACAAAGGTGGTCATTCTTCTCATGTTCTTTTGATTTCTTTAGTTCCTCTTCTTCCCTAGCAGTAGGCTCAGTCATTTCCTTCAAAGCCAAATCTTCTTTACTAGCCTCTTGTTCGTCTAGCTTTGCCTTTCCTTCTTTCTCTTCCTCCTGGGTATATCATTTGTTGTCAAGAACACATGCATTAATAATCATTGCCGCATAGTTGAAACATAAAACAGTAGAACTGAGAAAAACATATAGAAAACCATTGTTTCTCCATCCGGGTTGTTTACAAAGCAGCATAGGCAAAACATATTAGAATTGGGTTACCAAGGAAATAGAAAGCCAGATAGAAAAACTGCATCTTCGAATCAACAAAGTAATTACATGAAGAACCGATTTCTATTGCACTACTAAAGAATACAAAAATGAGTTCATGTAAGGTGGGATCTTATTGTGGTGGTATTTTTTATTTCATGTTCTTTCAATAGAACTTTCCTACTCTGAGTTAAAAAAGAACAATAATGTACCAATCTTTTAAGTTCAGTAAATCTAAGTGAAACATAACCAGGACAGAAAAATATGATCCTTGTACAAGCAATATCACATTTCTATATTTCAAAGCAAATAGTCTGAGAAAAACAGTTAAATACTACTCCCTCCGTCCCATAATATAAGGGCGTTTTTTACACTAGTGTAGCTTTATACTCCCTCCGTCCCATAATATAAGAGCGTTTTTGACACCACACTAGTGTAAAAAACGCTCTTATATTATGGGACGGAGGGAGTATAAAGCTATGGATTATCATCCTAAACTAGTTCAACATCTTTATAACCTTGGGATGACGTTCCAAACTAAGAATGGGGCCAGCTTGGTGATACAACCAAGAATGCGAAAATAAGGAGAGATCTGTGTCTGGCAGGCCTACACAGAAGACAGCCAGGAATACATGTTTATAGCACATTAGTGTACCTTGATAAGTTCCTCCTGCATCTCTATGAATTCCAATTTTCTCTTCCTTTCAGAAACAGAATCTTCAGAAGGCAATACTGTTCCAACTGTACCCACAACTTCATCTGGCAGAGAAGATAACGTTGCTACAACAGCCTCCTCAGGTTTCATTTTCCCAGATACAGTAAAAGCTCTGACATTTTTTTAGCACCGGTTAAAATTTGAAGATAAGCATCCAGTCAACAGGACAATTATCACCAAAATTACCTTGATAGAATCAGAAGAGATGATGGCACAGACTGATTGAGTGATAAATCCAACCAGTCTTTGAGCTGAACATAGAAGGAAATATTCAAATTCTTGGCCAAAATTGGTGCTAGGCAACTATAATTAGCAAAAACTGAAAAAATAGCAGGATATATGGTACGGATGGCAAAATATTAACTAATAGAGTGCCAATACAATAACATATAAATCTCCAATAATAGGCACCTGATGTGCATTTTAATGCCATGACCTAGGCAACACCATGGATGACTCATTAGCAGTTTCCAAACAAACAAACCTGATGGCGCATCTCCTCTGTTGACAATAAATCAAGGTGGCCACGTTCGCGACAAGCGTGTCGGAGCTCCTCGTCAGAAAGAGACTCCACACCCTCAGCCTCAATCATCTTATCATCATTCATAATGCTGTGCATAAACACATAAACATTATATTACGGTTGAATACCAAAAATCTAAATTGGCACAGTGGATGAGCAAACTATAAAAAATAAAACATCCAGTTTTCTAAGTATTTTTTTTTCAAAAATCAGGTAGGCGAGCTGTCATTTCATTAAATAAAGAGTATGAAACACTACACTGGCAGACAAGATTAAAAACCACAGGTTTACCGCATGCACACTCCTCCCCAGCAAAAATAGATCTAGTCAAGTATGAAAAAAAAGGGCAGCCCGGTGCACGTAGCTCCCGCTTGCGCAGGGTCCAGGGAAGGGTCCGACTACTTTGGGTCTATAGTACGCAGCCTTTCCCTACATTTCTGCAAGATGCTGTTTCCAGGACTCGAACCCGTGACCTCATGGTCACAAGGCAACAGCTTTACCACTGCGCCAAGGCGCCCCTTCCACTAGTCCAGTATGAAATCATGCTTAAATGCTGAAGATGCAACTGTTAAATTGAACAACAGATTTGGATACAAGATATGTTCTACATCATCCATTGTATCATTTTTTCTCTGATATCACAACATTTAGAAGCGATTTAAGGACATACTCTCGTAACTTCTTCCGAAGCATGAATCTCAAGTAGTTGTCTGTACCGAAAGGCTGAATTCCCATATATTTACACATGTTTACTAACCGTGATCTGCAGAAAAATGTAAGAGTGAGCTTCGAGGATTAAGTAAACATTCAATGAAACACCAACCTGTTAATGTTATCCAAAGTCAGCTCATCGTTAAACAACTTTGCAAAGCTCAAAATTTCTTCATTGGGGACATGTCCACCTTTCCTGACCTGGTTGCATAGCAAGAGTACATCACCAAAAACCATTAATATGGCACACCTCTTTATCTATGCTTGCGAGATGACACGATAAATTGAGCAAATACCTTGTCCAAAAATTTATCCAGGTCTTCAGCTGTCTGTTTTATATCCCCACTACGTGATGTTTGCACTTCTTTTGCCATTTCCTTCGCTGTATCTTGCAAGAATTTTGCATATTCCATCCTTGCTTTCAGTTTCCTCTTTAATGCCTCCTGTATGTAGGAAAATGAAATGCAGTCCTGAGCATGTATGTCTGGGTTTAATAATTTTGCTGCCAGGACAGTGTACAGAACCTAGGTCATTACCTCTTCTTTCATCTTGTCCTGGAAAGTGGATGGCAACATGTTTGGGAACAACTTCAGGAACACTGGCAGTAAAAGCTCCATGAACGGAATGATGATGAACACAGCAAACGGTACAAGCCTGAACATGTCTGCTGTTGTGCGTGTAAGCTGTTGCCTCTCTCTCCTTGTAAGGCTCTTTCCATCAGCAAGCTTCACCAACAATCTTGATGAAATTCTAACATCTGCCCACAGTAGCTTAATGCCCAGCCAATAATGCTGCAGCGTAGAAACAAATTCTTCCTTCCAATGCTTCAACTTCGCAGCCCAGTCGGCTCTTAAACCCACAAAACGAAATATAAATTAAAACATCGAAGCAAGGAGCCATCCATGAAAATGAGCAAGGCAGCAGATATACTTCAATTCAAAGAAGGTAACAAAGACCTGCTCATTGAAGCAATAACACGCAGAGCAGGACCAATACCCAGAAGTGTTGCCCAGAATTTCTGTATGATCGATTGGTCAGTCTTTTGGATTTCCTGCACCATTGCTTTGGCTTTAGCCTTTGCAGTGCTTAAGCCTTCCACCGCCTGGTCACACTCTTCTGGAGACGCCTCCTTTTCTGGTTGGTTCTGGTCCTCACTCTTTCCATTCGTAATACCAGATTTCGGCTGCCGAGCTGTTTCTGACGCTGCGCGGAATGACTGCCGGAAATACCTGGCTCCCAAGGGGAATACAGAAATATGTGCTTTGGATTCATAAGAGGCAAGAGGAACACCAAGGGCGGGGCGATGCAGGAACCTGTTACTAAGGCCCAAAAGGTATCTATTCCTTAATGTAAATTGCTGCTTCTCATGGCTAGAATCCCCCGAATTCTGCTGCGGCACATGGGATACAGTGTTGTGCTCAACATCACATCCAAATGTTCCTTGGCCCGAAGTAAACTTAGATGAATGTAATAGGCAAGGCCCATTAGTATGCTCAAGAATATACTTCCTTCTCCTGATGATTGCCCTAGAGGCCATTCCTGATTGCTGCTTCCTTTCCTCACAAGAATGCCCGGTTCATGCTTCTCTGGGTAGAACCATGAAACATGGCAAACATCTAGTTATGGGTGTTGCCACATCTAAAGTATATTTATTTATACATATGCAAAAAGGAGGAGCTAACACAAAGTTTGCTAAAAACATAAGTTGGAGTAGTAGCATTATGGTCTATCAGTCTTGCATAACAGCAATGATCGTTCAACAATTGCTAAACAGACACGAAAACAGGATATTCCATGTCTGAAAATACCAGCATTGTTCACGAGTTGGTTATGTCCACTGGTCCAGAACCGGCATTGTAGGTCTGCCAAAAGAATTGCCAGCCATAATTAGCTTACAAACAATAAACAACCCAAACATTGCACTCCGCGTATCAATCCATAATGGCAGCAACATCTCCAACTAGTGGACGGAAAGAAATCAAGACAGCGGCTTGTTCTGGGGATGCCCTAAAACGCTCACGAACATCTATAAATGTACATCGCCAATAACTTCACAGTTTGGCCCAAATAACAACAGCTAGACGGGTTGCTGAATGCTACCTGAGTCATCTGATTCACATTATTACTACTATTATGATTTGAGACATTATTATTCGTATATGGTGTCATAGTGTCCATCAATCTCAGTCACTGGATTTGAAATATCAATCTGATTCACATTATTTATTACTCCTATATTATTATGATTTGAGACATTATTATTCGTGTGGTGTCATAGTGCCCATCAATCCCAGTTACTGGATTTGAAATATCAGGCGAGGCCCGAAGACTAATCGCATCACACGCATTCATGTCTGATCGATCAAAACCTGTAAATTCCGCCATCACTCACTAAGCACCGGAGCCACTGCACTGCACTGCACAAGCTGGCGGGCGATCTATCTCCGCCAAATCGCCAGTGGAAATGCGCGCGCGCCGCGGCCGCGCTCATGGATACGCACCCGAAAACGGTGGAGAAACCACCGCGCGCGCGGTCAGACGGGCCACGCCGAGAGCTACGGGACTGGGAGTGGGAGGGAGGGGGCGGGCGGGCGCTCACCGGTGCAGTGGCGGCCGATCGGCCTGACGGCGGACTCCGTGGAGCGACGCCCGCGTTGGATCCGGGAGGGACGGAGGAGAGGGGGAGCGCGGAGCGGGGCGGGCAGGAAGCGTGGGAAACGAACGAACGAATTGGAAATGCTGGAAAAGAAAGAGAGATGTTGCGGATTGGAGAAGGAAGGGAAACGGGTATCCGCATCTCTGGTGGGAATCAGTGAAGTGGAGCGCGGAGGAGCGGTTGCCATGCCATGGGCTCGCGACCCCGAACTGCGGCAACCAGGCCGAGGGCCTCGCGCCTCGCGCCACTAGTGCATGGATATTGTTTTTAATGCATTTCATTGTTTTTCTAGTTTATCCACGGCAGTCAGAACTTGCTTTTATAAAACAAACATCACATGAACAGTGACAACGATCAAATAAATCACCCGACTTGTTTTAGGAAGTCACTCAAGTGGTGTAACCAGTTACAACACCGATTAAAACTAGTAAAAGATTACATGGCTACATTTGCATTCTAGCTTCCCATATTTGAGAGGATGGTAAGTAACTGAATCGATGGACAACTCAAATAGACGTGGTTGGTTGGAAATTAAAATTTCCTGAGCTTTTGAATGTCAGATCCGGAGGCAGCGATAATGCCTAACCCATGAACGATAGTGGTAATTCGATAAGAGACATCATGGTATGCCCCATATCCAATAGGGTGCATCTATGATGTTCGGACACACCATCACACTATGGTGTTCCAGGCGGTGTTAGTTGTGAAACAATTTCCACAATGTCTCAATTGTGTACCAAACTCAAGAACTCGGATATCCATCTCTATGATCACATCACGACATTTTATCATCTTGTCACGAAGATCTTTAACTTCACTCTGAAATTACTTGAACCTTTCAATAATTCAGTCTTGTGTTTCATCAAATAAATATACTCAACATCTACTCAAATCATCTATGAAGTAAGAACATAACGACATTCATCAGCATGCCTCAAAGACTCATTGGACTGCACACATCAAAATGTGTTACTTCCAACAAGTTGCTATCTTGTTCCATCTTCTCAAAACGAGGCTTTTTAGTCATCTTGCCCATGTGGTATGATTTGCATATCTCAAGTGATTCAAAATCAAGTGAGTCCAAACGATCCATCTGCATTGAGTTTCTTCATGAGTATACACCAATAGACATGGTTCGCATGTCTCAAACTTTTCAAAAAACGAGTGAGTCCAAAGATCCATCAACATGGAGCTTCTTCATACGTTTTATACCAATATGACTTACATGGCAGTGCCACAAGTAGGCGGTACTATCATTACTATCTTATATCTTTTGGCATGAACATGTGTATCACTACGATCGAGATTCAATAAACCATTCCTTTTAGGTGCAAGACCATTGAAGGTATTATTCAAATAAACAGAGTAACCATTATTCTCCTTAAATGAATAACCGTATTGCGATAGACATGATCCAATCATGTCTATGCTCAACGCAAACACCAAATAACCATTATTTAGGTTTCACACCAATCTCAATGGTAGAGGGAGCGTGTGATGCTTGATCACATCAACCTTGGAAACACTTCCACCATATATCGTCAGCTCACCTTTAGCTAGTCTCCGTTTATTCCGTAGCTTTTATTTCGAGTTACTAACACTTAGCAACCGAACCGGTATCTAATACCCTGGTGCTACTAGGAATACTAGTAAAGTACACATTAACATAATGTATATCCAATATACATCTATCGACCTTGCCAGCCTTCTCATCTACCAAGTATCTAGGGTAGTTCTGCTTCAGTGTCTGTTCCCTTGTTACAGAAGCACTTAGTCTCGGGTTTGGGTTCAACCCTGGGTTTCCTCACTGGAGCAGCAACTGATTTGTCGTTTCATGAAGTACCCCTTCTTGCCCTTGCCTTCTTGAAACTAGTGGTTTCATTAACCATCAACAATTGATGCTCCTTCTTGATTTCTACATTCGCGGTGTCGAACATTGCGAATAGCTCAAGGATCATCATATATATCCCTGTTATGTTATAGTTCATCACGAAGCTCTAGTAGCTTGGTGGCAATGTGTTTGGAGAAACATCACTATCTCATCTGGAAGATTAACTCCCACTCGATTCAAGTGATTGTTGTACCCAGACATTCTGAGTATAAGCTCAACGATTGAGATCTTCTCCCTTAGTTTGTAGGCTAGAAAACTCATCGGAGGTCTCATACCTCTTGGCGTGGCACGAGCCCGAAGTCCCAATTTCAGCTCTTGGAACATCTCATATGTTCTGCGACATTTCAAAAATGTCCTTGGTGCCTCAATTCTAAACCATTTAACATTACCAAACTATCATGTAGTCATCAAAACGTGTATGTCGATGTTACGCAACATCCACGCACCACGTTCGAGGTCCAACACACCGGCGGTGCATCAAGGACATAAGCCTTCTCTCGTCCGCATAATTGCTACCGCCAACTTTCAACTATATTTTTCTAGGAACATATCTAAAACAGTAGAACTAAAGCGCGAGCTATGACATAATTTGCAAAGGGCTTTTGACTATGTTCAGGATAATTAAGTTCATCTAATGAACTCCCACTCGAGATAGACATCCTCTTAGTCATCTAAGTGATTACATGATCCGAGTCAACTAGGCCGTGTCCGATCATCACGTGAGACGGACTAGTCATCATCGGTGAACATCTTCATGTTGATCGTGTCTACTATACGACTCATGCTCGACCTTTCGGTCTCTTGTGTTCCGAGGCCATGTCATACATGCTAGGCTCGTCAAGTCAACCTAAGTGTTTCGTGTGGAAATCTGGCTTACACCCGTTGTATGTGAGCGTTAGAATCTATCACACCCGATCATCACGTGGTGCTTGAAACAACGAACTTTCTAACGGTGCACGCTTAGGGGAACACTTTCTTGAAATTTTAATGAGGATCATCTTATTTACTACCATCGTTCTAAGCAAATAAGATGTATAAACATGATAAACATCACATGCAATCAAATAGTGACATGATATGACCAATATCATTTTGCTCCTTTTGATCTCCATCTTCGGGGCTCCATGATCATCATCGTCACCGGCATGACACCATGATTTCCATCATCATGATCTCCATCATCATGATCTCCATCATCGTATCTCCATGAAGTTGTCTCGCCAACTTATTACTTCTACTACTATGGCTACCGGTTAGCAATAAAGTAAAGTAATTACATGGCGTTGTTCAATGACACGCATGTCATACAATAATTAAGACAACTCCTATGGCTCCTGCCGGTTGTCATACTCATCGACGTGCAAGTCGTGATTCCTATTTCAAGAACATGATCAATCTCATACATCACATTCTTTTGGCCATATCACATCACATAGCATACCCTGCAAAAACAAGTTAGACGTCCTCTAATTGTTGTTTGCATGTTTTACGTGGCTGCTATGGGTTTCTAGCAAGAACGTTTCTTACCTCATAAAACCACAACGTGATATGTCAATTGCTATTTACCCTTCATAAGGACCCTTTTCATCGAATCCGATCCGACTAAAGTGGGAGAGACTGGCACCCGCTAGCCACCTTATGCAACAAGTGCATGTCAGTCGGTGGAACCTGTCTCACGTAAGTGTACGTGTAAGGTCGGTCCGGGCCGCTTCATCCCACAATACCGTCAAAACAAGATTGGACTAGTAACGGTGAGCATATTGAACAAAATCAACGCCCATAACAACTTGTGTTCTACTCGTGCATAGAATCTACGCAATAGACCTAGCTCATGATGCCACTGTTGGGGAACGTAGCAGAAATTCAAAATTTTCTACGCATCACCAAGATCAATCTATGGAGATTCTAGCAACAAGAGAGGGAGAGGATGAGCATCTTCATACCCTTGAAGATCTCTAAGCGGAAGCGTTACAAGAACGCGGATGAAGGATTCGTACTCGCAGCGATTCAGATCGCGGTTGATTCCGATCTAAGCACCGAACAACGGTGCCTCCGCGTTCAACACACGCACAGCCCGGGGACGTCTCCTCCTTCTTGATCCAGCAAGGGGAGAGGAGAAGTTGAGGGAGAACTCCGACAGCACGACGGCATGGTGGTGATGGTGTTGGGGAACGTAGTAATTTCAAAAAATTTCCTACGCACACGCAAGATCATGGTGATGGCATAGCAACGAGAGGGAGAGTGTCCGTACGCACTCGTGAGACCGAAAGCGAAGCGTTATAACAACGCGGTTGATGTAGTCGTGCGTCTTCACGATCCGACCGATCCAAGTACCGAACGACGCCACCTCCGAGTTCAAAGACACGTTCAGCTCGATGGCGATCCCGGGCTCCGATCCAAAGAAAGCGTCGGGGATGAGTTCTCACAAGACGACGGCGTGGTGGCGATGATGATGCTCCACCGGCGCGGGCTTCGCCTAAGCTCCGCGACGATATGACTCTACGGCGCAGGGCTTCGCCTAAGCTCATGACGATATGACCAAGTGGAATATGGTGGAGGGGCACCGCACACGGCTAAGGAACGATCCGTAGATCAACTTGTGTGTCATGGGGTGCCCCCGCCTCAGATATAAAGGAGCAAGGGAGGGTGCGGCCGGCCCTAGGGGAGGCGCCACGAGGAGTCCTCCCCCCTTTCCTAGTTGGATTAGGACTTGGGGAAGGGGAAGAGGAAGGGGCGCCCCCCCTCTCCTGTCCTATTCGGACTAGGGGAGGGGCGCGCCTGCCCTGGCCGCCCTCCTCTTCTCCCTTATGGCCCTTCAAGGCCCATTGACCCCCGGGAGGGTTCAGTAACCCCGGTGTTCCGTAAAATCTGTTTTCATCCGGAACCTTTCCAAGTCCAAACATAGGCTTCCAATATATCGATCTTTATGTCTCGGCCATTTCGAGACTCCTCGTCATGTCCGTGATCACATCCGGACTCGAACAAACTTCGTACATCAAAACTTATAAACTCATAATAAACTGTCATCGTAACGTTAAGCGTGCGGACCCTACGGGTTCGAGAACTATGTAGACATGACCTAGAACTATTCTCGGTCAATAACCAATAGCGGAACCTGGATGTTCATATTGGTTCCTACATATTCTACGAAGATCCTTATCGGTCAAACCGCATAACAACATCGTTGTTCCCTTTGTCATCGGTATGTTACTTGCCCGAGATTCGATCGTCGGTATCCAATACCTAGTTCAATCTCGTTATCGCAAGTCTCTTTACTCGCTCAGTAATACATCATTTCATAACTAACTCATTAGTTACAATGCTTGCAAGGCTTAGGTGATGAGTATTACCGAGAAGGCCCGAGATACCTCTCGACAATCGGAGTGACAAAACCTAATCTTGAATTATGCCAACTCAACATATACTTTTGGAGACACCAGAGAGTACCTTTATAATCACCCGATTACGTTGTGACGTTTGGTAGCACACAAAGTGTTCCTCCGTAAACGGAGTTGCATAATCTCATAGTTGCAGGAACTTTGTATAAGTCATGAAGAAAGCATAAGCAACATACTAAGCGATCAAGTGCTAAGCTAACGGAATGGGTCAAGTCAATCACATCATTCTTCTAATGATGTGATCCCGTTAATCAAATGACAACTCATGTCTATGGTTAGGAAACATAACCATCTTCAATTAACGAGCTAGTAAAGTAGAGGCATACTAGTGACACTCTGTTTGTCTATGTATTCACACATGTATTATGTTTCCGGTTAATAAAATTCTAGCATGAATAATAAACATTTATCATAATATAAGGAAATAAATAATAACTTTATTATTGCCTCTAGGGCATATTTCCTTCAGTCTCCCACTTGCACTAGAGTCAATAATCTAGATTACACAAAATGATTCTAACACCCATGGAGTCTTGGTGCTGATCATGTTTTGCTCGTGGAAGAGGCTTAGTCAACGGGTCGCAACATTCAGATCCGTATGTATCTTGCAAATCTCTATGTCTCCCACTTGGACTTGGTCCCGAATGGAATTGAAGCGTCTCTTGATATGCTTTGTCCTCTTGTGAAATCTGGATTCCTTTGCCAAGGCAATTGCACCAAGATTGTCACGAAAGATCTTCATTGGTCCCGATGCACTAGGTATGACACCTAGATCGAAATGAACTCTTTCATCCGACTCCTTCATTTGCTGCTTCGAAGCAGCTATGTACTCCGCTTCACATGTAGATCCCGCCACGGCGCTTTGTTTAGAACTGCAGCAATCGACAGCACCACCGTTTAATAAAAATACGTATCCGGTTTGCGATTTAGAATCGTCCGGATCGATGTCAAAGCTTGCATCGGCGTAACCATTTACGACTAGCTCTTTGTCACCTCCATACACGAGAAACATATCCTTAGTCCTTTTCGGTATTTCAGGATGTTCTTGACCGCTGTCCATGATCCACTCTGGATTACTTTGGTACCTTCCTGCCAAGCTTATTGCTAAGCATACGTCAGTCTGGTACACAGCATTGCATACATGATAGAGCCTATGGCTGAAGCATAGGAACATTTTCATTTTCTCTCTATCTTCTGCTGTGGTCGGGCATTGAGTCGACTCAATTTCACACCTTGTAACACAGGAAAAAATCCTTTCTTTGCCTGATCCATTTTGAACTTTTTCAAAACTTTATCAAGGTATGTGCTTTGTGAAAGTCCAATTAAGTGTCTTGATCTATCTCTATAGATCTTGATGCCCAATATGTAAGCAGCTTCACCGATGTCTTTCATTGAAAAACTTTTATTCAAGTATCCTTTTATGCTATCCAGAAATTCTATATCATTTCCAATTAATAATATATCGTCCACATATAATATCGAAATGCTACTGAGCTCCCACTCACTTTCTTGTAAATCAAAGCTTCTCCAAAAGTCATATAAAACCATATCTTTGATCACACTATCAAAGCGTTTATTCCAACTCCGAGAGGCTTGCACTGACCATAAATTGATCGCTGGAGCTTGCACACTTTTTAGCACCTTTTGGATCAATAAAACCTTCGGTTGCATCATATACAACTCTTCTTCTAGAAATCCATTCAAGAATGCAGTTTTACATCCATTTGCCAAATTTCATAATCATAAAATGCAGCAATTGCTAACATGATTCAGACAGACTTAAGCATCGCTACGGGTGAGAAAGTCTCATCGTAGTCAACCCTTGAACTTGTCGAAAACCTTTCGCAACAAGTCGAGCTTTATAGAACGATTACATTACCATCGCGTCGGTCTTCTTCTTAAAGATCCATTTATTCTCAATGGCTTGCCGATCATCGGGCAAGTCAACCAAAGTCCATACTTTGTTCTCATACATGGATCCCATCTCAGATTTCATGGCTTCAAGCCATTTTGCGAATCTGGGCTCACCATCGCTTCTTCATAGTTCGTAGGTTCACCATGATCTAGTAGCATGACTTCCGAATAGGATTACCGTACCACTGCAGTGCGGATTTTATTCTGGTTGATCTCTGATTCGGTGACAACTTGATCTGAAGTTTCATGATCATTATCATTATCATCCTCGCTAATCGGTGTAGGTGTCACGAAACCGATTTCGTGATGAACTACTTTCAATAAGGGAGCTGGTACTGTTACCTCATCAAGTTCTACTTTCCTCCCACTCACTTCTTTCGAGAGAAACTCCTTCTCTAGAAAGGATCCATTCTTAGCAACGAATGTCTTGCCTTCGGATCTGTGATAGAAGGTATACCCAATTGTCTCCTTTGGGTATCCTATGAAGACACATTTTTCGATTTGGGTTCAAGCTTATCAGGTTGAAGCTTTTTCACATAAGCATCGCAACCCCAAACTTTCGAAGCGACAACTTTGGTTTCTTGCCAAACCATAGTTCATAAGGTGTCGTCTCAACGGATTTTGACGGTGTCCTATTTAACGTGAATGCGGCCGTCTCTAAAGCATAACCCCAAAACGATAGCGGTAAATCGGAAATAGACATCATAGATCGCACCATATCTAGTAAAGTATGATTACGACGTTCGGACACACCATTACTGCTGTGGTGTTCCGGTGGCGTGAGTTGCTAAACTATTCGCATTGCTTCAAATGTAGACCAAACTCGTAACTCAAATATTCTCCTCCACGATCAGATCGTAGACACTTTATTTTCTTGTTACGATGATTTTCAACTTCACTCTGAAATTCTTTGAACTTTTCAAATGTTTCAGATTTATGCTTCATTAAGTAGATATACCCGTATCTGCTTAAATCATCTGTGAAGGTGAGAAAATAACGATATCCTCCACGAGCTTCAACATTCATCGGACCACATACATCTCAGTATGTATGATTTCCAACAAATCTGTTGCTCTCTCCATACAACCGAGAACGGTGTTTTAGTCATCTTGCCCATGAGGCACGGTTCATAAGTACCAAGTGATTCATAATCAAGTGATTCCAAAAGTCCATCTGTATGGAGTTTCTTCATGCGTTTACACGATATGACCTAAGCGGCAAGTGCCACAAATAAGTTGCACTATCATTATCAACTCTGCATCTTTTGGCTTCGACATTATGAATATGTGTATCACTACCGTCGAGATTCAACAAGAATAGACCATTCTTCAAGGGTGCATGACCATAAAAGATATTACTCATATAAATAGAACAACCATTATTCTCAGATTTAAATGAATAACCGTCTCGCATTAAACAAGATCCAGATATAATGTTCATGCTCAACGCCGGCACCAAATAACAATTATTTAGGTATAAAACTAATCCCGAAGGTAGATGTAGAGGTAGCGTGCCGACCGCGATCACATTGACTTTGGAACCGTTTCCCACGCGCGTCGTCACCTCGTCCTTTGCCGGTGCTCGCCTATTCCGTAGTCCCTGTTTGAGTTGCAAATATTAGCAATGAACTAGTATCAAATACCAGTGCTACTACGAGCTCTAGTAAGGTACACATCAATAACATGTATATCACATATACCTTTGTTCACCTTGCCATCCTTCTTATCCGCCAAATACTTGGGGCAGTTCCGCTCCGATGTCCATCGCTTGCAGTAAAACACTCGATTTCAGGCTTAGGTCCAGACTTGGGTTTCTTCTCTTGAGCAGCAACTTTCTTGCTGTTCTTTTGAAGTTTCCTTCTTCTTCCCTTTGCCCTTTTCTTGAAACTAGTGGTCTTGTTGACCATCAACACTTGATGCTCTTTCTTGATTTCTACCTCCATGCTTTTAGCATTGCGAAGAGCTCGAGAATTGTCTTAGTCATCCCTTGCATATTATAGTTCATCACGAAGCTCTTGTAGCTTGGTGGCGTGATTGGAGAATTCATCAATGACACTATCATCCGGAAGATTAACTCCCAGCTGAATCAAGTGATTATTATACCCGGACATTTTGAGTATGTGCTCACCGATGAACTATTCTCCTCCATCTTGCAGCTATAGAACTTATTGGAGACCTCATATCTCTCAATCCGGGCATTTGCTTGAAATATTAACTTCAACTCTTGGAACATCTCATATGCTCCATGACGTTCAAAACGTCGTTGAAGACCCGGTTCTAAGCCATAAAGCATGGCACATCGAACTATAGAGTAGTCATCAGCTTTGCTCGCCAGACGTTCACAACTTCGGCGTTGCTCTCGCAGCAGGCACGACACCCAGCGGTGCTTCGGGGCGTAATTCTTACGTGCAGCAATGAGGATAATCCTCAAATTACGGACCCAGTCCGTGTAATTGCTACCATCATCTTTCAACTTTGCTTTCTCAAGGAACGCATTAAAATTCAACGGAACAACAGACGAGCCATCTATCTACAAAGAAACATAGACAAGCAAAATACTATCGGTACTAAGTTCATGATAAATTTAAGTTCAATTAATCATATTAAAACTCCCACTTAGACAGACATCTCTCTAGTCATCTAAGTGATTACGTGATCCAAATCAACTAAACCATAACCGATCATCACGTGAGATGGAGTAGTTTTCAATGGTGAACATCACTATGTTGATCATATCTACTATATGATTCACGCTCGACCTTCGGTCTCCGTGTTCGAGGCCATATCTGCATATGCTAGGCTCATCAAGTTTTAACTCGAGTATTCTGCGTGTGCAAAACTGGCTTGCACCGTTGTAGATGGACGTAGAACTTATCACACCCGATCATCACGTGGTGTCCGGGTACTCTGAACTTTTAGCAACGGTGCATACTCGTGGAGAACACTTCTTGATAATTTTAGTGAGAGATCATCTTATAATGCTACCGTCAATCAAAGCAAGATAAGATGCATAAAAGATAAACATCACATGCAATCAATATAAGTGATATGATATGGCCATCATCATCTTGTGCTTGTGATCTCCATCTCGAAGCACCGTCATGACCACCATTGTCACCGCGCGCGACACCTTGATCTCCATCGTAGTATCGTTGTCGTCTCGCCAACTATTGCTTCTCGACTATCGCTCTCGCTTAGTGATAAAGTAAAGCAATTACATGGCTTTGCATTTCATACAATAAAGCGACAACCATATGGCTCCTGCCATTGCCGATAACTTCGGTTACAAAACATGATCATCTCATACAATAAAATATAGCATCACGTCTTGACCATATAACATCACAACATGCCCTGCAAAAACAAGTTAGGCGTCCTCTACTTTGTTGTTGCAAGTTTTACGTGGCTGCTACGGGCTGAGCAAGAACCGTTCTTACCTACGCATCAAAATCACAACGATAGTTTGTCAAGTTGGTGCTGTTTTAACCTTCGCAAGGACCGGGCGTAGCCACACTCAGTTCAACTAAAGTGAGAGAAACAGACACCCGCCGGTCACCTTTAAGCAACGAGTGCTCGGCGGTGAAACCAGTCTCGCGTAAGCGTCTGGCGTAATGTCGGTCCGGGCCGCTTCATCTCACAATACCGCCAACCAAAGTATGACATGCTGGTAAGTAGTATGACTTATATCGCCCACAACTCACTTGTGTTCTACTCGTGCATATGACATCAACGCATAAAACCAGGCTCGGATGCCATCGTTGGGGAACGTAGTAATTTCAAAAATTTCCTACGCACACGCAAGATCATGGTGATGGCATAGCAACGAGAGGGAGAGTGTGTCCACGTACCCTCGTGAGACCGAAAGCGAAGCGTTATAACAACGCGGTTGATGTAGTCGACGTCTTCACGATCCGACCGATCCAAGTACCGAACGCACGGCACCTCCGAGTTCAGCACACGTTCAGCTCGATGGCGATCCCGGGCTCCGATCCAGCAAAGCGTCGGGGATGAGTTCCACAAGACGACGGCGTGGTGACGATGATGATGCTCCACCGACGCGGGCTTCGCCTAAGCTCATGACGATATGACTCTACCGGCGCAGGGCTTCGCCTAAGCTCATGACGATATGACCAAGTGGAATATGGTGGAGGGGGGCACCGCACACGGCTAAGGAACGATCCGTAGATCAACTTGTGTGTCATGGGGTGCCCCCTGCCCCCATATATAAAGGAGCAAGGGGGGGCGGCCGGCCCTAGGGGAGGCGCTGAAGGAGTCCTACTCCCACCGAGTAGGACTCCCTTCCTAGTTGGATTAGGACTTGGGGAAGGGGGAAGAGGAAGGGGGGCGCCGCCCCCCCCCCTCTCCTTGTCCTATTCGGACTAGGGGGGGAGGGGGCACGCGGCCTGCTCTGGCCGGCCCTCCTCTTCTCCCTTATGGCCCTTCAAGGCCCATTGACCCCCCGGGAGGGTTCCGGTAACCCTCCGGTGTTCCAGTAAAATCCTGTTTTCATCCGGAACCTTTCCGAAGTCCAAACATAGGCTTCCAATATATCGATCTTTATGTCTCGGCCATTTCGAGACTCCTCGTCATGTCCGTGATCACATCCGGGACTCCGAACAAACTTCGGTACATCAAAACTTATAAACTCATAATAAACTGTCATCGTAACGTTAAGCGTGCGGACCCTACGGGTTCGAGAACTATGTAGACATGACCTAGAACTATTCTCGGTCAATAACCAATAGCGGAACCTGGATGTTCATATTGGTTCCTACATATTCTACGAAGATCCTTATCGGTCAAACCGCATAACAACATACGTTGTTCCCTTTGTCATCGGTATGTTACTTGCCCGAGATTCGATCGTCGGTATCCAATACCTAGTTCAATCTCGTTACCGCAAGTCTCTTTACTCGCTCTGTAATACATCATTTCATAACTAACTCATTAGTTACAATGCTTGCAAGGCTTAGGTGATGAGTATTACCGAGAAGGCCAGAGATACCTCTCCGACAATCGGAGTGACAAAACCTAATCTTGAATTATGCCAACTCAACATATACTTTTGGAGACACCTGAGAGTACCTTTATAATCACCCGATTCGTTGTGACGTTTGGTAGCACACAAAGTGTTCCTCCGTAAACGGGAGTTGCATAATCTCATAGTTGCAGGAACTTTGTATAAGTCATGAAGAAAGCATAAGCAACATACTAAACGATCAAGTGCTAAGCTAACGGAATGGGTCAAGTCAATCACATCATTCTTCTAATGATGTGATCCCGTTAATCAAATGACAACTCATGTCTATGGTTAGGAAACATAACCATCTTCGATTAACGAGCTAGTAAAGTAGAGGCATACTAGTGACACTGCTTGTCTATGTATTCACACATGTATTATGTTTCCGGTTAATACAATTCTAGCATGAATAATAAACATTTATCATAATATAAGGAAATAAATAATAACTTTATTATTGCCTCTAGGGCATATTTCCTTCAGATGGAGCTCGTGGTTCTCCGGCAGGGCTTCGCCAAGCACTACGGAGGAGGAGGAGGAGGTGTTGGAGGAGGGAGAGGGCTGCGCCAGGGGAAGGGTGCGGCTGCCCTCTCTCTCTCTCTCACACACACTATATATAGAGGGAAGGGAGGAAGGGTAGGCGCCCTAGGGTTCCCTAGGGGAGGGGCGGCGGCCATAGGGGAAACCCTAGATGGGTTTTGGCGCCCCACCCCTAGGAAACTTGCCCCCAAGCCGGGAGGCGGCTGCCCTAGGGGTGGCGCCCCACCTCTCCAGAGTTACGTGAGATGGGGTGGGAGGCGCTCAGCCCTTAGTGGGCTGATGTGCCCTCTCCCCTTGGCCCATAAGGCCCCCCAAAGCTTGTCGGGGCCTCCGAAACCCCTTTCGGACACGCTGGTCATCACCTGGTACCCCCAGAACAATTCCGGACTCCAATACCCTTCGTCCAATATACCGATCTTCACCTCCGGACCATTCCGGAGCTCCTCGTTGTCACGCCCAAGATGCGACACTATCCTAAAGGAACTCGAAGGTCCCACCAAGGATAGAAGCGCATCTTGAAGACGCTTTTGCAAGGTGGATATCATTACATCAACATTACATAATAGGTAGGGATACATACATAAGGCATACAATGCCACACGAATACAACATCATCTTACAAGAGATCAACATCCGACTACGGATGGAACACAAACAGAAACTCAAACGACATCCACCACCTGCTAGCCCAGGCTGCCGACACAGAACCTATCCCCGATCAAGAAGAAGCGTAAGAAGAACTCCAAACAAGCAAACATCGCTCTCGCGTCATGATCATCGCGAAACCTGTACCTGCAACTATTGTGTAGTAATCTGTGAGCCACGAGGACTCAGCAATCCCATTACCATGGGTATCAAGACTAGCAAAGCTTAATGGGAAAGGAAGGGGTGAAGTGGTGAGGTTGCAGCAACGACTAAGCATGTATGGTGGCTAACTTACGCAAATGAGAGCGAGAAGAGAAACAAAGGAACGGTCGTCAACTAGTAATGATCAAGAAGTGATCCTGAACTCCTACTTACGTCAGACATAACCCAGAAACCGTGTTCTCCTCTCGATCAACCCGAAAAGAGACACTCACGGTTACGCACATGGTTGGTGTATTTTAGAAGAGTTTACTTCAAGTTTACTACAACCGGATATTAACAAATTCCCATCTGCCACATAACCGCGGCACGGCTCTCGAAAGTTTATACCCTGCAGGGTGTCCCAACTTAGCCCATGATAAGCTCTCGCGATCAACGAAGGATATTCCTTCTCCCGGAAGACCCGATCAGTCTCGAATCCGGCTACAAGACATTTCGGCGAGTAATAAAACAAGACCAGCAAAGCCACCGGATGTGCCGACAAATCCCGATAGGAGCTGCACATATCTCGTTCTCGGGCACACCGGATGAGCCAGACGTCGGGTTGGCATAGACCCTGATTGCCCGTGGCGCGGACATCGCTTCGGTTTGGACCAGCACTCGAGAGAGAACGGCCCGGGGCTAAAATGAAGATGACCCTCGGGCTCCGAAACCCAAGGGAAAAAAGGGCATAGGTGAGGCAAATGGTAAAACCAATGTTGGGCCTTCTGAGGAGTCTTATTCAAAGCGAACTGTCAAGGGGTCCCATAAATCACCCAACCGCGTTAGGGACGCAAAATCCGGGAACATAATACCGATATGACGGAAACTAGGACGGCAAGAGTGGAACAAAACACCAGGCATAAGGCCGAGCCTTCCGCCCTTTACCAAGTATATAGATGCATTAATAATATAAGAGATATTGTGATATCCCAACATAAACATAATCCAACATGAAGCAATCTTCATCTTCACCTGCAACTAGCAACGCTATAAGAGGGGCTAAGCAAAAGCGGTAACATAGCCAAACAACGGTTTGCTAGGAAGGGTGACAAAGGTTAGAGGTTCATGGCAATTTGGGAGGCTTGATAAGCAAGTGGTAGGTAACGCAGCATAGCGATAGAACGAAGCAACTAGCATAGCAATGATAGTAGTGAGATCCAGGGTAGCGGTCATCTTGCCTGAAATCCCGCTAGGAAGAAGAACGAGTCCATGAAGAAGATGAACGGGAGTAGTCGAGCGAATCCTCACAACTCCGAATGAAACCGAAGCTAACGAGAGAAGCAACCCGGAAAGAAACAAACAACATGGTAAATGCACAAGCATAAACATGGCATGATGCACAATCAAGTATGATGCATGTCCGGATTAAATGTTGTTAACATGGCAAGAGGTGAAGCATAATAAAACTACCTATCTAGGCAATTTTAAATGAGGCCGGAACAACAAACAACAATTCCGGAAAACCCCCACATGCATTTAGCATTTTAATGCAAACACGATTTTAAACATTTTAAATGTTGTTATCATGATGCGAACGACATATGCAAGTTTTAATCAATTTTATGAAAATGTTGACATGAGCATGATACGAGGCATTTGTCGCTATGGCAGAAAGGAAAAGGGTGCCACGGCGACGAATCCGAAAATGATGCCACGGCAACATATCGGTTCCGGTAGCTCATGGAGATACCGGTGCAAAAGGAAGCGTCTTGGATGTGCGGAACATGCTAAAGATGGTGGGGTGCTCCCGACTACCGGGTTCCCACGGGTTAGTGGCATGGAAACGAGTGACAATTCGGACACGATGCAAATGGTGCATCTCATACAACACATGCATTCAGTCCACGGCGGTCGTTCCGGCGGTTATACCTTTGAAGCGTGCGTTTCGAGGCGGACGGGTTCGAAGTGGAAGTAGTTGTACATGGGTCGTCGTGGGAAGTAGTCGTTCTCGCGACGGTGGTGGAAGTAGTGGTACACGTTCCGTAGATGTTCGGGTCGTCGGTAGAGGTACTTGGTGAAATCCACGGGATCCGTAGTTGTACATGGTCTTCGCGTTGTAGTCTGACTTGGAAATTCCAAAACGTTCACCGGTAGTGGAACTTGGCGGTCGTCATGGTACTTGTGAGTCCGCGAATTCGACCTCGGGGTCTTGTGTAATCATCGTGGACAAAGAGGAACTTGGCGCATCCAAGTCCTTCGGGGTTCGTTGTTGTACTTGCGTTTCGGTGCGGTACTTGATGTGATGAAGGCGAAGGGGAACGCGACGAGGTGGACGGCAGCGGCTTGCTCGCCGGCACGGCTGGAGGCGGAGGTCGCTGGTGCAGGCGCATGGGGAGGTGAGGAGGATGCGAGATGGCGCGGCAGCGGCCTGGGAACGACGGCTCCAGCGCGGGGCGGACGGAGCAGCTCCGGCGGTGGCGGGGTACGAGGCGAGGACGAGGAAGCAGAGGGGAGGCGTCGCGTGAAGGAGAGTCGACGGGGCGGCGCTCGCCGGAGTCGGGCCCGAAAGGGACGGGTCGAGGGGCTTCTCCCCTGGCGACGGAGCGGATGAGGCGATGGCGCCGGGTAGATGAGGAGGCAGGCGAGGAGGTCCTGGCCCGGTGGCGAGCTTGAGGGATCGGTAGGGCGCTCCTCTCGTGCGATGCGTGTGTGTGAGTGGCGGCGCTAGCGGAGGAACGAGGGAGAGGGGGTCGAGCGAGTGGGTGGATAAGAGGAGGCGGGCAGGCCTCTTGGGCGGCTAGGTCCGGCCATGCAGTGGGCCTTAAGCGGGCTTCGACTATGCTGCTGCTCCCTCTCTCTTGATATACTCCTTACGTAAAAAATAGAGAGAGACCAAAAGAATCAAGAGAAGAGGCCATGGAGAAGAATACAATGGTGGGATATTTTGTAAGGCTTTATGGAATGTTTCCAACCCAACAAGAGTGGTTCAAGAAAATAGGCGAAGTTAAACCCAAAATTATTTAACTTGCGCCAAAGGAGTTTGAATGGAGTCTAGGATTTAGGAGTGTCCAAAAATGTTAAGACTTTAGGAGGAGCCTCAATAAATGGAGAAAGAAATATGGAGAAAGTCTGGAGAACAAACATGAAGCAAAAGGCATGAGAATTAAATTGCAAGTGTGTTATGGTGATTCCAAAGTTAATGGAATATTTTAATATAGCTCCCTAATATTGGGAGGATATGTTATAAAGAGAAGTCACCCTTCCCTCGATTTAAATAGATCGAAGATCCATACAATTTATTTAGAAGAGTTTTAAGAAGGGTTGCATGATGACATGATGCAATGCAAAAGATGCAATGATGAATGCATGACATGAACAAAAATCAAAACGAAGACAAAAACCCAACCACGAAGGAAATATCATATCACATCTCCGGAAAAGGCAAGAGTTGGAGTTACGAATATGGAAAGTTGCATCCGGGGTGTTACAACACTCCACCACTACAAGAGGATCTCGTCCCGAGATCTAGGATGGCACCGGAGAGAAACGAAAGACGAAGAGAAGAGGTAAAACAAGTCGCTTCTTTGACGAACGAGTGAAACCACGAACCTTGAGAGGTTGAGCAATTTAAAAGAAAGGGTACAACAGAGATGAACGAGATTGCAAACAATTCGTTAGAAAAGAGGAACAAGGAACATTATGAGACTTGAAGGTTGCAAAGACATAAATCAAGAGTTTAATGGACAAGATAGAACTCGAAACCACTCCGGTTAAAACAAGATGAGAGAGGAAGAATTCGGGCAGCACTCCGGTTGAACATGGAAGGAATAGAACGTGAACTTGAGAAGACAGGATGATACTTGATGAAATCAACAACACACTGCCTCTAGAACTATTGAATGAATAGCACAAGGGGTAAGAAGGATTTCAGACAGCAGTCCGGTTGAAAAGAGAGGCAAAACTTGATAAGATGAAAGAACTTGAATGAGAACACAACACTCTGGTTAAATGGATAAGCAAGAAAATAACATGAACTTGACAAAACGAGGTGATGGGTGAAGAGCACAACATCACAATGCCTCCGGAAGAAATGAAAGAATGGAATGGAATGAACGGAGGAAAACTTGATCTTGAAAGAGAACGCTTACAGGAAATGCTAGAACGGAGTTGTTGGATTATCAACAATGAAAGGATAAGCTTGTTATGGGCTTATGGAAAACATCTCAAAATTATGAGGTGATCTCCGACCACAAATGAAAATGGTTGAAAAGCTGAGAAGATCGAAGAAATGCAAAACTCCACTTCAAAAGAATATGGAGGATTAATTGCACTTCAAGATGCAAGAAGAAAAGATACTTGAGCTCCTTCAACAAGAATCTTGATGAACACTAGAAGAATGAATAAAATCATGAAGAACCACTGTGAAGAACTCCGGTGACGAAAGGATGGTGAGATAGAATGAAGGATGAAAGAAAAAGATGAGCCTTGCGATGATTTAGATAGGCCTTCGCGACGGAACAAGCGAGAAGCTTGGAACTCCGGAAAAGAAAAGACGAACAACTTAGAACCGAGAGATTATTCAACATAAACAATCTCCGAAGGAAGGAATTAATCAACTTGATGAAAGAAGAATAAGAATTAAGTTATGCTTATCCTCCATCAATTATATTGATGAGAAGCAATGAATTGCATACAACTTATTCCCATTAGAAAAGATTAAGGGGGAAATATAGCATGAAATTTGGGAAAAACTTCAAGAACCACCGGTAGGATTGGAAAATTACGATGAATATATGTGATAAGAACGGAAAAAGGAATCTTGAACGAACCACCGTAAGAATTGAAAATGAATGAAGAAAAGAGAACGAATCACCAGGAGGAATTAGAAAACGACGTTGATACTTGAGGGAATTTAGATACAAATGAACGAATAGATCACGAGCTGATTAGAGAATACTTGAATGATGCACCGGTAAGATTTGGAGAACGAGAGCTGAAAGCTGAGAATGAGGAATTATGACATGATGGCCTACGGAGGAAAGAAATGAAAACAACTCATGAAATGCTCCAGATGGGTGAAAAGAATTCCCACAATCGAAAACAATTTTGAGAGGATGGCATCAAACTTGAACTACGCATCTTTGGAAGAACATGTAAGGATTTAAGAGGAACTCTTCTTCGGTCTTCACATGCTGAGAATGACGATGAGAAACCACCATGAATTGTTGAGATACTCCGGGATGAAAATTGGAAAGGTTGAACCAACGATGAAAAGAATTTGAAAGATTTTGGAGAAAGACATATGACTGATGAAAATTCATTCTTACGCCAAGCTTCGAAAAGAATTTGGGAAATGGCTCCAGATAAATTAGAAGAGTCAGGTAAGATCCTGGGAAAAGACCTGTGGGTTAGGGCCCACTCAAAAGGAAACACCGTTGAACGATTGATTGAAAGGGGATTGCACCGGTTGAGTTAAATGGCTTGAATGAGATAATAACCTCAAAATAACTTGAACGAATTGAGAATGGAAACACGAATCTTAAGATATCTTCAACACTCGGATAAGAATAGAGAGGTGAACAACTAAGAGGTACACCGGCATGCAAAAACATTTGAAACGAGGAAAGGAATATGATCAACACCGAAAGCTTGAAATTGGATCCGCCGGAGAAGAAACAACAACGAAGGATGATGAACTTGAAACTGTTGAGCATCTTCATGGGAAATCACCGGATAAGAACATTGAAAGAAAAGAATGAAGAGACTTCCACAAATAAATGATACATGATTAAGAAATCTGAGTCCTTGAAGAAAAAGGGTGGAGGGCGGAAAACAAAGGCAACTTGGGGACGGATGAAATGGATACCGGTGAGAAAACTTAGAGTTGATCTTGCGGATGTTGAAAATGATCGGATCCACTTGAAGAGAAGCACGCCGGTTTGGAAAAGAATTGACATGACAATCTCGATAAACAAGAAGGATTAGCACTCTCATAGAAATATGAGAACACCGCTTGAAAGGTATGGAATCAACACTTGCCATTGAAGCAACTCGAATACCACAACTCAAAACAAAACAAAGGATTAGTCTTGCAGAATAAGCTGGAACAAATACATATGATAGAGATTTACCCAATCTCATATCGTGCATCTGTCGGAAAGATATTCTAGGAGCTACTTGAATTCCCACCTATAAACTCTCGAAACTTTCTGGTTATGCAATCTGGTGTTGGGGATACAGGGGACACAAAATATATCACCCAAACTAACAATACCTAGATCCAAATTGTATCCATCCTTCAACACATAACCAAGAAAACTCCGAAATCGTGTACCTCAACCTTCGAAAGCATCCGTTATACAAGCTATGGCAATACTCCCGAACTCCCCAAAGACTTGGGTGGCATCGAGGTTATCTCACCAACAACTGCATAAAAGAGATTTTCGATGTCGGCAAAACTCGTATTCCGAATCTGCACGATGAAATTGTGACGACAACACCTCGGAGCTCAACTCCCGGACACCGCCACAACCCTAAATGTCGAGGCACCAAGAACAATGTTCTCGTCACAAGAATATCGAACGATCCCAAGATACCTGCGTGATCCTAAAAAAATTCGTGAAATTTGAGGAGAGGAAAGACAAAACATCTACGTCAGGAGGCCTCACGAGAGCGAAGAAGGGACTGAGGAGTAAAAAGAATCCTACTCTCCGATATATATAATCCTAAGACTCAAAATAGTATTCTTCTAGACTCAACAACGGCCAACAATCAAGGGGATCCTATGGTGGTCGAGGCTCGATACCAACTTGAACACGCCTAAGATGCGACCCTATCCTAAAGGAACTCGAAGGTCCCACCAAGGATAGAAGCGCATCTTGAAGACGCTTTGCAAGGTGGATATCATTACATCAACATTACATAATAGGTAGGATACATACATAAGGCATACAATGCCACACTAATACAACATCATCTTACAAGAGATCAACATCCGACTACGGATGGAACACAAACAGAAACTCAAACGACATCCACCACCTTTAGCCCAGGCTGCCGACCGAACCTATCCCCGATCGAAGAAGAAGCGGAAGAAGAACTCCAAACAAGCAAACATCGCTCTCGCGTCATGATCATCGCGAAACCTGTACCTGCAACTGTTGTGTAGTAATCAGGAGCCACGAGGACTCAAAGAATCCCATTACCATGGGTATCAAGACTAGCAAAGCTTAATGGGAAAGGAAGGGGTGAAGTGGTGAGGTTGCAGCAACGACTAAGCATGTATGGTGGCTAACTTACGCAAATGAGGCGAGAAGAGAAACAAAGGAACGGTCGTCAACTAGTAATGATCAAGAAGTGATCCTGAACTCCTACTTACGTCGACATAACCCGAAACCGTGTTCTCCTCTCGATCAACCCGAAAAGAGACACTCACGGTTACGCACACGGTTGGTGTATTTTAGAAGAGTTTACTTCAAGTTTACTACAACCGGATATTAACAAATTCCATCTGCCACATAACCGCGGCACGGCTCTCGAAAGTTTATACCTGCGGGGTGTCCCAACTTAGCCCATGATAAGCTCTCGCGATCAACGAAGGATATTCCTTCTCCCGGGAAGACCCGATCAGTCTCGGAATCCGGCTACAAGACATTTCGGCGAGAATAAAACAAGACCAGCAAAGCCACCGGATGTGCCGACAAATCCCGATAGGAGCTGCACATATCTCGTTCTCAGGGCACACCGGATGAGCCAGACGTCGGGTTGGCATAGACCCTGATTGCCCAGGGGGCGCCGGACATCGCTCGGTTTGGACCAGCACTCAGAGGAGAACTGGCCCGGGGGGCTAAAATGAAGATGACCCTCGGGCTCCGGAAACCCAAGGGAAAAAAGGGCATAGGTGAGGCAAATGGTAAAACCAATGTTGGGCCTTGCTGGAGGAGTCTTATTCAAAGCGAACTGTCAAGGGGGTCCCATAAATCACCCAACCGCGTTAGGGACGCAAAATCCGGGAACATAATACCGATATGACGGAAACTAGGACGGCAAGAGTGGAACAAAACACCAGGCATAAGGCCGAGCCTTCCGCCCTTTACCAAGTATATAGATGCATTAATAATATAAGAGATATTGTGATATCCCAACATAAACATAATCCAACATGAAGCAATCTTCATCTTCACCTGCAACTAGCAACGCTATAAGAGGGGCTAAGCAAAAGCGGTAACATAGCCAAACAACGGTTTGCTAGGAAGGGTGACAAAGGTTAGAGGTTCATGGCAATTTGGGAGGCTTGATAAGCAAGTGGTAGGTAACGCAGCATAGCGATAGAACGAAGCAACTAGCATAGCAATGATAGTAGTGAGATCCAGGGTAGCGGTCATCTTGCCTGAAATCCCGCTAGGAAGAAGAACGAGTCCATGAAGAAGATGAACGGGAGTAGTCGAACGAATCCTCACAACTCCGGAATGAAACCGAAGCTAACGAGAGAAGCAACCCGGAAAGAAACAAACAACATGGTAAATGCACAAGCATAAACATGGCATGATGCACAATCAAGTATGATGCATGTCCGGATTAAATGTTGTTAACATGGCAAGAGGTGAAGCATAATAAAACTACCTATCTAGGCAATTTTAAATGAGGCCGGAACAACAAACAACAATTCCGGAAAACCCCCACATGCATTTAGCATTTTAATGCAAACACGATTTTAAACATTTTAAATGTTGTTATCATGATGCGAACGACATATGCAAGTTTTAATCAATTTTATGAAAATGTTGACATGAGCATGATACGAGGCATTTGTCGCTATGGCGAAAGGAAAAGGGTGCCACGGCGATTTAATCCGAAAATGATGCCACGGCAACATATCGGTTCCGGTAGCTCATGGAGATACCGGTGCAAAAGGAAGCGTGCGGATGTGCGGAACATGCTAAAGATGGTGGGGTGCTCCCGACTACCGGGTTCCCACGGGTTAGTGGCATGGAAACGAGTGACAATTCGGACACGATGCAAATGGTGCATCTCATACAACACATGCATTCAGTCCACGGCGGTCGTTCCGGCGGTTATACCTTTGAAGCGTGCGTTTCGAGGCGGACGGGTTCGAAGTGGAAGTAGTTGTACATGGGTCGTCGTGGGAAGTAGTCGTTCTCGCGACGGTGGTGGAAGTAGTGGTACACGCTCCATAGATGTTCGGTCGTCGGTAGAGGTACTTGGTGAAATCCACGGATCCGTAGTTGTACATGGTCTTCGTTGTAGTCGACTTGAAATTCCAAAACGCTCACCGGTAGTGGAACTTGGCGGTCGTCATGGTACTTGTGAGTCCGCGACCGACCTCGGGTCTTGTGTAATCATCGTGGACAAAGAGGAACTTGGCCATCCAAGTCCTTCGGGTTCGTTGTTGTACTTGCGTTTGGTGCGGTACTTGATGTGATGAAGGCGAAGGGGAACGCGACGAGGTGGACGGCAGCGGCTTGCTCGCCGCACGGCCGAGGCGGAGGTCGCTGGTGCAAAGCGCATGGGGAGGTGAGGAGGATGCGAGATGAGCGGCAGCGGCTTTGGAACGACGGCTCAAGTGGGCGGACGGAGCAGCTCCGGCGGTGGCGGGTCGAGGCGAGGACGAGGAAGCAGAGGGAGGCGTCGCGTGGAGGAGAGTCGACGGGCGGCGCCACGGTCGGGGCCGAAGGGACGGGTCGAGGGGCTTCTCCTGGCGACGGAGCGGATGAGGCGATGGCGCCGGTAGACGAGGAGGCAGCGAGGAGGTCCTGGCCCGTGGCGAGCTTGAGGATCGGGCACGGCGCTCCTCTCGTGTGCGATCGCGTGTGTGAGTGGCGGCGCTAGCGAGGGAACGAGGAGAGAGGGGGTCGAGCGAGTGGGTGGATAAGAGGAGAGCGGGCAGGCCTCTTGGGCGGCTAGGTCCGCCATGAGTGGGCCTTAAGCGGGCTTCGCTATGCTGCTCCCTCTCTCTTGATATACTCCTTACAGAAAAAATAGAGAGAGACCAAAAGAATCAAGAGAAGAGGCCATGGAGAAGAATACAATGGTGGGATATTTTTGTAAGGCTTTATGGAATGTTTCCAACCCAACAAGAGTGGTTCCAGCAAAATAGGCGAAGTTAAACCCAAAATTATTTAACTTGCGCCAAAGGAGTTTGAATGGAGTCTAGGGTTTAGGAGTGTCCAAAAATGTTAAGACTTTAGGAGGAGCCTCAACAAATGGAGAAAGAAATATGGAGAAAGTTTGGAGAACAAACATGAAGCAAAAGGCATGAGAATTAAATTGCAAGTGTGTTATGGTGATTCCAAAGTTAATGGAATATTTTAATATAGCTCCCTAATATTGGGAGGATATGTTATAAAGAGAAGTCACCCTTCCCTCGATTTAAATAGATCGAAGATCCATACAATTTATTTAGAAGAGTTTTAAAAAGGGTTGCATGATGACATGATGCAATGCAAAAGATGCAATGATGAATGCATGACATGAACAAAAAGCAAAACGAAGACAAAAACCCAACCACGAAGGAAATATCATATCACATCTCCGGAAAAGGCAAGAGTTGGAGTTACGAATATGGAAAGTTGCATCCGGGGTGTTACACTCGTCATGTCCGGGATCTCATACGGGACTCCGAACAACCTTCGGTAACCACATACTATTTCCCATAACAACTCTAGCGTCACCGAACCTTAAGTGTGTAGACTCTACGGGTTCGGGAACCATGCAGACATGACCGAGACGTTCTCCGGTCAATAACCAACAGTGGGATCTGGATACCCATGTTGGCTCCCACATGTTCCACGATGATCTCATCGGATGAACCACGATGTCAAGGATTCAAGCAATCCCGTATGCAATTCCCTTTGTCTACCGGTATAGTACTTGCCCGATATTCGATCATCGGTATCCCGATACCTTGTTCAATCTCGTTACGCAAGTCTCTTTACTGTTCCGTAACACATCATCCCGTGATCAACCCCTTGGTCACATTGTGCACATTATGATGATGTCCTATCGAGTGGGCCCAGAGATACCTCTCCGTCACACGGAGTGACAAATCCCGCCTCGATTCGTACCAACCCAACAGACACTTTCGGAGATACCGTAGTGCACCTTTATAGCCACCCGCCATTGCGTTGACGCTTGGTACACCCAAAGAATTCCTACGGTATCCGGGAGTTGCACAATCTCATGGTCTAAGGAAATGATACTTGACATTAGAAAAGCTTTAGCATACGAACTACACGATCTTTGTGCTAGGCTTAGGATTGGGTCTTGTCCATCACATCATTCTCCTAATGATGTGATCCCGTTATCAACGACATCCAATGTCCATGGTCAGGAAACTGTAACCATCTATTGATCAACGAGCTAGTCAACTAGAGGCATACTACGGACATGGTGTTGTCTATGTACCCACACATGTATCTGAGTTTCCTATCAATACAATTATAGCATGGATAATAAACGATTATCATGAACAAGGAAATATAATAATAATAACTAATTTATTATTGCCTCTAGGGCATATTTCCAACAGTCTCCCACTTGCACTAGAGTCAATAATCTAGTTCACATCACCATGTGATTAACACTCACAGGTCACATCGCCATGTGACCAACATCCAAAGAGTTTACTAGTGTCAATAAACTAGTTCACATCATCATGTGATTAAGACTCAATGAGTTATGGGGTTTGATCATGTTTTGCTTGTGAGAGAGGTTTTAGTCAACGGGTCTGCAACATTGAGATCCGTATGTACTTCGCAAATCTCTAGGTCATATTGTAAATGCTGCTTCCACGCTCCACTTGGAGCTATTCCAAATGGTCGCTCCACTATACGTATCCGGTTTGCTACTCAGAGTCATTCGGATAGGTGTTAAAGCTTGCATCGACGCAACTCTTTACGTCGAACTCTTTATCACCTCCATAACCTAGAAACATATCCTTATTCCTCTAAGGATAATTTTGACAGCTATCTGGTGATCCACTCCTTGATCACCTTTGTACCCTCTTGCGTGTATGTAGCAAGGCACACATCAAAAGGTACACAACATAGCATACTATAGAGCCTACGTCTGAAGCATAGGGGCGACCTTCGTCCTTTCTCTCTCTTCTGCCGTGGTCGAGCTTTAAGTCTTAACTTCATACCTTACAACTCGGCAAGAACTCCTTCTTTGATCGATCCATCTTGAACACCTTCAAGATCATGTCAAGGTATGTGCTCATTTGAAAGTACCATTTAGCGTTTTTGATCTATCCTCATAGATCTTGATGCTCAATGTTCAATCAGCTTAATCCAGGTTTTCTATTGAAAAACACTTTTCAAATAACCCTATATGCTTTCCAGAAATTCTACAACATTTCTGATCAACAATATGTCAACAACATATACTCATCAGAAATTCTATAGTGCTCCCACTCACTTGTTTGGAAATACAAGTTTCTCATAAACTTTGTATAAACGCAAAATCTTTGATCATCTCATCAAAGCATATATTCCAACTCCGAGATGCTTACTCCAGTCCTTAGAAGGACTGCTGGAGCTTTGCACACTTGTTAGCATCTTTCGGGATTGACAAAACCTTCTGGTTGTATCATACACAACCTTTCCTCAAGAATATCGTCGAGGAAACAATGTTTTGACATCCTATCTGCAAGATTTCATAAATCATGCAGTAATTGCTAATATAATTCCAACAGACTCTTAGCATCGCTACCGAATGAGAAAGTCTCATCGCAGTCAACTCCTTGAACTTGTCGGAAAACATCTTAACGACAAGTCGAGCTTTCTTAATGGTGACACTTACCATCATTGTCCGCCTTCTTCTAAAATCCATCTGCCCCAACAGCCTTTACGACCATCAAGTAGTTCTTCCAAAGTCTACACTTTGTTTTCATACATGGATCCTCTCTCGGATTTTATGGCCTCAAGCCATTTGTCGGAATCCGGGCCCACCATCGCTTCTCTATAGCTCGTGGGTTCATTGTTGTCTAGCAACATGACCTCCAAGACAAGATTCCGTACCACTCAAGCAAGACTGTCCTTGTCGTCCCACGAGGTTTGGCGTGACTTGATCCAAGCATTATGATCACTATCATCGCTTCCACTTCAATTGGTGTAGGTGCCACATGAACAACTTCCTGTGCCCTGCTACACTCTGGTTGAAGTGATGGTTCATTAACCTCATCAAGTCTCGACCATCCTCCCACTCAATTCTTTCGAGAGAAACTTTTCCTCGAGAAAGGACCCGTTTCTAGAAACAATCACTTTTGCTTCCGGATCTGAAATAGGAGGTATACCCAACTGTTTTGGGTGTCCTATGAAGATGTATTTATCCGCTTTGGGTTCGAGCTCATCAGGATGAAACTTTTTCATATAAGCGTCGCAGCCCCAAACTTTCAAGAAACGACAGCTTAGGTTTCTCTAAACCATAGTTCTTACGGTGTCATCTCAACGGAACTATGTGGTGCCCTATTAAAGTGAATGTGGTTGTCTCTAATGCCTAACCCATGAACGGTAGTGGTAATTCGATAAGAGACATCATGGTATGCCCCATATCCAATAGGGTGCATCTATGATGTTCGGACACACCATCACACTATGGTGTTCCAGGCGGTGTTAGTTGTGAAACAATTTCCACAATGTCTCAATTGTGTACCAAACTCGCAACTCAGATATCCATCTCTATGATCACATCACAGACGTTTTATCATCTTGTCACGAAGATCTTCAACTTCACTCTGAAATAACTTGAACCTTTCAATAATTCAGTCTTGTGTTTCATCAAGTAAATATACTCAATATCTACTCAAATCATCGTGAAGTAAGAACATAACAATATTCATCAGATGCCTCAAAGACTCATTGGACTGCACACATCAAATGTGTTACTTCCAACAAGTTGCTATCTTGTTCCATCTTACCAAAACGAGGCTTTTCACCATCTTGCCCATGTGGTATGATTTGCATATCTCAAGTGATTCAAAATCAAGTGAGTCCAAACGATCCATCTGCATGGAGTTTCTTCATGCGTATACACCAATAGACATGGTTCGCATGTCTCAAACTTTTCAAAAATGAGTGAGTCCAAAGATCCATCAACATGGAGCTTCTTCATACGTTTTATACCAATATGTCTTACATGGCAGTGCCACAAGTAGGTGGTACTATCATTACTATCTTATATCTTTTGGCATGAACATGTGTATCACTACGATCGAGATTCAATAAACCATTCCTTTTAGGTGCAAGACCATTGAAGGTATTATTCAAATAAACAGAGTAACCATTATTCTCCTTAAATGAATAACCGTATTGCGGTAGACATAATCCAATCATGTCTATGCTCAACGCAAACACCAAATAACCATTATTTAGGTTTCACACCAATCTAAATGGTAGAGGGAGCGTGCGATGCTTGATCACATCAACCTTGGAAACACTTCCAACATATATCGTCAGCTCACCTTTAGCTAGTCTCTGTTTATTCCGTAGCTTTTATTTCGAGTTACTAACACTTAGCAACCGAACCGGTATCTAATACCCTGGTGCTACTAGGAGTACTAGTAAAGTACACATTAACATAATGTATATCCAATATACATCTATCCACCTTGCCACCTTCTCATCTACCAAGTATCTAGGGTAGTTCTGCTTGATGTCTGCTCCTTGTTACGAAGCACTTAGTCTCGGGTTTGGGTTCAACCTCGGTTTCCTCACCGGAGCAACAACTGATTTGTCGTTTCATGAAGTACCCCTTCTTGCCCTTGCCTTCTTGAAACTAGTGGTTTCATTAACCATCAACAATTGATGCTCCTTCTTGATTTCTACATTCGCGGTGTCGAACATTGCGAATAGCTCAAGGATCATCATATATATCCCTGTTATGTTATAGTTCATCACGAAGCTCTAGTAGCTTGGTGGCAATGTCTTTGGAGAAACATCACTATCTCATCTGGAAGATTAACTCCCACTCGATTCAAGTGATTGTTGTACCCAGACATTCTGAGTATAAGCTCAACGATTGAGATCTTCTCCCTTAGTTTGTAGGCTAGAAAACTCATCGGAGGTCTCATACCTCTTGACGTGGGCACGAGCCTGAAGTCCCAATTTCAGCTCTTGGAACATCTCATATGTTCTGCGACATTTCAAAAATGTCCTTGGTGCCTCAATTCTAAACCATTTAACATTACCAAGCTATCATGTAGTCATCAAAACGTGTATGTCAGATGTTCGCAACATCCACGTACCACGCTCGAGGTCCAACACACCGAGCGGTGCATCAAGGACATAAGCCTTCTCGTCCGCATAATTGCTACTGTCAACTTTCAACTATATTTTCTCTAGGAACATATCTAAAACAGTAGAACTAAAGTGCGAGCTATGACATAATTTGCAAAGGGCTTTTGACTATGTTCAGGATAATTAAGTTCATCTAATGAACTCCCACTCAGATAGACATCCCTCTTAGTCATCTAAGTGATTACATGATCCGAGTCAACTAGGCCCTGTCCGATCATCACGTGAGACGGACTAGTCATCATCGGTGAACATCTTCATGTTGATCGTGTCTACTATACGACTCATGCTCGACCTTTCGGTCTCTTGTGTTCCGAGGCCATGTCTGTACATGCTAGGCTCGTCAAGTCAACCTAAGTGTTTCGCGTGTGTAAATCTGGCTTACACCCGTTGTATGTGAACGTTAGAATCTATCACACCCGATCATCACGTGGTGCTTCGAAACAACGAACTTTCACAACGGTGCACAGTTAGGGGGAACACTTTCTTGAAATTTTAATGAGGGATCATCTTATTTACTACCATCGTTCTAAGCAAATAAGATGTATAAACATGATAAACATCACATGCAATCAAATAGTGACATGATATGACCAATATCATTTTGCTCCTTTTGATCTCCATCTTCGGGGCTCCATGATCATCATCGTCACCGGCATGACACCATGATTTCCATCATCATGATCTCCATCATCGTGTCTCCATGAAGTTGTCTCGCCAACTTATTACTTCTACTACTATGGCTACCGGTTAGCAATAAAGTAAATTAATTACATGGCGTTGTTCAATGACACGCATGTCATACAATAAATTAAGACAACTCCTATGGCTCCTGCCGGTTGTCATACTCATCGACATGCAAGTCGTGATTCCTATTTCAAGAACATGATCAATCTCATACATCACATATCATTCATCACATTCTTTTGGCCATATCACATCACATAGCATACCCTGCAAAAACAAGTTAGACGTCCTCTAATTGTTGTTTGCATGTTTTACGTGGCTGCTATGGGTTTCTAGCAAGAACGTTTCTTACCTCACGCAAAACCACAACGTGATATGTCAATTGCTATTTACCCTTCATAAGGACCCTTTTCATCGAATCCGATCCGACTAAAGTGGGAGACACTGCACCGCTAGCCACCTTATGCAACAAGTGCATGTCGGTCGGTGGAACCTGCCTCGTAAGTGTACGTGTAAGGTCGGTCCGGCCGCTTCATCCCACAATACCGTCGAAACAAGATTGGACTAGTAACGGTAAGCATATTGAACAAAATCAACGCCCACAACAACTTGTGTTCTACTCGTGCATAGAATCTACGCAATAGACCTAGCTCATGATGCCACTGTTGAGGAACGTAGCAGAAATTCAAAATTTTCTACGCATCACCAAGATCAATCTATGGAGATTCTAGCAACAAGAGAGGGAGAGGATGAGCATCTTCATACCCTTGAAGATCGCTAAGCGGAAGCGTTACAAGAACGCGGATGAAGGAGTCGTACTCGCAGCGATTCAGATCGCGGTTGTCGTGGAGTTGTCACGGCAGATGTCCTCTTGCAAGGACTTAGTCGTGGAGCCATCGCAACTAGGAAGCTTAAAGGGTTTAATTGGGACAAAGGACACGAGAGGGTTTATACTAGTTCGGCTCCTTACGGTGAAGGTAAAGCCTACGTCTAGTTGGGTTGGTATTGCTTGAGGTTTCGATGACCAGGGAGCGAGATACGCTATGCCCGGTTCTCGATTGGTTGTTTCTTGCCCCAAGCCGCTAGCGGGTCGTCCCCTTATATACACGGGTTGACGCCCTGCGGCTTACAGAGTCCCGGCCGGCTCATAAATAGTGTCCGGCTCGGTGACTAGTTAATTTTACCTTATGATACAAGTCATGCCTTCATGGCAGTTTACCACTACAGGCCTTAAGTTGCGTGTGGGCTTTAGACCCTTTATTGAACCGCCATCTTCACGCTTGGTCTTGGGCTTCTTCTGATGAATCCCTCTTTGCGTAACCCGCCCCTCATGGGCGGCTTACACAAATAGTTATATCCCCAACATTAGGCCCCAGATTGATTTGAACCGGTTCATGTCAATCTTAAAATACCTTAAAGGTCATAACCCACCGTGACGTCATCTTTTGGATCCGTGTTAACCCGCCATGATGTCATCTTCAATTAAATCCCTATTTTATTTTGTCATATCTTCAACGGATCTTTGCCTTTACTGACCATCCCGAAAACCAAGGCGTCGGGGTCGCTGAATAATGATGCTCGGTCTCCTCGTTTCTCGCGCCGTCTCAGTCGGCCTTTCCTTATAAATAGGCTCAACCTAGGTCTTCTTCATTTTCTCCCCTCAGTCGTCTTCCTCCGCTTGCTTCTCTCTCGTCGCCGAGCTCCGCCGTTGCCGCCGCCGCCGAAGTTCTCGTCTTCATCAACTCAGGCCGCTGATCACCACGAATCGATCGAGAAATGTGACGCACCTCCGCCGCAGCCCTCGCATCTCAGACGTCCCTTTCCTTTCTGTCTTAGATCTGCATTACAGCTTTTAAATCGAGTTCGCCGGTGTTCATCGCCGCCGCTACAAACCCTTGATAGATCTCACCCGACGCCTTTTCTCGATCGCCGATGGTATAGAACTGCTGCGGTAGCTGTTTCACCCCATTTTATATGCAAACGGATCCTTTTCCTTTGTTCAGAAGCTTCTTTCGAGTGTATGAACTTCTCTGCACTTGTTTTAGGTCTAGAAATTTTTCTTTTCAGAACGACCATTTGATCCAAAATAATAGTTGTAACCTATGAAACCTGTTTTTATCACCCGGAAAACTTCTTATGTTAACTGCCTTTAACATAACTATCCAAGTATCCGGTTTAAACGCATCCCACTTGATCTGTGAACCTTGGCGCCTTCTCAGGTCTTTTAAGCTTTTGAACTGTTGCTAACACTTGTGGTGGCTTAAATAATGTTGCCCAATTATCCTTATGTCATTAGGCCCCTTTAAGCCGCTACCTTCAGTAATTTGGATATTCTCTTCCGGGTTAAAATTTAAACCGAAACTTCTTATTTCGTAATAGGCCAATCTGTTGTCATGGCGCCTAAGTCGACCAAAGCTCCTGTAACCTGCAAATGGGTCCCATCCACTGTCACCAAAAGCAAACTGGCTGAATTTGTGAAGTCTGGCCATTTGCCAAAGAAGGAAGTCATGTCTTATCGCGTCCCTGACCCATCTGAAGAGAAGCCTCAACCCAAGGAAGGGGAGGTAACAGTTTTCACGGATCACATGAGCCGGGGATTTGCCCCTCCCGGCTCAAAGTTCTTCAGAGAAGTTTTAAATTTCTTTGACCTTAGACCTCAAGACATTGGACCCAATTTCGTGTCCAATCTTTGCAACTTCCAAGTCTTCGTGAGGTGTACCGAGAAGAGCCAAGCCTGCTCTTATTCGAGAACTGTTTTACTTGAACCGCAGAATGAGGCGCTAACGGGCCGAGTCTTGAACTTGGCGGTATCTCGATCCAAATGACGGAGAGACTGTTTGTTTCCTTATGCCGAGCTGCCGAAGTCACCCCAAATATTGGAACCAAATCATGGTTCTACTGTCAGATACTTCTCGGTGATGAGCCGCCTCGCTCGACTTTCGCGCCTGCGCGCTTTGAGTCCAACCATCCATTGGCGGATAAATCCGACCATTGTTGAACGCTCGCGCTCAACCCCACCATCAAGAAAATTAAAGCTCTTACGGGAAATGGTTTAAACGACATTGACTTGGTCCGGTCAGGGTCACTTGGCGATACTCCCATTAAGCCGCCGCTCGCTTAATGTGCACCTATACAAAGTAACAGAATCCACCTAATGCGCCACGCTTCGACGACTTACTGCACGACGTGGCGAGATGCTACAACCCCATCATCAAGGAGGGTATCATTATCAACAACACCTTCGGGTTACTTCCTTCGCAAAAAGAACCCGACCCTGCGAGAAGTTACCAATCTTAATAAACACCCTTTAATATGTTTACCTCCTTTTACTTATAATTCCTTATCTTTCCCACAGGCCGGTGATGATTTACGAAAGTCAAATATGACCACGAGGCCGCCCAACAAGCCGAGCAGCCAAGAAAATGAAAGGAAAAACGCCAAGACAGGACTTCAAAAAGAAGAAACCCAGCGCCTCTGAATTACTCAAATTGGATGACTCTTCTTCAGATGAGGAAGAGGTAATCTCTTATTCTCTTTAATTCCTTCGTTACTATTTTATTGATATTTCCGCCTTTCAGGAAGACACTGGAAACAACCAAGCTCATGGCGAAGAGGTAACTATAATTTCCTCCGACTCAGAGCCTTTGCCAAAGCACAAAACCCGGCGGGTGACCCGGAAAGTAAGATTTTCACATCCCTTAGCTTATCAAGATCCTCAATTTATTTTGAAGCAACAACAGCTTGAGAACCGAAGGCAAACCCGGACAAGTAAGGATGTAGAGCTCTCTTCCGCTTACTCGACGAAGCAGAAGCGCCGAATCGAGGTCATCTCCGCTTATGCGTCGCTTATCCTTTAGCGGGTTTAATTCGTCACCCTCTCAATTCATCGACTCCAATTACCAGGATACCTCTCCTTCTTCTGGCAAGTCTATGCAATCCAACATGCCGGCCTTCAAGACTGCCCACAGGTAATGTACCTTTGTTATCCTCATGCTTTGCCTTACTCATATTTTGTACTCATCCCTTTGTGTTATTCACGATTAGCGGTGAAAGCCCAAGAATAGGGCAAAGAAGAATAAGCCGATTGAAGACCCGTAGCGATGGAGCCGGAACCCGAACCACCGCCTCGATCGCCTACTCATCAACCTCCTCCCGAGCCGCCCATGAAATTCGACACCATCTTCCCACCCGCCTCAAGAAAACACTCTTGATAACTCCGATAAGCCGAACTTCCTAGCCGGTCCGGACGGCTGAACCGAAGTTGAATTCTTGAAAAGCCAAGATGTTGAGCAGGCGGCCTACCGTTCTTGCCAGTGTACCGCTAAGGAAGAACTTGTCAAAAGCCGAAGACCAAACAGGACATCGCTGATTATGCCCACTTAAGCATTGGCGATATAGTCTCGAAGCTATCTGAATCAAGTGCATAACAGCCACACCTGAAATTGACATGGTGAAACAGATACAAAGATAAATCGAGGTATAACTTATATTATTTCTCCTGAATCTTACTTATCAGACCAGCCCCCAAGTCTCATCGCTTATAAGTAAATATGCCAGAGACTTAGATACCGCTTCTCGTTAGCTCACCCGGTTTACAAGAAAGTATATTTAACCCGGTTGTAATATAGCAACTTTTAAAGAAGCGATACACATTAGCCCCCAAGTGTCAAGTATTTTTACTTGTAAAGTGCTTGAGACTTTAATATGCATAATCTGACATTATAAATTAAAATTTTCTTCAGCATACATTAGCCCCCAAGTGTCAAGGGTCTTTACTTGTAAAGTGCTTGAGACTTTAATAATACCTTACCATAACTTTACTTGTAACCCGGCGTTATTACAGGTCTCCACCAGTCAATTCGAGTTGCAGATTGCTGACCTGAAGACCCGGCTGGCAGCCCAAGACCTTGAGATTCAAAAAGCCGACTCCAAATTCGCATTCAGCATCTCTGAGCAAGAAAAGTTGAAGAAGGATTTTGACGCGGAGAAGAAGGCCTGGGCGGATGAAAAATCTTCACTTGTGACCCGGGCCGAGACAGCAGAAGCGGCTCTTGCCGAAGCAACTGCCGAATTGTCCGGCTTAAAGCACCAGATATCCCAAATGGTCTCAACAATTTTTGGTAAGTTACTATGTGTAACTCTTGAACATCACCATGATTCATTTGATAACTGTTTCAGATATGATCTCCAGCTTAATCTTATATGCATAAACACAGTCCTGTGAGTACCAACTCAAGCGTAATATGTTGATCAAGCTTAAGGCGGTGTACACTCTAGTGGAACAGCTGTACACCAGGTCACAACGTGCTTTGGCCGTTGTGGCTTTATCAAATGGTACTCCTTATCTCCTGAAGGATGTACTCAAATGGCTTGCCGTGTTACCTCAACGGATTTAGGAGTTAAGGAGAGCATCTGGTAGAGCCGGGGCCATAGCCGCCTTAAGCCGGGCCAAAGCGTTGGCTCCAGAGCTAGACTTAGGCGATGTTGCTCTTGGATATCCTAGCTTAAAGGAGGACGGCTCTGCATTCAATGAATCAGACTTCACCACCTGTGTGAGAGTCGTACATCCTGTGGCCACCATCATCGGCAACGATATTGATCTTACAAAGTACCAGCCGGGTTACGACAACGAAAACCGGAGGATTCCAACTCCGCATTATGATGATGTCAGCCTGATCCCTCCAACTCGTAAGCATACCTTTGCTCCTGAAGTTGACCCGGCCAGTTTAATAGATGATGAAGCTGAATTTGAAGCCTTAAGCGGCATTGATCGACCTCGCCAACCTTCCAGACAAAGCAGCGATTTAAGAGGCGGAGAAGGATAACCCGGAGTCGTCAAGTCCACCAAAGGAGTAACCCGCCTGGCACTAAGTCTTTGAAAAAATAATGCCTCATGATTAAGACTCGGGGAGTCTTGTAATAGGGTAGAAACACTTCTTAACTCTGTCATGCCTTCGCGCATGTTTGTGGTGCTTAACAATGTCTCAAGCCGCTATTGTTGTGCACTGCCGACTTGCTTGAATTGCTTCTTAACATCCAAAAGCTTTTTGCTTTACCCTGCATATAAAAACAAAAAATTCCTTTGGCATCTCACCACATCCGGGGTCGTGTAAATAATACTAACCCGGAGTATGAACCAAAACATCATAAGTATCAGCCGGTTTAAGGCGTACATTACCGGCTTACCTGTTCCCAAAAATGTATAGCTATTACTTAACTTTTGAAAATTGGCGCATATAATGTTTACCTGGCCCTTAATATTATTCACTCTTATAGAATAAGGTAAACCTAATTTTCAAAGGCCTCTGATTCGAATACGATCAGTAGAACCATTCCAAAGGGGTTAAGCTAAGATTCGGATACGATCATATAGCTACCAATGGCTTTGGCGATGCCGATCAAGTGGGTATCGACAGCTATGTTCTCTTTGGTTCGAATACGACCTATGTTTGAACAAGAAGCCCCCAAGTGACCATGAGAGTTGTTTAATGATGCTGGTTCGAATACGATCCACGTCAGACCCAAAGGGGTTAAGCTATGATTCAAATATGATCAAGAAGCCCCCAAGTGGGTTTGGCAGTATGCCGATCAATTGGGTATCAACAGCTATGTTCTCTTTGGTTCGAATACGACCTATGTTTGAACAGGAAGCCCCCAAGTGACCATGGCTTGATTCAGATATGATCATAAGCCGGACCAAAGGGAAAACCGGATTCAGATATGATCCGCTCCCTGTTAGTCATTTCCACCACCTGGTAAAGAAGACACATAAACCTTATAGGATGGAAAGGAAAGAGGTCCTGCTTTATTGCTTTATATAATATATATATTTATAAAAAAGAAAAACAAATATACTCTAAAAGCCGGTGGCTTAAGTATAGTAGGGCCGGAGATGCGCTATGTTCCACGGCCGCCGGGTCTCTTCATCCGACTTACGTGAGTCTTTGTGCTCTCGAACGTCAATGAGGTAATATGACCCGTTGTTGAGATTCCTGCTGACCACGAAAGGTCCTTCCCAAGGAGGGGACAGCTTGTGCATATCAGATTGATCCTGGATGAGCCGGAAAACTAAATCGCCTTCTGGAAAGTTCGCTTCTAACCCGCGGCGGTGATAACGGCGCAGGTCTTGTTGGTAAATCGCCGAGCGGGCTATTGCCAAGTCTCGCTCTTCATCCAACAAGTCAAGTGCATCCCGACGAGCTTTTTCATTATCAGCCTCAACGTAAGCCGCCACTGGGTGAATCATGTCGGATGTCACTTGGCGTAACCGCCTCGCTCTCATACACCATGAAGAAAGGTGTATAACCAAGAGACCTGTTAGGCGTTGTGTTGATGCTCCATAGCACGTAGGGTAACTCCTCCACCCAACAACCCGAGTTCGCTGTAAGGGAACTAAGAGCCGGGTTTGATACCTTTCAAGATCTCTTGATTAGCTCTTTCTGCTCGACCATTAGATCGGGGTGAGCAACACCAAAACATCAAGCCGATGTGCTCTTGTTGATGTAACTCTTCCATGGCACCTTTGGAGAGATTAGTACCATTATCGCTTATAATGCTGTGCGGAAAACCAAAGCGAAAGATCACCTTTTGATAAACTGAACCGCCGTGGCTGCATCACACTTCATCGACCGGCTCGCTTCAACCCACTTGGTGAATTTATCCACTGCCACCAACAGGTGTGTCTTCTTATCTTTAGACCTTTTGAAGGGTCCAACCATGTCAAGCCCCCAGACTGCAAACGTCCAAGTAATCAGAATCATCCTCAATTCTTGAGCCGACACATGAGCTCGTCGTGAGAATTTTTGACATCCGTCACATTTGTCGACCGATCCTCCGCATCGGATGAGCCGTCACCAATAAAAACCATGACGAAAAGCCTTGGCTACCAGAGACTTTGAACCGCATGATGACCGCAATCACCTTCATGAATCTCACGAAGCACCTCCCGACCCTCCGTAGGTGATACACAACGTTGAAACGCCCCAGTGACGCTGTGGTGATGCAACTCGCCATGCACAATCGTCATAGATTTGGACCGTCTGATGATTTGTCTTGCCAAGGTCTCGTCCTCAGGCAAATCTCCCCGGGTCATATAGGCTAAGTATGGAACCGTACAGTCCGGGATGGCATGGAGAGCCGCCACCAGCAAGGCCCGGTCTGCATCGCAAGCTCTTCCTCTGTAGGCACTCGGCGTAAGGGTTATGCAAAATGTCAAGGAAAGTATTAGGCGGCACCGCTTACGCCGAGACCCCAGCCGCTTAAAGCATCAGCCGCCTCATTCTTCCTTCGATCAATGTGCTCTACTTGATAACCTTTGAAGTGCCCGCCACCGCATCAACTTCACGACGATAAGCTGCCATAAGGGATCCTTAGAATCCCACGCGCTCGACACTGTTGAGCGACGAGGTCTGAATCGCCAAGCATCTTACCCGCTCAAATTCATCTCCTTGGCCATCCGGAGGCCATGGAGTAAAGCCTCATATTCAGCTGCATCGTTAGTACAGGAAACATAAGCCGGAGCACATAACAAAATTTGTCACCTCGGGGAAGTTAAAACAACTCCAGCCCCGAGCCTTCCAACCGCTCGACCCATCAAGTGAATAGTCCAATACGTGTTATCCGGCTTCTCCTCTGGTGCCTGCAACTCCGTCCAATCATTGATAAAGTCCACTAGGGCTTGAGACTTGATAGCTGTGCGCGACATATACTTCAAACCGTGAGGCCCAAGCTCGATGGCCCACTTGGCAACTCGTCCTGTGGCTTCCCTGTTCTGGATGATGTCTCCCAAGGGGGCTGAACTTACCACCGTTATAGGATGACCCAGGAAGTACTGCTTTAGCTTCCGGCTTGCCATGAACACCCCATAAACAAGTTTCTGCCAATGCAGATACCTTTGCTTGGACTATATGAGCACCTCACTAATGTAATAAACTGGCCGCTGAACTGGATGCTCCTTGCCAGTCTCATTACGCTCCACCACAATGGCCACACTAACAACACGTGAGTTAGCAACAACATAAAATATCAATGGCTCTTTATCAATCGGAGCTGCAAGAACCGGCGGCTCAGCCAATTGTCTCTTTAAATCTTCAAAAGCAGCATCAAGAGCCTCACCTGCATAAAGGTGTCTGCTTTCTTCATCATCGATACAGCGTAGAGCCTTCTCCCTAGCTGGCTTATGAATCGGCTTAGCAACAACGCGACCTGCCATCGCTGAACATCATTGATGCACGCCGGTTTAGCCGAGAGGTAATCGCTTTGATCTTCTTCGGTTAGCTTCAATACCCTGCTTGAGACCAGAATCCCAAAAGTTTGCTGCAGTACACCAAATACACACTTGTCCGGTTAAGCATCATCTTATAAACCCGGAGATTATCAAAGGTTCCTTTAAGTCGGAGATCAAGGTTTCTTCTCTCGACTTCACCACAATGTCATCCGCATAAGCATGAACATTGCGCCCAATCTGATTGTGGAGACAATTCTGCACACACCGCTGATAAGTCGCCTGGGCACTCTTGAGCCCAAACGGCATAGACACATAACAGAAGGCTCCAAATGGAGTAATGAAAGCCGTCTTCTCCTGGTCCTTAACGGCCATCTTGATCTGATGATAACCAGAGTAAGCATCCAAAAAACTCAACTGCTCGCAACCCGCTGTAGCATCGATGATTTGATCAATGCGGGCGAGCAAAGGATCAGCCGACAAGCTTTATTTAGGTCCGTAGTCCACACACATCCACCAGGTGCCGTTCTTCTTGAGCACGAGCACCGGGTTAGCCAACCACTCGGGTGAAAAACTTCCACGATGAACCCGCCGCTAAGAGTCGAGCGACCTCCTCCCTATAGCCTTTCGCCTTTCCTCATTGAATCATCGGAGAAACTGCCTCGACCGCTTATACTTAGGATCAATATTAAGAGTGTGCTCGGTGAGTTCTCTCAGACACCCGCATGTCGAAGGTTTCATGCAAAGATGTCCCGGTTCTCACGGATGAACTCGATGAGCGCGCTTTCCTATTTGGGATCCAAATTGGTACTGATGCTAAACTGCTTGGAAGAGTCGCCTGGAGTGAAATCAACCAGTTTTGTCTCGGCGGCCGACTTAAATTTCAACGCCGAGTCTTGCTCTATGGTTGGCTTCTTCAAAGAGGTCATATCTGCTGGGTCAACATTAGTTTGATAAAACTTCAGCTCCTCTTCAGCACAAACGGATTCAGCATAAGCTCCATCACCTTCCTCGCATTCCAAGGCCACCTTTCGACTCCCATGCCACCACCCGGGCCATGGAAACCACCTGCTCCTGAACCGCCACCTGATCCATGATTGCCATCAAACATATTTGAATTCTTGAAAGCCTTCATGATCGCGCAGTCCTTCCATAAGTGGGTGGCAGGATTTTCCCGAGTACCGTGTCTTGGACAAGGCTAATTCAGAAGCTATTCGAGAGAAGGACCTGAGCCACCAGATCGAGGGGGTGCTCTCCCCTTACGCTTCTTTTTATTACCTTGGTCATTAGCATTGGCCACCAACGCCGGGTTACCGTCCGGCTTACGCTTGTTGCCACCTTGACTTATCGGGTGATGTTGTTGTTGACCCTTTTCGTTGCCGTTCTTCTTTCCTTTCCCTGTCTTTTCATCCTCAGACGCGGGATCATCGGTAGTATCAAAATCGGCATATTTAACCAAAGCCGCCATAAGCGTACCCATGTCATTGCAATCACGCTTAAGGCGCCCCAGCTTCTGCTTCAACGGCACAAACGGCAATTTCGATGGAGCATAAGTACCGCAGAGTTTGCGTCCATCTTATCGATGAATGTATTATTTCCTTGACCGGCGCACCCAATGAGTTGTGGACTCACCCTCCTCCTGCTTACAATTGGTCAAGTCCACAATGGACATAGATTGCTTGCAAGTATCCTTAAAGTTCGGATAAATCGGGCTTTTAACTCGCCCATGAACGATGGAATTGGGAGGCAAACTTTTCAACCAAGATCGGGCCGCTCCATCTAACATCATGGTGAAATACTTAGCCATTGCCGCGTCGCTGACCTCCAATAACTCCATGGCCATCTCATAACTTTCAATCCATGCCCCGGCCGTAAGTCGGCCGTGTAATTCGCACCTTCGAGGTCCCTTGAAATCCTTGGGCGACGCGACATCTCACGAGAGCCGGCACTGCATAAGGGACACCACCGGTTCTAGTGGCCACCCCTGCTCCAATAGAAGTCATTGGATACTCTGGGAGACCATCATATGCCGTCTGCTGAGCCGCTAATTGAGCCGCCCGTTCATCCTCCTGACGCAATCGATCCTGCACCGGGTTATAGCCACCGGGTTGGTTGCGACGCTGGGCATTGCTTGATAAAGCTTCTGACTCCATGTGCCTGTTGTAACTCGGACTCCGGTTTGGACGAGGTGCTATCCAAGGCTTAGGAGTGGAATGAATCATGTCCCTGCTGTAAGAATAGGCCTCTTGCTGTGCCAAGGCCATCTGAAGAAGATCCCTAACCCTCCAGGTTTCCACCGCCGTCGGGTCATCACCATCTACTAGGAAGAGCCGCCAGACGCGCCGACGCTGCTATCAAGTTCTCCGTGGGGTTGGAAAATTGGCCCGGAGGTGTCGGTATGTATCGGGGCGGGGCCATGCTCCCGTGAAGAGGTGCCGTCTCTCGAGGCTGAACCGGCCCTCCTGCTCCGGGTGTCATAAATTGATTGGCTTCGGGCGGATTGCTAGGACCAGCTCCGGGTGTCGTGAAAAGATTCCGAGGATCGTAAACCGGAGGCAGACGGGACTGGGTCTTCTGATGTCTCCTTCCCATCACCTCATTGGACGCATTCAGACTCATATTAAGCTAGAAAGCCTCGACCGAGTCGCTGCGCCGCGCATCCAAAGCCGCCGCTCATGCTAGCCTAGTGTCCTCGGCCGCCAAGGCCTCCTTGGCCAGGGCTATCTCCTCACGCACCTTTGCCACCTCCGCGTTATGTTCATCTGGATTTGCAGGAATAACTGTGGTGGTTAACAGGGTCGTCAACTTGTCCATAAGATCTATCAGCACCTGAGCCGGCGGGCGTGCGGGGCCTCCTGCCCCGGCCGCTTCTGACCCGGACGTCATTGCTGTCACAGCCGTCGAGTTTTGGCCGGGTTGGGTACCAGCCATGAAGACTCCTGCCCAGCTCGGCGGCTCATATCAATCTGGAACGCTAGAGTCGTCAGAACAGCCCCCTAGCATGCTTTCTTGGACCTGATACAGAGAATCTGTTGAACCGGAGGACGAATCATCATCTGATGGGACGGCTGTCTCTTCGCCACCTTGAGATCATTCAGAAAGTGCCTCTCCGTGAATACAGCCCACAAAAGCACGCTTCATGGTAGATTGAATCCGGGCGGGTCTCGCACGCTGAGCCGTCTCAATGAGGTCGGCGCAGGTGTCCGGCCAGGCCCGCTCACCAATCCGCCGATGAAGACATGGATTCCGCCAAAGGGGCCCGCACCAGACTCAATTGAGTCGGCCTCGGGCCCCAGCCTTCGTTGTCGATGTAGATCTTGCCGCGACGACTCTTGGTCATCCGCCCACTACGTATCCCTTGAGCCCTTCAAGCTGCCCTTCAAGAAATCAAATCCACCGTGCGCTGGCCCCATGGTGGGCGCCAACTGTCGTGGAGTTGTCACGGCAGATGGCCTCTTCCAAGGACTTAGTCGTGGAGCCATCGCAACTAGGAAGCTTAAAGGGGTTAATCGGGACAAAGGCCACGAGAGGGTTTATACTAGTTCGGCTCCTTACGGTGAAGGTAAAGCCTACGTCTAGTTGGGTTGGTATTGCTTGAGGTTTCGATGACCAAGGAGCGAGATACGCTATGCCCGGTTCTCGATTGGTTGTTTCTTGCCCTAAGCCGCTAGCGGGTCGTCCCCTTATATACACGGGTTGACGCCCTATGGCTTACAGAGTCCCGGCCGGCTCATAAACAGTGTCCGGCTCGGTGACTAGTTAATTCTACCTTATGATACAAGTCATGCCTTCATGGCGGTTTACCACTACGGGCCTTAAGTCGCCTGTGGGCTTTAGACCCTTTATTGAACCGCCATCTTCACGCTTGGTCTTGGGCTTCTTCTGATGAATCCCTCTTTGCGTAACCCGGCCCCTCATAGGCGGCTTACACAAATAGTTATATCCCCAACAGCGGTTGATTCCGATCTAAGCACCGAACAACGGTGCCTCCACGTTCAACACACGTACAGCCCGGGGACGTCTCCTCCTTCTTGATCCAGCAAGGGGAGAGGAGAAGTTGAGGGAGAACTCCGATAGCACGACGGCATGGTGGTGATGGAGCTCGTGGTTCTCCGGCAGGGCTTCGCCAAGCACTACGGAGGAGGAGGAGGTGTTGAGGAGGAGAGGGCTGCGCCGGGGAAGGTGCGGCTGCCCTCTCTCTCTCACTATATATAGAGGATGGGAGGAAGGGAGCCGCCCTAGGGTTCCCTAGGGGAGGCGGCGGCCATAGGGGAAACCCTAGATGGGTTTTGGCGCCCCACCCTCTAGGAAACTTGCCCCCAAGCCGGGAGGCGGCTGCCCTAGGGGTGGCGCCCCACCTCTCCAGTTACATGAGATGGGGTGGAGGGCGCCAGCCCCTTAGTGGGCTGATGTGCCCTCTCCCTTGGCATATAAGGCCCCCAAAGCTTGTCGGGCCTCCGAACCCCTTTCGACACGCCGGTCATCACCGGTACCCCGAACAATTCCGGACTCCAATACGCTTCGTCCAATATACCGATCTTCACCTCCGACCATTCCGGAGCTCCTCGTCATGTCCGGGATCTCATACGGACTCAACAACCTTCGTAACCACATACTATTTTCCATAACAACTCTAGCGCCACCAACCTTATGTGTAGACCCTACGGGTTCGGGAACCATGCGAACATGACCGAGACGTTCTCCGTCAATAACCAACAGCGGATCTGGATACCCATGTTGGCTCCTACATGTTCCACGATGATCTCATCGGATGAACCACGATGTCAAGGATTCAAGCAATCCCGTATGCAATTCCCTTTGTCTACGGTATAGTACTTGCCCGAGATTCGATCGCCGGTATCCCGATACCTTGTTCAATCTTGTTACCGCAAGTCTCTTTACTCGCTCCGTAACACATCATCCCGTGATCAACCCCTTGGTCACATTGTGCACATTATGATGATGTCCTACCGAGTGGGCCCAGAGATACCTCTCCGTCACACGGAGTGACAAATCCTAGCCTTGATTCGTGCCAACCCAATGTACACTTTCGAGATACCCGTAGTGCACCTTTATAGTCACCCAGTTATGTTGTGACGCTTGGTACACCCAAAGCATTCCTACGGTATCCGGGAGTTGCACAATCTCATGGTCTAAGGAAATGATACTTGACATTAGAAAAGCTTTAGCATACGAACTACACGATCTTTTTGCTAGGCTTAGGATTGGGTCTTGTCCATCACATCATTCTCCTAATGGTGTGATCCCGTTATCAACGACATCCAATGTCCATGGTCAGGAAACCGTAACTATCTATTGATCAACGAGCTAGTCAACTAGAGGCTTACTACGGACATGGTGTTGTCTATGTACCCACACATGTATATGAGTTTCCTATCAATACAATTATAGCATGGATAATAAACGATTATCATGAACAAGGAAATATAATAATAATAACTAATTTATTATTGCCTCTAGGGCATATTTCCAACAAGTTAGTCCAAGGCAAAGACTAGACCGAAGACTGTACACTATCTAAGGCTCTAAGCTAAGGCCAAACCGAAAAATATACACCATGGAAAGCGATTTGTTATCTTCATCTTCCAGAAGACCGTCTTCGGAAAGGGGTAACAAAAATGTGTAAGCACATGCACCCTGCTTGAACCAGATCCATCAAGGCGGATTAACTTGTTAGAATATACATCCAAATTTGCATGCATGAGGAAGGTAGCGACATCACACACAACGGGTGCACCTGAAGAGCAGTAAAGGATCAGCGGGACCTGTCGGTGTCAAAACCGGCAGATCTCGGGTAGGGGGTCCCAAGCTATGTGTCGTGGATCGATGGGTAACAGGAGACAGGGGACACAATGTTTACCCAGGTTCGGGCCCTCTCTATGGAGGTAATACCCTACTTCCTGCTTGATTGATCTTGATGAATATAGAGATTACAACAGTTGATCTACCTCGAGATCATATGTTGTGGTCTAAGACCTAAAGGTATGATGAGTAATGTCATAATGATCTAGCATATATCTATCGACTAGCCCGTCGTTGGCTTATATAATGTACCAGAGGCCTGGGATAACAAGAGTCCTAGCTGAATACGTCGGTGGAGAGGAGTCCTTGTCTTGATCACCAAGTCTTGTGGAATCTTCCTCGTATATGTCTTCGATTGTCCGAACTGGCCCATGAGTAAATGGTCATGGGGGTCCTCGGCCCAATCCAACTGATCGGGAGACGATGTGGTGAGTACCCCTTAGTCCAGGACACCGTCAGTAGCCCCCTGAACCGGTCTTCAAGTTGGGGACGCTCCTCGGTTCTTCCGAACTGTTCTTCGTCTTCGGTCGTCGGTCTTGAAAACTGGTTCAACAAATCTTCTCATCTTCGATCTTGAGGATCGCCGAAGTAAATCCGAAGAGTTTACACATCGGGTATCCGAGAAGCCCCTTTAAGTTATCGGCCTTTATCAGTGCCCTGTTATTTTTATGCCACACCTCGGGTTTTGAAGTTGTTCCCGGGCGGCAGTGTCCTCTTGCGTCCGGGCTCCAACACCGGACTGTATTCGAGGTATCTTTTGCAGCCGAGCACCAACACCGAACCGCTTCCGAGTTCCAACGCTGGAATGTATCCGAGCTCCAACGCCGGACTATGTCCAAGCTCCAACGCCGGACTATATCCGAGGTGTCATAGATCACATTGGTTCAAAAAAGTTGAAGGAGTTTTAGCCGAGCTTAATGCCGGAAATGCCCTCTATGGAGCCAGCCACTGGCGCCCGAGCTTTATGCCGGACTGCTTCCGAGGTGGTGCACCACCCCGACTGCGGGCCGATTTTTCGTCAATATTTGTGATTGGTGTAGTTTATTCTCTGCTGAGATATATAGCCAGTAGCCCTCAAGGTGTGTATCAGTCGAAAACCCGAGATGCACCTGAAGGATGACGACCGCTGATCCCACTAGCCCCTGAGACTCAGGTTGATTCGCAAAATTGGCCTGAGGATCAACTCCTAGCTCGACAGAATACTTCAGGACACAAAAAGCGGTGTGCAAAGTCCTCGAGACTCAGGTTTGGTGCGGCCGACCAACCTGAGGATCATAATTTCCTCGAAAACTATATTGCAATTAAATTTTCTGTATTGGATTGCCAATGAAGTAGCCCCCGAGACACTGGTCAGGTAGCAACACCAGATCAGGGGATCGATATGCCTCTTTCAATATTAGTGAATGATAAGCCCGAAGCCCAGTAGCCCCCGAGCCTTAGTGTGAGCACGGGTGGCCGAATTAAGGATCAATATCCAGAGTAAAACCACAAATTATATGTAATGATTCTACGTATCCAAGTACTTTACATCATTAATGCTCGGATCCGCTTTGTACAAAACTTTGTTGACCGACCATCAGCTTCAACCTCCTCGGCCAGAAGCCGGGTGTGACGCCCCCGATTCAATCGTACACTAATCATACACGCAAACGTGTACGATCAAGATTAGGGACTCACGGGAAGATATCACAACACAACTCTAAAAATAAAATAAGTCATTCAAGCATCATAATACAAGACAGGGGCCTCGAGGGCTCGAATACAAGTGCTCGATCATAGACGAGTCAGCGGAAGCAACAATATCTGAGTACGCACATAAGTTAAACAAGTTGCCATAAGATGGCTAGCACAAATCGGGATACAATCGAAGAGGCGCAGGCCTCCTGCCTCGGGATCCTCCTAACTACTCCCGGTCGCCGCCGGGGCTGCACGTAGTAGTAGGCGCCTCCGGTGTAGTAGTCTTCATCGACGGTGGCGCTCGCCCTGGCTCCATCGTGCAGTCGCAGCAATCGAGTAGAGATAGGGGAAAAGGGGAACAAGGCAACCGTGAGTACTCATCCAAAGTACTGCAAGCAAGGAGCTACACTACATATGCATGGATATATGTGTAATGGGCCATATCGATGGACCGAATGCAGAATGCCGTAATAAGAGGGGATAGCTAATCATGTCGAAGACTACGCTTCGCAGCCTCCGCCTTGCAAAGATGTAGAAGAGAGTAGATCAAGTCCTCCAAGTAGCATCATATAGCATAATCCTACCATGATCCCTCCTCGTCAGCCTGTTAGAGAGCGATCACCGGGTTGTATCCGCACTTGGAAGGGTGTGTTTTATTAAGTATCCGGTTCTTGTTGTCATAAGGTCAAGGTACAACTCCAAGTCGCCTTGTTACCGAAGATCACGGCTATTCAATAGATTAACTTCCTGCGGGTGCACCACATAACCCAACACGCTTGATCCCATTTGGCCGGACACACTTTTCGGGTCATGCCCGCCGCTGAAGATCAACACGCCGCAGCCCCACCTAGGCATAACAGAGAGGTCAAGACGCCGTCTAAACCTAAGCGCCAGGGTCGGGCCCATCGCCTCGAGCACACCAAGACGCTATGTAGGGCGGCCGAAGCAGACCTAGCCTAGTGGCGTTCTCGTCCAATCCGGCGCGCCGCTCGATTACGTGACGTCACGAAATGCTTCGGTGATACCACGACGCCGAGATACCCATAAGTACTCCGTGTAGATGGTTAGTGCGATAGACCGAATGGCCAGACTCAGATCAAATACCCAGATCTCGTTAAACGTGTTAAGTATCCGCGAACGCCGACCAGGGCCAGGCCCACCTCTCACCTAGGTAGTCTCAACCTGCCCTGTCGCTCCGCCTCAAAGATCCACTCATGGTGCTCCACAAGCCGACCCGACTTTAGTCACCACATGTATCATGTATAAGTATATAGTATATACCCGTGATCACCTCCCGAGTGATCACGGCCCGATAGTATAGCACAGCAGACGGACAAGAATGTAGGGCCACAGATGGAAATACTAGCATCCTATACTAAGCATGTAGGATTGCGGTAAAGGTAACAACAGAGTAGCAGATGTGCTATGCATCGATAGGTATAATGGAAAGCAAGAACATGCTACACTACTCTAATGCAAGCAGATAGAGTAGAATAGGCGATATCTGTGATCAAGGGGGGGAGCTTGCCTGTTGCTCGGCAAGAGAGAGGGGTCGCCAACTCCGTAGTCGCACTAGGTAGCAGCGTGTCGGTCTCGGTGTCTAGCGGAAGAAGAGGGGGAGAAACAAGGAATACAATGCAAACAGATGCATAATGATGCAAGACAAGACAAGTAACGGTGTTAGGGTGTTCTAACGCGTATCGTGATACCGGTGAAGAGAAGCATCCGGAAAGTATTCGGTGTTTCGCGTTTTCAGCAGAGAGGCGGAGGGGGAAAGTTGCGAGTTTGAAAGGTTAGGGGTGTGGCGGATTTAACGGGTTATGAGCCGGAATCCTCTCGTCGTTACGAGCAACTTTCATGTAGAAAGTATTTTCATTCGAGTTACGGATTAAAAGATATGATTTTCTAAAGATTTAATCATTTTCTGATTTTAATTATTTATTTAAATCCAACATTATCAAAAACAGTGTTTGCTGATGTCATCATGACGTCAGCGGTCAACAGAGGTGTTGACTGGTCAACTGACATGTAGGTCCCGCATGTCATTGACTGTTAATTAACCTAACAGATTAATTAACTAAACTAGGTGATTAGGTTAATCTAATCAGGATTAATTAAGTTAATTAATTCTTTACTTAATTAACTAAAAATATTTTTTTATTTTATTTATTTATTTACTTTTCTAAATCCTTTTTTTTGTTCTCGGGCTGGAGGCCCCACTTGTCATAGGCCCATAGGGGGCCAAAGCGGGTGTGGGCTAACGGGCGTAGGGGCGGGCGCCAGCCCGTATGGGCGCCGGCCCGAGCCAAAGGAGGCGCTGGGGCAACGGGGGCTGCGGCGAGGTGCGCTGGGCGGGCGGGCGCCCGCACTGGATGCAACCAGTCGGGGCCACGACGAGAGGGGGGGGGGGTTTCCCGGCGTGGCAGTGGCGAGGCCACGGCGGGAAAAAGGGGAGGAGCAGGGCGCGGGCGCGGTCGTCGGTACGGGGGAGCAACAGCGAGGAGGTGGCTGGCCGGAGCGGGGCGGGCACGGAGCGGCGCCTCCAGCAGCACGCAGCTGCGGGGCGAGGGGAGGCAAGGCGAGCCGTGGGCACGGGACGGAGGCGGGGCGTGAGTCCGCCGCAGCGAGTAGGGAACGGCATGCCACGGCCACGGTGGCGCGCGGCGCGCGTCTTGCCACAAGCGGCGTGCGTGGCGCGTGCGCGGCCCACGGCGGGGCGGCAACGGCGTAACGGGGGGAATCTGGCGCCGGTGACGGAGAAGGGAGAGGAGGGAGCTCACGTCGGGGGTTAGGGATCCGGCAGCGGGCTCGGGAAGGTCGGGGGGATGGGGACGAGCGGCGGAGCGGGAGGAGTCCGGCGAGGTCCAAAGGGAAGAGGGGCGGCGAGCCCGAGCGGCGTCGTGTGGCGCTCGGTTGAGGCGGCCGGGCGAGGTGGTTCGTTGTTCTCCTCCTCGATCCCGATCCAATCGGGGAGAGGGGGAGAGATATTTCGTGAGGGGGGAGGAGGTGTCGGTGGTGGACCGGGTGAGGAGTGGGGGTTAAGGAGTGCGGGGTGGGCGGTCGGCTGGGCCTGGGGTTGGCCCGGCTTGGGCCACTGCCCGTGGGGTTTGCTCTTATTTTTGTTTTCTGCTTTCTTTTGTATTTTCTTTCTTTTATTTATTTTAGTTTTACAAAACATACCACTAGCCCCTAAATTAGTATTTATAAATACTCTAACGCCACATTAATTTCTCATACCTAATAAAATAGTTTAATGTTTTAATATTTAAAAATGCATTTAATTATTTGTTTAAGCCACTGCTTTTATTTTGTTTAGTGCTTTTAATTATTTTATAAAATGGCTTCTCCACCATAATTACCTAGGAAATATTTGGCTCACTCCGAACATTTTAGTTTTAATAATTGAAAACTTTTGTCAGTTTGACTGATTTTGAATTTGAATTAAATCGGTCTCGAACTAATTCGAGATTAGCAACTATAATCGAGGTGACGTGGCATCACTAGCAGAGGATCACTGTAGCTTAATTACCCGGGCGTCACAATTCTCCTCCACTACAAGAAATCTCGTCCCGAGATTTAAGAGGGGGACTAAGGGGGAAAGGTCTGGTTACGAAATCCTAACGAATCTTCTCAGTCTTGGTTGCTCTTCTTGAAGAGGTCGATCCAATACATTGATGTCTTCATTTCTCCTTCAGTCATCATGATGAAGTCGGCATCCTTACTTGGGATCTTCATCGATTTATTTAATAGGCAACGGGTAGATTGGAAACGCATGTAATGCTATAAGGGTAATAACATGGGATTAACCCATGAATGAGCATATGAGTACCTCTCGAGTTGAACAAATATAACACATCGAGAGTAAAGTTGGAAGGTCCAACAAGAAGTTTCAGGCAGCCAGGCAATCATTCAATGCCTAGTCAGAAGGTGAAAGGGGTTTCAAGCAACGTAATAATTATTGTTTCCGATGCCATAATTGATGATCTCATCGGAAGGTGGATCATGAATTACATACGAGTCCACGCGGGAGGAATAACTTTGAGAACAGGGGGTGTACAGGAGAGTCAGGTTTCGATCCCGGGACCTGTGGGTTATGGGCCCACCATGTGGTTCAAAAGTAGGAAGGACGCCGACATATTGCACGGTCATGGTAGCAAGGCATGGCAGAGGATAGCTCGTCGATTATGTTGGCAACAACGTTGGTACCAAGGGCGAGGGCTTAAGAGAACTATTTTCCGCTTTCGAACGAGGCGGACCAATAGGCAAAGTTCTCGTCCATCGGTGGTTACCGGAACGTTATCAACAATATTAACAGGGTCTTACTGACAGAGTGGTTCAATGAGGTGCTTACCTAAGCAGTAGAATATTACTGCTTAGATCATATAGATCACAAGAAAGGTTAAACCAAACAATGGAAAGGAAAATATGATTATCAGTTTAAACAGAACAATGGAAAGGAAAATGTGTTAAAACACATATTTCAGGAGTATTCCCTTCCCAAGGACAAACATAGCATGATGCCCATGACAGGATATAACGTAGAAAACCATTTAGGTAATGGGAGAGAATTTTCATGGCATTACCCATACAACGGTGTTAGGGTAATTAAGAAAGAAACATTTAGCATTGGGCCTCAAATGTTCTTGTTGAAAATCGGAGTACTACAGACTTGCTTTGAGATAGCATTGACATGGGTTTCAAGCAAAGGTCGGATTTTGGATACACAAAGGATCCATCAGGATGAACTTATTAAACAAGTCATTCAATTTCCTCATGAAAGAATGGTTAACCTTGTTAAAAAGGAAACGATAACACTAGGTCCTCCGGCCAGGTGTGCTAGGCATGACATCACCTTACCAAGTCATAAGAGGACTGATGTTATAACTCTTAAAAGTATGTTCCAATCATCATATCTGACCGAGATTCAGTTCGAATAGGTGGCAGGATAACTCAGACTCATGATGCCTGAGAAGAAAGGTGCAACACAAATTGACGAGATGACATCGAAGATTCTCGGGAAATGAACTATGGAAGCGAGTTCCGAAACAAGAGTTCATCATTAAATCAAGAAGAGGATGAGGGGGTGACTGATGGACTCAGCGATAACTCATCGAGGTACCCAAAAGATGGATCTCCACAATTATGTGGATAAGGAGATAACATTTTTCATATCAAATGATATAAGGAAGTAAGCTCGAGGAAGACATACACAATTAAACATTGGTTGAAAGGTGCGCCCAAAATATGGGTTGAGTTGCACGACCAATGTCAGAATGGTGATTCAATAATTAATAGTCTAAGAAAGAACGATTACCCATTAAGAGGGTTGCTAGAAGGGCAGAATCCAAACAACACCGCTCACTTGTGGGTACCCGGTTGGAATCAACACGAGGACCAATAAAGAATGGTGATGGTGAGAAGTATCATTATAGCAAGAATTACAAGAGGTGGAGCAATCCTCACAACATTCTTGACATCAAAGATGGTAATACTCCGCGGTAGAATCATAACATAAGTAGGATAGAAAGGAACTCAAGGAACAACACAAAACAGGAACAATTTTTGTGTTAGAGGGAATGCAATAATGTTGTGGATGATAACCCAAACCATCGAGGGCAAAGGATGCTATTTCTCATCAAGAATTCGATAGATATCTTGGAAGACCCCAGAATGTTGATGATGATCACGACACATTTGTCGAGAGGTTTCGAGAAGATGTAACTGATCGGCGATGACATCAAGTCAACAGAAATGATGAAGCCAAAAGTCATTGGAACCATGGGTACGACACAAACCCGAAATCAAGCTTGCTGTTCAAGGACAAACGGTATGACGAGGAAGATCGATTGTAAGATTAGCTCACCGTCGAAATTTGTGCTCCGAGAAGAAGGACCCGGTAGCATAGTTAAAATTTAGCATGATAATGATATAGCCGATCAAAGCTAGGAATGATGTGATCGGGTACAAACTCGTACTTATAGAAGCTTACGAAGAGTTGTTGAACGCAGCATGCGGACTCGGTTCAGTTATTGGTGTCTTTGAGTGTTTAGTAATTCAGAGCCCGTGAAAAATTGGAATCAGTGGGAATGTAGCACTTGATGAAGAACTCATAAGAAGTTATGCAGTTCCGTGATAATCTCGAGATACCAGGGGGTAATACTTGATGACAGATCAAAGTAGAGGTTGGACTGGGGTATTGATCTACAGAAGACAAGTGCTTAAACTTGTCCGAGAAACGGAACAAAGAAGAACAATCATGGAAGGAACCACGGTCGCAAAAGACCAAGCATAGCTAAGAGAAGAAGTTATAACAAGGGGATTATTATTACTACGAGAAGCTTCCATGATAAGTTCCACCTCGGGTCCATGGGCATGAACACAAAGTTCAAGGTCGACTCCCACTTCTCCAATACACAACTTCTCATTTACTGCTCTCGCTTAAGAATGTTTAAAGTTTGAAAGTTTAACTCGACGGAATACCGTGGAGGTTATGACCCATGAAGACTTTTGGGTTCACAAAATTTAAGGAAGGATATGTTCAACCCATCGGGCATCTTAGAAACATATACCACAATCTTTAGGAGTAATTAACTCAAACTCAAGGCGAGCATGGTTGAGAAGCAGAGGATACAATTTACCAAAGGCATTATGTATCCGAGGAAAGGCTCACAAGGTTATTGAATATGAAGGGCGTTGTCAGATAAAATCCAACAAAGGATCTGGTGGTCCATAAGGGATATGATGTGAGTATCGGTACTCAATAGGAGGAAGAAATAATGCAAATGCATCGGATTACAGAACATCAGAATAATTCGATGCTTAGATAACAAAGGACTTATGATTTTCAAATCAAGGGATCAAAAGCAATGTTATGATTAGGGATGGATAAGTTGAATATCCTTAGGGGTACAATCGATGGCAATTGGATTGGTTGAGAACCAGCTCAGTCTGAGACGGAAAGATAATTTAAAAGGATCAACTGATGATTGCGTGCATTCGCACGTATTGAATCAACGGACTCAAAAATGATAGTGACAAAGGATGCCAATATGATTACTATACTTATGGGATTAATCATAATGAAAGCAAACAAGAAATTCCAGAGCAATAGGTTGCTGAGGATTTTTGGAATATCGAATGGTATTTCGAAGACTTTTGTGTAACACATGAACAATTGGGGGATGAGTGGATACTCGATAAGTGCAAGAATTAACCGTAGGGGTATTCAGGTGACAAAGAACAGCAAGGCAGTAAGCTCAAAGGATTATCAAAACAACGACGAGTTTTTCAGGGTATCTTGTAATAACAAGACCAACTGGGGATGATGGTAAGAATAACAACTGCAAGTAGTTATCCATAAGGGTTTACGGTGCAAGGGGAATTGCAAACGCGATGAACACAAGTTCTCGAGTTAACAGCGGAGAGCATCTTCAGGGTCCTCTGGTGCAGCAGACGATCATCAGTAAGAAGGGGCTCTCCGGGTGAAAGTGATAACGAGATCCTAATGTTAGATTTAGTAAAATTCATTTAACCCGAATAGAGGAGAGATCAGAGTCCCAGAGTAAAGGTCGAGGAGTAAATATCCTAATACCACCCAATGGCGACGTGGGCCCATGGGCCGCACAGCCATGTTAGTAAAAGTTTTTGCAACGTCTAGACTCGACTTCGGCCAAGGAGTTGGAAAGGGGGATTCCTACAGGCAGTCGGCTCTGATACCAACTTGTGACGCCCCCGATTCAATCATACACTAATCATACACGCAAACGTGTACGATCAAGATCAGGGACTCACGGGAAGATATCACAACACATCTCTAAAAATAAAATAAGTCATTCAAGCATCATAATACAAGCCAGGGGCCTCGAGGGCTCGAATAGAAGTGCTCGATCATAGACGAGTCAGCGGAAGCAACAATATCTGAGTACAGACATAAGTTAAACAAGTTGCCATAAGATGGCTAGCACAAACGGGATACAATCGAAGAGGCGCAGGCCTCTGCTCGATCCTCCTAACTACTCCTCGTCGCCGCCGGATCGCACGTAGTAGTAGGCGCCTCCGGTGTAGTAGTCGCCATCGACGGTGGCGTCGCTCTGGGCTCCATCGTGCAGTCGCAGCAATCGAGTAGAGATAGGGGAAAAGGGGAACAAGGCAACCGTGAGTACTCATCCAAAGTACTTGCAAGCAAGGAGCTACACTACATATGCATGGATATATGTGTAATGGGCCATATCGGTGGACCGAATCGCAAAATGCCGTAATAAGAGGGGATAGCTAATCCGTCAAGACTACGCTCGCAGCCTCCGCTTTGCATGTAGAAGAGAGTAGATCAAGTCCTCCAAGTAGCATCGATAGCATAATCCTACCCGCGATCCCTCCTTGTCGCCTGTTAGAGAGCGATCACCGGGTTGTATCCGCACTTGGAAGGGTGTGTTTTATTAAGTATCCGGTTCTAGTTGTCATAAGGTCAAGGTACAACTCCAAGTCGTCCCTGCATCAAGATCACGGCTATTCAATAGATTAACTTCCTGCAGGGTGCACCACATAACCCAACATGCTTGATCCCATTTGGCCGGACACACTTTTCTGGGTCATGCCCGGCCGCGGAAGATCAACACGTCGCAGCCCCACCTAGGCATAACAGAGAGGTCGGCACGCCGGTCTAAACTTAAGTGCCCAGGGGTCTGGGCCCATCGCCCTGAGCACACCTACACGTTGCGAGGGCGGCCGAAAGCGACCTAGCCTAGTGGCGTTCCCAATCCAATCCGGCGCGTGCGCCGATCCATCGACGCCACGAAATGCTTGCCGATACCACGACGCCGGATACCCATAACTACTCCCGTAGATGGTTAGTGCGATAGACCAAATGGCGGACTCGATCAAATACCCAGATCTCGTTAAACGTGTTAAGTATCCGCTGACGCCGACCAGGCCAAAGCCAACCTCTCACCCAGTAGTCTCAACCTGCCTGTCGCTCCGCCTCAAAGATCCACTCGCGGTGCTCCACAAGCCGACCCGACTTTAGTCACCACATGTATCATGTATAAGTATATAGTGTATACCCGTGATCACCTCCCGAGTGATCACGGCCCAATAGTATAGCACAACAGACGGACAAGAATGTAGGGCCACAGATGGAAATAATAGCATCCTATAATAAGCATGTAGGATTGCGGTAAAGGTAACAACAATAGTAGCAAGGACAAAGCTATGCATCGTGATAGGTATAACGAAAGCAAGAAACATGCTACACTACTCTAATGCAAGCAAGATAGAATAGAATAGGCGATATCCGGTGATCAAGGGGGCTTGCTGGTTGCTCGCAAGAGAGAGGGGTCGTCAACTCCGTAGTCGTCTTGGGTAGCAACAAGGCGTCGGTCTCGGTGTCTAGCGGAAGAAGAGGGGGAGAAACAATGAATACAATGCAAACAGATGCATAATGATGCAAGACAAGACAAGTAACGTGCTAGGGTGCCCTAACGCGTATGAGGTGATACCGATGAAGGGGAAGCATCCGGAAAGTATTCCTGTGTTTCGTTTTTGAGAGGAGCCGGAGGGGGAAAGTTGCGAGTTCGAAAGGTTAGGGGGGTTTGGCGGACGAACGGGTTGCGTAACCGGAATCGTCTCGTCGTTTTGAGCAACTTTCATGTAGAAAGTATTTTCATCCGAGTTACGGATTAAAAGATATGATTTTCTAAAGATTTAATCATTTTCTGATTTTAATTATTTATTTAAATCCAACATTATCCAAAATAGTGTTTGCCGACGCCAAGATGACGTCCAGCGGTCAACAGAGGTGTTGATCGGTCAACTGACATGTGGGTCCCGCATGTCATTGACTATTAATTAACCTAATAGATTAATTAACTAAACTAGGTGATTAGGTTAATCTAATCAGGATTAATTAAGTTAATTAATTATTTAATTAATTAACTAATTAATATTTTAATTATTTTATTTATTTATTTATTTTTAAATCCTCTTTTTTTTGTTCTGGTTTGAGGCCCCACTTGTCATAGGCCCATAGGGGCGAGAGAGCGTGTGGGCTAATTGAGCGTGAGGGCGGGCGCCCACCAGATAAGCGCCGCCCGAGCCAAAGCAGCGCCGGCAACGGGGCTGCCGCAGGCAGGCTGGGCGCGCGGGCGCCCGACCGGATGCAACCAATCGGGGCCACGACGAGAGGGGGGTTCACCGGCGTGGCGAAGGCGAGGCCACGGCGGGAAAAAGGGAGGAGCAGGCGCGGCGCGCTCGTCGTGACGGGAGCAACAATGAGGAGGTGGCAGGCCGGAGCGGGCGGGCACGAGCGGCGCCTCCTAAAGACGCAGCTGCGGGTGAGGAGGCAAGGCGAGCCGTGGGCACGGACGGCGGCGGGCGTGAGTCCGCCGCAAGCAAGTAGGGGAACGCCACATGCCACGGCCCGGTGAGGCGCCGGGCGCTGGCGGGCGCGTCTTGGCCCACAAGGCGGCAGCGAACGGGGGTGGGGAATACGGCGCCGGTGACGGAGAAGGGAGAGGAGTGAGCTCACGTCGGGGTGTTAGGGATCTGGCAGCGGGGTCGGGGAAGGTCGGGGGGTGTAACACCCCGGATGTAACTTTCCATATTTGTAACTCCAACTCTTGCCATTGTCGGCATTGTGATATGATATTCCCTCCGCGGTTGGGTTTTGTCTTTCGTTTTGCATTTTGTTTATGTCATGCATCTCATATCATGTCATCATGTGCATCTCATTTGCATACGTGTTCGTCTCATGATTCCGAGCATTTTCCCCGTTGTCCGTTTTGCAATCCGGCACTCCTATGTTCCCCGACGTCCCCTTTTACGTTTTTCCGTGAGCGGGTACTAAACTTTCTCGGAATGGACCGAGCCTTGCCAAGTGGCCTTGGTACACCACCGGTAGACCACCTGTCAAGTTTCGGGTCATTTGGAGCTCGTTTGGTACTCCAACGGTTAACCGCACTTCCGCAAAGGCCTCTTTTAAGTTGCAGCCCAACACCCCTCCAAAATAGCCCAATAACCCATCTAAGTCACTTCCATGTCCATCGCCGTTCGATCACGATCGTGTGGGCGAAAACCGTGCTCAATTTGGAGCTCCCTAGCCTCCTCTACCTCTATTTAAAGACCGCCCATTTCCAAATCCCGGATCACTCCACCCCTAACCCTAGCCCCTCCTCTCTCCCCCCTCCCGCCCAGCCAACTGGCGCGCCACGTGGGGCGCGCCCACGCCGCGCCGCCACCGTTCGCAGGGTCAGCTGGAGGCCTCTCTCCCGCGCCGCCCAGCCTGCCAGCCTTGGCCGCGCCTTGACCCGCCGCCCGGCACACGCCGCCTCGGCCGTCGCCCGCCGTCCAGCGCCAAGCTGCTGCCGGCCGGCCGCCTCCGCCGCCCGCCCGCCATCGCCTCCACCACCGCCTCCGGCCCGGCCTCGCCCGCCGCTCCTTCCTCCCGCTCCGGCGAGCCAGACTTCGGTTCATACAAGCCGGATCCGATCTAGATCCACGAGACGGTTGACTTTCCCCTCCCCCGAATCCTCTAAGTCATTTTCTGTCAGATATTTTGTTGCATTTTCATCGTGCCATAACTTTCTACTCGTGGCTCTGTTTCGGGCGTGTAGCATACCGAATTGTTCGTCTCGAAGCGTAGATCATTTCGTGCCAATACTTCAGTAAGGATGTTTTGAACATATGGTTATGCTCTTTCCATCCATGCCCTTGTTTGCAATTATGGAGTGCCATAGCTTGAGTCAATCGAGCTCTACTTTTGCTATAAAATGTTTCCTGGCAGATTGTTTACATGTTATTCAATTTTGCCAAGGTTGTTGTAGTTGATCCGTGTATGCTATGATGTTGTTCTTGCCATGTATAGCTTCTATGCCATGTCTTCTTGATGGATGTATGCTTAGTTTATCATGAAATGCTCTGTAGTGAGTGCATCGAGCTTTTAAACATGCCTACTTGTTATCTGTTTTTGTCATGCCCTGTTGCTGAATCTGTTAACGAAACTTGCTATGTTTACGTGGATGCCATCATGTCTTATGATCCTTTTTGGCTCATGGTCATTAAGGGACTTTTGTTCTATGCTTTGAGTAGATTCATGCCATGCCTTGTTTTTCTATTATAAGTTCCTGTAGCATGTTGTTTGCTTGCTCTGAACATTGCTTCCTCGATGCTGATTCTCGCCATGTTCAATATTTTCTCTAAGTCCGTGAAGTCGATATATTTTGCACTTTTGCCATGCTTGTTTGGACCTGTTATTATGTGATTTAGCCGTAGCTCATTGTTCATCTTTTGTCAAGCATCTTGAGTAGATCACTGCCATATGCTTTTCTGGTACGTTTGGGTGCAGTAGCTTAATTTCTTGTTGCTTGCTAAGTGGTATCATGCTGTTAATGGCAGATTTATGCCATTCTTGTTTTGCTTGTCATTTGCAAACCGTGCATCCGATTCCGGTGATCTTTATATCGATTTCAACCGAAATCATCTCACCTTTCCAGCGGCATACTTGGTTTGACAAGTTGATGCCTGGTTCATCATTTTCCTTCCGGAGCATGCATACGCATTGCATATCACATCTCGCATATCATGCCATGTATTGCATCATGTTGCTTGTGCATTGCACCGTGATTTATTGTGGTTCCATTGTTTGTGTTCTTGCTTTGGGTAGAGCCGGGAGACGAGTACGTGAACGAGGAACCTGTTGAGAACGCTTACGAGGATCAAGCTTTCGACAACTCGAGAACCTTGCGAGCAAGATGACCATACCCTCGAAATCACTTCTATCTTTGCTTGCTAGATGCTCGCTCTTTTGCTATGCCTATGCTATGATGCCTATCACTTGCTTATCATGCCTCCCATATTGCCATGTCAAGCCCCTAACCATCCTTTCCTAGCAAACCGTTGTTTGGCTATGTTACCGCTTTGCTCAGCCCCTCTTATAGTGTTGCTAGTTGCAGGTGGAGATGAAGTTTGTTCCTTGTTGGAACATGGCGATGTTGTTCCTTGTTGGAACATGTTTACTTATTGGGGATATCACAATATATCTGCTATAATTAATGCATCTATATACTTGGTAAAGGGTGGAAGACTCGGCCTTATGCCTGGTGTTTTGTTCCACTCTTGCCGCCCTAGTTTCCGTCATACCGATGTTATGTTCCTTGATTTTGCGTTCCTTACATGGTTGGGTGATTTATGGGACCCCCTTGACAGTTCGCTTTGAATAAGACTCTTCCAGCAAGGCCCAACTTTGGTTTTACCATTTGCCACCTAAGCCTTTTTCCCCCGGGTTTTTGCGAGCCCGAGGGTCATCTTTATTTTACCCCCGGGCGGTGCTCCTCTGAGTGCTGGTCCAACTGTCGACCGCCCGGTGTATCGGGGCAACTCGAGATGGCCTATCGGAAGCTTGGACAATCCGTGTGCCACGAGAACAAGATATGTGCAGCTCCTATCGGGATTTGTCGGCACATTCGGGCGGCTTTGCTGGTCTTGTTTTATTCTTTGTCGAAATGTCTTGTAGTCCGGGATTCCGAGATCGATCGGGTCTTCGGTAGAAGGAATATCCTTCGTTGACCGTGAGAGCTTATAATGGGCTAAGTTGGGACAACCTGCAGGTATTATCTTTCAAAGCCGTGCCTGCGGTTATGAGGCAGATGGGAATTTGTTAATGTCCGTTGTAGAAAACCGAAGTTGACCTTAATTAAAATACACATCAACAGCGTGTTTAACCGTGATGGTCTCTTCTCGGCGGAGTCCGGGAAGTGAACACGGTGTTGGAGTAATGTTTGGCGTAAGTAGTTCAGATCACTTCTTGATCGCTACTAGCTTCACGACCGTGCCTTGCTTCTCTTCTCGCTCTCTTTTGCGAATGTAGCCACCATATATGCTAGTCGCTTGCTGCAGCTCCACCTCACAACTCTGTCCTTCCTATAAGCTTAAATAGTCTTGATCTCGGGGTGTGAGATTTACGAGTCCCGTGACTCACAGATTCTACCAAAACAGTTGCAGTGCCGACGATGCGGTCAGGTGACGAACCGAGCTCAAGTGGGAGTTCGACGAGGAATGTGGTCGTTACTATGTGTCTTTTCCCGATGATCGTAGTGGAGCCAGTTGGGACAATCGGGGATCTGTAGCATTTGGGGTAGTCTTCTTTTATTTTGGTTCCGTAGTCGGACCTTGAGTGTAATCTGGATGATGGATGTTTATTTATGTATTGTGTGAAGTGGCGATCGTAAGCCAACTATGTATCTCTTTCCTTATGTATTACATGGGTTGTGTGAAGATTACCTCACTTGCGACATTGCTTTCAATGCGGTTATGCCTCTAAGTCGTGCTTGACACGTGGGAGATATAGCCGCATCGAGGGCGCTACAAGTTGGTATCGAGCCTTCCCGACTTAGGAGCCCCCGCTGATTGTTTGTTTGGCGTTGTTGAGTCTAGAACAAAATGTTTTGAGTCTTAGGATTATATATATCGGAGAGTAGGATTCTTTTACTCCCAGTCCCTTCGTTGCTCTGGTGAGGTCTCCGATGTAGAAGTTTTGACTCTCCTCTCCTCAAATTTCACTAAAAAAATTTAGGATCACGCTGGTATCTTGGAATCGTTCGATGGTTTTGTGACGAGAACATTGTTCTTGGTGCCTCGACATTTAGGGGTTGTGGCGGTGTCCGGGAGTTGAGCTCCGAGGTGTTGTCGTCACAATTTTATCATTGCAGTTCGAATACGAGCTTTGCCGACATCGAAAATCTCTTTTATACAGTTGTTGGTGAGATAACCCGATAACCCAATCTTCGGGCGAGCTCGGGAGTATTGCCATGACTCATTATAACGGATGCTTTTCAAGGTCGAGGTACACGATTTCGAAGGTTTCTTGGTTATGTGTTGACGGATGGATACAAATGGATCTAGGTATTGTTAGTTTGGGTGATATATTTTGTGTCCCTGATCCCCAACACCGATTGCATAACCGTAAAGTTTCGGGAGTTTATAGGTGGGATTCAAGTAGCTCTTAGCATTTCTTCCCGTAGATATTTGGTTTGTGATTGGGTAATCCTTACCACTTATTTGTTCCAGTCGTACCTTGTTATTTTTTTCATCAACCCTTAATCAAGTGGCTTCTCACCTTAATGGACGTGTGATGTTAACTTTGGAATTCATTCGTTCATCCTTGTTCGATGTTTATTGTGAAGACTATATGTTGCAATTTCTATCCGTTGATTCAACTTGTCTATCTGTCTATCAAAGTGCTAACGGATGTCACCCTCTTCAGATGGCTCCGCCAACGCGTCGAATCCGGATCGCAATGATGGGAGTCGGTTGAACCTCCACCTCCACCTCCGCCTCCGGAGGCATGGCAAGCTATCATGGCAGCCACCAATGCTAATGCTCGATGATTTTGCAACTCTTGCAAGAGCGCACCCAAGGGCAAGGCAACCAAGGAAATCAAGGCCAAGGCAACAACCAGCCGCACTTTGCTACCCTCAATCAGTTCCTCGCTAATCAGCGAAGTCTTTCGGTTTACGTGTCGAGGCCACAGACGCCGACGATTGGCTTGTGGACATCTGCAAACATTTTGAATGTAGCAATGTCGGACACGAGGACTTTGTCAAGTTTGCTTCATTTCAACTCAAGGACCAAGCTGCCGAGTGGTTCCAGCAATACAAAGATTCCAGAGGAGGTCGTGTCATTAACAGGGATGAGTTCCGCGAGACTTCAAAGCTCACCACATTCAAAAGTGTTGTTGAGAGCAAGCGTGAGGAGTTCCGCAATCTCAAGCAAGGCAACATGTCGTGTATCAATACAATATCCAGTTCGAAACTCGCTCGCTTAGCTAAGCAAGGCGTCCACGATGAAAAGAGTATGATCTATCAATTCAGAGGTGGCCTCGAGAGAAGATCTGCAATTAGCTCTCGTGCTTTTGAGCCGAAAAGTATGATGAATTCTACAACATGGCACTGAAGCAAGAAGCTGCCCAGCTCAAATGTGAGGCTTCTAAGAAGAGAATCAGGGATGCAATTCAGTCTTCTTCTTCCTCTCAAGTGGAAGCTAAGTAGCAGAAGTTCTACCTTCCTCCTCCTCCGTTCCGCCAGCCTTATCAGCAGAAGAACTCAGGCGGTCGTGGATCTTCCCACCCACCCAACCCAGGCTATCAGAACAAGTCAAATTCTCAAGCTCCAAGGTCATATGCTCCTTACCACCGTCCGCTCTCAGAGGTGACTTGCAACAAATGTCAGCAGAAAGGTCACTATGCGAACAAGTGCTTCAACCAAAGGCGCCTTCCACCTCCTCCTCCTGTGAAATCTTCAAGCAATGCAGTGGTCAAGCATAATTCCAAGTTTGCAAAGGTCAACATGATGAATGCAGCGCAGGCAGAGGATTCTTCGATGTGATCATGGGTAATCTTCCGTTAATGATATTCTGCAAAAGTTCTTTTTTGACACTGGTGCATCGCTTAGTTTCATCTCTAAACCTTTTGCATCTAAGCATGAGTTGTCTTTCCAAGATTTGCCTAGACCATTAGCAGTTGTCTCTCCGGTAAATGCATGAGCACGCAAGCTGTGGTTCGGATGTTTCTATCAAGATGGGCGACTATAGATTTCTGCTAAACCAATTGTCCTTGGTGACTCGGATATTGATCTTATTCTCGGGATGGACTGGCTTTCTCAGCACAAAGCTCAGCTTGATTGTGCTGCCAGGGAAATTCAATTGACTCACTCTTCTAATGATGTGATCATCTATGCCGCTCGTGATGAAACCATTCGGTTGTTTTCTCTCAATGAGAAGGGCGAATTGGATGCTATCTCTCAGATTCCAATCGTTTGTGAGTATCAAGATGTCTTTCTAGAAGAGCTTCCGGGTATGCCTCCTCACCGCCGCTTGAGTTCGTTATCGATCTTGAGCCCGCATCGAACCCGCTTGCAAGCGTCCATACAAGCTTGGACCTAATGAGCTGAAGGAATTGAAGAAGCAGCTCGATGAACAAGAGCGTCTGGTTTGATCGACCGAGTTCATCTCCTTGGGGTTGTGGTGTTCTTTTGTCCGGAAGAAGGATGGCACGGACCGACTTTGCGTCGATTACCGTCCATTGAATAAGAAGACTATCAAGAACAAGTATCCACTTCCCAACATCAATGAGCTTTTCGAGCAACTCAAAGGTGCTAAAGTGTTCTCCAAGCTTGACCTTCAGATGGGTTATCATCAGATTCGCATTCGTGAACAAGATATTCCCAAGACAGCATTCGAACAAGTTTTGGTTCTTATGAATATCTTGTCATGTCTTTCGCCTTGTCAATGCTCCTCCAACATTCTCTCGGATGATGAACTTCATCTTCAACCCCTACACCAATGAATTCGTCTTGGTCTATCTTGATGATATTTTGGTCTTCTCCAAGAATAAGAAGGATCATGCCAAACATTTGCGATTGGTGCTCAACAAGCTCGAGAGCATCAATTCTATGCTAAGTTTTCCAAATGTGAATTTTGGCTTGATGAAGTGCTTTATCTTGGTCACATCATCTCCGCCAAGGGCATCGCTGTTAACCCGAGAAGGTGTCTGCGGTTGTGAATTGGGAACCTCCTCGAATGTCAAACAGCTCCGATTTTCTTGGTCTTGCAAGCTATTGTCAAGATTCGTTGAGAATTTCTCCAAGATTGCAAAGCCTCTTTCCAACCTCCTCCGAAGCATGTGAAGTATGTCCGGACTCCACGAGTGTGACGTTGCTTTCAATACTCTCAAAGAGAAACTCGTCACAGCTCTGTCTTGACTCCTCTGATGAATCCAAGCCATTCAAGTTTTCGTGATGCTTCTCTTCAAGGTCTCGGTGCTGTGTTAATGCAAGAGAAGAGAGTTGTGGCCTATACCTCTCGTCACCAAGCCCAACGAAAAGAACTACCCCACTCACGATCTTGAGTTGGCGGCAGTTGTCCATGCATTGATAACATGGAGACATCTCTTGTTGGGAAGGAAAGTGGACATATTCACCGATCACAAGAGTCTCAAGTATATCTTCACTCAACCCAACCTCAACCTCGGGCAAACTCGATGGGTCGAAATGATTCAAGAGTACAATCCGAGTATTGAATATACTCCAGGCAAGGCCAATGTCATTGCAGATGCTTTGAGCAGGAAGGCTTATTGCAACAACTTAATCCTCAAGCCCTTCCAACCGGATCTCTGTGAAGCTTTCCGCAAGCTGAATCTTCAAGTTGTTCCTCAAGGTTTTCTTGCCAACCTCATAGTCTCTCCTACTTTGGAAGACCAAATCCGTGAGGCTCAACTCCTGGATACCATGGTGAAAAAGGTGAAACGTGGTATCGACAAGGGCATTTCCAAATACAAGTGCTTCCACATTGATGACAAAGATACTCTTTTCTTCGAGGACCGGATTGTGGTTCCTAAGGGTGATCTACGTAAAGTCATTATGAACGAGGCACACAATTCGCTTCTATCCATTCATCCTGGAAGTACGAAGATGTACCATGACCTCAAGCAGTCATATTGGTGGACTCGAATGAAGCGAGCAATTGCTCAATTCGTGAATGAGTGTGATGTCTGCAGAAGGGTGAAAGCAGAACACCAACGACCAGCTGGTCTCCTCCAACCTCTTGCTATTCAAGAATGGAAGTTTGATCATATTGAAATGGACTTCGTGACTGGATTTCCAAAGTCCAAGCATGGAAATGATGCTATCTTCGTTGTCATTGACAAGCTTACTAAAGTGGCTCATTTTCTTCCTATCAAAGAATCCATCACAGCAGCTCGGTTGGCGAGCCATATACCTCGTGATTGTCTCCTTGCACGGCATTCCACAAGTGATCTCTTCGACCGTGGCAGCATCTTTACCTCCAAGTTTTGGGATTCTTTTGAAAGGCCATGGGCACCAACATTCGTTTCAGCACAGCTTTCCATCCTCAAACAAGTTGCCAAGTCGAGCGAGTCAATCAAATCCTTGAAGATATGCTCAGGGCTTGTGTCATTTCCTTCGGTATGAAGTGGGAAGATTGTCTTCCATATGCCGAGTTCTCCTACAACAACATCTTCCAAGCGAGTTCGGGCAAGGCCCCATTCGAAATTCTCTATGGCAGAAAGTGCCGTACTCCTCTCAATTGGTCTGAGACAGGTGAACACCAACTTCTTGGCAACGACTTGATCACAGAAGCCGAAGAAATGTGCAAAGTCATTCGTGAGAATCTCAAAGCCGCGCAATCGCGCCAGAAGAGCTATTATGATGACAAGCACCGTGATGTGCCTTTTGAAATCGGAGACCATGTCTACCTCCGCGTCTCTCCAATGAAAGACACTCGTCGCTTCGGTATCAAAGGGAAGCTTGCCCCTAGATATGTGGGTCCTTTCAAGACCATTGGCAAAAGAGGCGATCTCGCCTATCAACTTGAGCTTCCGTCCAACTTCGCGAACATGCACGATGTGTTTCACGTGTCACAGCTTCGCAAGTGCTTCAAGACTGCTGAGCGCACCATCAACTTTGAAGAAATTGACCTCCAAGAAGATCTCTCTTATCATGAGCACCCCGTTGCTATTCTTGAAGAAACCGAGCGCAAGACTCGCAACAAGTCAATCAAATTCCTGAAAGTGAAGTGGTCACACCATTCCGACCGAGAAGCTACCTGGGAGCGCGAGGATCACCTCCGTTCCGAATATCCGGAGTTCTTTCAGTCCTAGATCTCGGGATGAGATCCTCTTGTAGTGGTGGAGTGTTGTAACACCCCGGATGTAACTTTCCATATTTGTAACTCCAACTCTTGCCATTTTCGGCATTGTGATATGATATTCCCTCCGCGGTTGGTTTTTGTCTTTCGTTTTGCATTTTGTTTATGTCATGCATCTCATATCATGTCATCATGTGCATCTCATTTGTATACGTGTTCGTCTCATGATTCCGAGCATTTTCCCCGTTGTCCGTTTTGCAATCCGGCACTCCTATGTTCCCCGGCGTCCCCTTTTACGTTTTTCCGTGAGCGGGTACTAAACTTTCTCGGAATGGACCGAGCCTTGCCAAGTGGCCTTGGTACACCACCGATAGACCACCTGTCAAGTTTCGGGTCATTTGGAGCTCGTTTGGTACTCCAACGGTTAAACGCACTTCCGCAAAGGCCTCTTTTAAGTTGCAGCCCAACACCCCTCCAAAATAGCCCAATAACCCATCTAAGTCACTTCCATGTCCATCGCCGTTCGATCACGATCGTGTGGCGAAAACCGCTCATTTGGAGCTCCCTAGCCTCCTCTACCTCTATTTAAAGACCCCCCATTTCCAAATCCCGGATCACTCCATCCCTAACCCTAGCCCCGCTCCTCTCCCCGCCGCCGGACGTGTCCGATTCGGGCCGGACACGTCCGCCCGCCGCCGCCCGTCGTCAGCAAGCGCGCCACGTAAGCGCGCCCACATCGCCATCCGCCGCCCGCCGGCCCAGCGGGAAACCCTGGAGGCTCCCGCCCGCCCCGCACGGCACCCACCGCCCGCCGCCCGGCCACCGCCGCCTCGGCCACATCCCAGCCAGCCAATCCTGCGCGCCCGCCTGCCCGCCTCCGCCTCCGCCCATTGCCGCCCGCCTCGGCCACCACGCGTCCGGCCCGGCCTCGCCCCGGCCTCTCCTTCCTCCCGCTCCGGCGAGCCGCCGCAGGCTGCCTTGGTTCACGCGCGCCGGATCCGATCTAGATCCACGAGACGGTTGACTTTCCCCTCCCCCGAATCCTCTAAGTCATTTTCTGTCAGATATTTTGTTGCATTTTTATCGTGCCATAACTTTGTACTCGTGGCTCCGTTTCGGGCGTGTAGCAAACCGTATTGTTCGCCTCGAAGAGTAGATCATTTCATTCCATTGCATAATTTTCATTTGAGCTCATCTTGATGCCCGAAATGCTGTTGGAAGAGGGCTATGTGATGTTAGTTTCAGATTCTTATCAGAACATGCACTTTTGTCATTTTTGCCATGATTGATGTGTGCATCCTATGAACTTGAGTCCTACATGTGTTTTGTAATATGCCATGCCATCTTTACAGGGGTGTATGCCATGTATTTTTGTGATCTATGTGGTGACTAGCACAAGCATGCAAACTAGGCTTCATGATGTTGCTGATTTCAGCCCCTGTTTTGTTGATATTTTTATGCCATGTTAACTTGATGCTACAGAGAGATCCATGCTTATTTTGAGATACTTCAGTAAGGATGTTTTGAACATATGGTTATGCTCTATCCATCCATGCCCTTGTTTGCAATTATGGAGTGCCATAGCTTGAGTCAATCGAGCTCTACTTTTGCTATAAAATGTTTCCTGGCAGATTGTTTACATGTTATTCAATTTTGCCAAGGTTGTTGTAGTTAATCCGTGTATGCTATGATGTTGTTCTTGCCATGTATAGCTTCTATGCCATGTCTTCTTGATGGATGTATGCTTAGTTTATCATGAAATGCTCTGTAGTGAGTGCATCGAGCTTTTAAACATGCCTACTTGTTATCTGTTTTTGTCATGCCCTGTTGCTGAATCTGTTAACAAAACTTGCTATGTTTACGTGGATGCCATCATGTCTTATGATCCTTTTTGGCTCATGGTCAGTAAGGGACTTTTGTTCTATGCTTTGAGTAGATTCATGCCATGCCTTGTTTTTCTATTATAAGTTCCTGTAGCATGTTGTTTGCTTGCTCTGAACATTGCTTCCTGATGCTGATTCTGCCATGTTTAGTATTTTCTCTAAGTCTGTGAAGCTGATATATTTTGCACTTTTGCCATGCTTGTTTGGACCTGTTATTATGTGATTTAGCCGTAGCTCAGTGTTCATCTTTTGTCAAGCATCTTGAGTAGATCACTGCCATATGCTTTTCTGGTACGTTTGGGTGCAGTAGCTTAATTTCTTGTTGCTTGCTAAGTGGTATCATCTTTGTTAATGGCAGATTTGTGCCATTCTTGTTTTGTTTGTCATTTGCAAACCGTGCATCCGATTCGGTGATCTTTATATCGATTTCAACCAAATCATCTCACCTTTCAGCGGCATACTTGGTTTTCCAAGTTGATGCCTGGTTCATCATTTTCCTTCCGAGCACGATACGCATTGCATATCACATCTCGCATATCATGCCATGTATTGCATCATGTTGCTTGTGCATTGCACCGTGATTTATTGTGGTTCCATTGTTTGTGTTCTTGCTTTGGGTAGAGCCGGAGACGAGTGCGTGAGCGAGGAACCTGTTGAGAACGCTTACGAGGATCAAGCTTTCGACAACTCGAGAACCTTGCGAGCAAGATGACCATACCCTCGAAATCACTTCTATCTTTGCTTGCTAGATGCTCGCTCTTTTGCTATGCCTATGCTATGATGCCTATCACTTGCTTATCATGCCTCCCATATTGCCATGTCAAGCCCTAACCATCCTTTCCTAGCAAACCGTTGTTTGGCTATGTTACCGCTTTGCTCAGCCCTCTTATAGTGTTGCTAGTTGCGGTGAAGATGAAGTTTGTTCCTTGTTGGAACATGGAGATGTTGTTCCTTGTTGGAACATGTTTACTTATTGGGATATCACAATATATCTGCTATAATTAATGCATCTATATACTTGGTAAAGGGTGGAAGACTCGGCCTTATGCCTGGTGTTTTGTTCCACTCTTGCCACCCTAGTTTCCGTCATACCGGTGTTATGTTCCTTGATTTCGCGTTGCTTACACGGTTGGGTGATTTATGGGACCCCCTTGAAAGTTTGCTTTGAATAAGACTCCTCTAGCAAGGCCCAACTTTGGTTTTACCATTTGCCACCTAAGCCTTTTTCCCCCGGGTTTTCACGAGCCCGAGGGTCATCTTTATTTTACCCCCGCCGGTGCTCCTCGAGTCTTGGTCCAACCCATCGACCGCCGGTGGCCATCGAGGGCAACTCGAGATGGCCTATCGGAGCTTGGACAATCCGGTGTGCCACGAGAACGAGATATGTGCAGCTCCTATCGGGATTTGTCGGCACATTCGGTGGCTTTGCTGGTCTTGTTTTATTCTTTGTCGAAATGTCTTGTAGTCCGGGATTCGAGATGATCGAGTCTTCGGTAGAAGGAATATCCTTCGTTGACCGTGAGAGCTTATAATGGGCTAAGTTGGGACACCCTGCAGGTATTATCTTTCAAAGCCGTGCCCGCGTTATGAGGCAGATGGGAATTTGTTAATGTCCGGTTGTAGAAAACCCGAAGTTGACCTTAATTAAAATACACATCAACCGCGTGTGTAACCGTGATGGTCTCTTCTCGGCGGAGTCCGGGAAGTGAACACGGTGTTGGAGTTATGTTTGATGTAAGTAGTTCAGGATCACTTCTTGATCGCTACTAGCTTCACGACCGTGCCTTGCTTCTCTTCTCGCTCTCTTTTGCGAATGTAGCCACCATATATGCTAGTCGCTGTCTGCAGCTCCACCTCACAACTCTGTCCTTCCTATAAGCTTAAATAGTCTTGATCTCGCTGGTGTGAGATTGCTGAGTCCCGTGACTCACAGATTCTACCAAAACAGTTGCAGGTGTCGGCGATGCGGTCAGGTGGCGAACCGAGCTCAAGTGGGAGTTCGACGAGGAACGTGGTCGTTACTATGTGTCTTTTCCTGATGATCAGTAGTGGAGCCCAGTTGGGACGATCGGGGATCTGTGTAGCATTTGGGGTAGTCTTCTTTTATTTTGGTTCCGTAGTCGGACCTTGAGTGTAATCTAGATGATGGATGTTTATTTATGTATTGTGTGAAGTGGCGACTGTAAGCCAACTATGTATCTCTTTCCCTTATGTATTACATGGGTTGTGTGAAGATTACCTCACTTGCGACATTGCTTTCAATGCGGTTATGCCTCTAAGTCGTGCTTCGACACGTGGGAGATATAGCCGCATCGAGGGCGTTACAAGTTGGTATCAGAGCCTTCCCCGACTTAGGAGCCCCTGCTTGATTGTTTGCTGGCGTTGTTGAGTCTAGAACAAAAAATGTTTTGAGTCTTAGGATTATATATATCGGAGAGTAGGATTCTTTTTACTCCCCAGTCCCTTCGTCGCTCTGGTGAGGTCTCCTGACGTAGAAGTTTTGACTCTCCTCTCCTCAAATTTCACTAAAAAATTTAGGATCACGCGGGTATCTTGGAATCGTTCCGATGGTTTTGTGACGAGAACATTGTTCTTGGTGCCTCCTAACATTTAGGGGTTGTGGCAGTGTCCCGGGGAGTTGAGCTCCGAGGTGTTGTCGTCACAATTTTATCGTTGTAGTTCTGGAATACCTGAGCTTTGCCGACATCGAAAATCTCTTTTGTACAGTTGTTGGTGAGATAACCCCGATAACCCAGTACTGGGGCGAGCTCGGGAGTATTGCCATGACTCGTATAACGGATGCTTTTCGAAGGTCGAGGTACACGATTTCCGAAGGTTTCTTGGTTATGTGTTGACGGATGGATACAACTGGATCTAGGTATTGTTAGTTTGGGTGATATATTTTGTGTCCCCTGTATCCCCAACACCTGATTGCATAACCAGAAAGTTTTGGGAGTTTATAGGTGGGATTCAAGTAGCTCTTAGCATTTCTTCCCGCAGATATTTGGTTTGTGATTGGGTAATCCTTACCACTTATTTGTTCCAGTCGTACCTTGTTATTTTTTTTCATCAACCCTTAATCAAGTGGCTTCTCACCTTAATGGACGTGTGATGTTAACTTTGGAATTCATTCGTTCATCCTTGTTCAAATGTTTATTGTGAAGACTATATGTTGCAATTTCTATCCGTTGATTCAACTTGTCTATCTGTCTATCAATGTGCTAACGGATGTCACCCTCTTGAGATGGCTCCATGCCAACGTCCGAATCCGGATCGCAATGATGGGAGTCGATCGAACCTCCACCTCCACCTCCGCCTCCGGAGGCATGGCAAGCTATCATGGCAGCCACCAACGCTAATGCTCAGATGATTTTGCAACTCTTGCAAGAGCGTACCCAAGGGCAAGGCAACCAAGGAAATCAAAGCCAAGGCAACAACCAGCCGCACTTTGCTACCCTCAATCAGTTCCTCGCTAATCAGCGAAGTCTTTCGGTTTACGTGTCGAGGCCACGACGCCGACGATTGGCTTGTGGACATCTGCAAACATTTTGAATGTAGCAATGTAAGACCTGAGGACTTTGTCAAGTTTGCTTCGTTTCAACTCAAGGACCAAGCTGCTTTGAGTGGTTCCACAATACAAAGATTCCAGAGGAGGTCGTGTCATTACAGGATGAGTTCGGCCGAGACTTCAAAGCTCACCACATTCGAAAAGTGTTGTTGAGAGCAAGCGTGAGGAGTTCCGCAATCTCAAGCAAGGCAACATGTCGTGTATCAATACAATATCCAGTTCGAGAAACTTCGCTTCGCTTTGCTAAGCAAGGCGTCCCGATGAAAAGAGTATGATCTATCAATTCAAAGGTGGCCTCGAGAAGATCTGCAATTAGCTCTCGTGCTTTTGAGCGAGAAAAGTATGATGAATTCTACAACATGGCATCAAGCAAGAAGCTGCCCAGCTCAAATGTGAGGCTTCTAAGAAGAGAATCGGGATGCAGTTCAGTCTTCTTCTTCCTCTCAAGTGGCAGCTAAGCAGCGAAGTTCTACCTTCCTCCTCCTCCGTTCCGTCGGCCTTATCGCCAGAAGAACTCAGTGGTCGTGGATCTTCCCACCAACCCAACCCAGGCTATCGTAACAAGTCAAATTTTCAAGCTCCAAGGTCATATGCTCCTTATCACCGTCCGCTCTCGAGGTGACTTGCAACAAATGTCGTGAGAAAGGTCACTATGCGAACAAGTGCTTCAACCAAAGGCGCCTTCCGCCTCCTCCTCTGTGAAATCTTCAAGCAATGCAAAGTGGTCAAGCATAATTCCAAGTTTGCAAAGGTGAATATGATGAATGCAGCGCAGCGGAGGATTCTTCGATGTGATCATGGGTAATCTTCCGTTAATGATATTCCAGCAAAAGTTCTTTTTGACCTTGGTGCATCGCTTAGTTTCATCTCTAAACCTTTTGCATCTAAGCATGAGTTGTCTTTCCAAGATTTGCCTAGACCATTAGCAGTTGTCTCTCGGGTAAATGCATGAGCATAAGCTCTGGGTTCGGATGTTTCTATCAAGATGGGCGACTATAGATTTCTGCTAAACCAATTGTCCTTGGTGACTCGGATATTGATCTTATTCTCGGGATTGGTGGCTTTCTCGGCACAAAGCTCAGCTTGATTGTGCTGCGGGAAATTCAATTGACTCACTCTTCTAATGATGTGATCATCTATGCGCTCGTGATGAAACCATTCGGTTGTTTTCTCTCAATGAGAAGGGCGAATTGATGCTATCTCTTAGATTCGATCGTTTGTGAGTATCAAGATGTCTTTCGGAAGAGCTTCCGGTATGCCTCCTCACCGCCGCTTGAGTTCGTTATCGATCTTGAGCACGCATCGAACCCGCTTGCAAGCGTCCATACAAGCTTGGACCTAATGAGCTGAAGGAATTGAAGAAGCAGCTCGATGAACAAGAGCGTCTGGGTTTGATCGGACCGAGTTCATCTCCTTGGGGTTGTGGTGTTCTTTTGTCCGAAGAAGGATGGCACGGACCGACTTTGCGTCGATTACCGTCCATTGAATAAGAAGACTATCAAGAACAAGTATCCACTTCCCAACATCAATGAGCTTTTCGAGCAACTCAAAGGTGCTAAAGTGTTCTCCAAGCTTGACCTTCGTATGGGTTATCATCAGATTCGCATTCGTGAACAAGATATTCCCAAGACAGCATTCAGAACAAGTTTTGGTTCTTATGAATATACTGTCATGTCTTTCGGCCTTGTCAATGCTCCTCCAACATTCTCTCGGATGATGAACTTCATCTTCAACCCCTACACCAATGAATTCGTCTTGGTGTATCTTGATGATATTTTGGTCTTCTCCAAGAATAAGAAGGATCATGCCAAACATTTGCGATTGGTGCTCAACAAGCTCAGAGAGCATCAATTCTATGCGAAGTTTTCCAAACGTGAATTTTGGCTTGATGAAGTGCTTTATCTTGGTCACATCATCTCCGCCAAGGGCATCGCTGTTAACCCCGAGAAGGTGTCTGCAGTTGTGAATTGGGAACCTCCTCAGAATGTCAAGCAGCTCATGATTTTCTTGGTCTTGCAAGCTATTGCGAAGATTCGTTGAGAATTTCTCCAAGATTGCAAAGCCTCTTTCCAACCTCCTCCGAAGCATGTGAAGTATGTCCGGACTCCACAGTGTGACGTTGCTTTCAATACTCTCAAAGAGAAACTCGTCACAGCTCTGTCTTGACTCCTCTGATGAATCCAAGCCATTCAAGTTTTACGTGATGCTTCTCTTCAAGGTCTCGGTCTGTGTTAATGCAAGAGAAGAGAGTTGTGGCCTATACCTCTCGTCACCGAAGCCCAACGAAAAGAACTACCCCACTCACGATCTTGAGTTGGCGGCAGTTGTCCATGCATTGATAACATGGAGACATCTCTTGTTGGGAAGGAAAGTGGACATATTCACCGATCACAAGAGTCTCAAGTATATCTTCACTCAACCCAACCTCAACCTCGTGCAAACTCGATGGGTCGAAATGATTCAAGAGTACAACCCAAGTATTGAATATACTCGAGGCAAGGCCAATGTCATTGCAGATGCTTTGAGCAGGAAGGCTTATTGCAACAGCTTAATCCTCAAGCCCTTCCAACCGGATCTCTGTGAAGCTTTCCGCAAGCTGAATCTTCAAGTTGTTCCTCAAGGTTTTCTTGCCAACCTCATAGTCTCTCCTACTTTGGAAGACCAAATCCGTGAGGCTCAACTCCTGGATACCATGGTGAAAAAGGTGAAACGTGGTATCGACAAGGGCATTTCAAATACAAGTGCTTCCACATTGATGACAAAGATACTCTTTTCTTCGAGGACGGATTGTGGTTCCTAAGGGTGATCTCGTAAAGTCATTATGAGCGAGGCACACAATTCGCTTCTATCCATTCATCCCGGAAGAACGAAGATGTACCATGACCTCAAGCAATCATATTGGTGGACTCGAATGAAGCGAGAAATTGCTCAATTCGTGAATGAGTGTGATGTCTGCAGAAGGGTGAAAGCGAACACCAACGACCAGCTGGTCTCCTCCAACCTCTTGCTATTCCGAATGGAAGTTTGATCATATTGAAATGGACTTCGTGACTGGATTTCCAAAGTCCAAGCGTGGAAATGATGCTATCTTCGTTGTCATTGACAAGCTTACTAAAGTGGCTCATTTTCTTCCTATCAAAGAATCCATCACAGCAGCTCGGTTGGCGAGCTATATACCTCGAGATTGTCTCCTTGCACGGCATTCCACAAGTGATCTCTTCGCACCGTGGCAGCATCTTTACCTCCAAGTTTTGGGATTCTTTTCGAAAGGCCATGGGCACCAACATTCGTTTCAAAGACAGCTTTCCATCCTCAAACAAGTGGCCAAGTCGGCGAGTCAATCAAATCCTTGAAGATATGCTCAGGGCTTGTGTCATTTCCTTCGGTATGAAGTGGGAAGATTGTCTTCCATATGCCGAGTTCTCCTACAACAACAGCTTCCAAGCGAGTTCGGGCAAGGCCCCATTCGAAATTCTCTATGGCAGAAAGTGTCGTACTCCTCTCAATTGGTCCGAGATAGGTGAACGCCAACTTCTTGGCAATGACTTGATCATAGAAGCCGAAGAAATGTGCAAAGTCATTCGTGAGAATCTCAAAGCCGCGCAATCGCGCCAGAAGAGCTATTATGATGACAAGCACCGTGATGTGGCTTTTGAAATCGGAGACCATGTCTACCTTCGCGTCTCTCAATGAAAGGCACTCGTCGCCGGTATCAAAGGAAGCTTGCCCCTAGATATGTGGGTCCTTTCAAGATCATTGGCAAAAGAGGCGATCTCGCCTATCAACGAGCTTCCGTCCAACTTCGTGAACATGCACGATGTGTTTCACGTGTCACAGCTTCGCAAGTGCTTCAAGACTCCTGAGCGCACCATCAACTTCGAAGAAATTGACCTCCAAGAAGATCTCTCTTATCATGAGCACCCCGTTGCTATTCTTGAAGAAACCGAGCGCAAGACTCGCAACAAGTCAATCAAATTCCTGAAAGTGAAGTGGTCACACCATTCCGACCGAGAAGCCACACAGGGCGCGAGGATCACCTCCGTTCGAATATCCGGAGTTCTTTCAATCCTAGATCTCGGGACGAGATCCTCTTGTAGTGGTGGAGTGTTGTAACACCCCGGATGTAACTTTCCATATTTGTAACTCCAACTCTTGCCATTTTCGGCATTGTGATATGATATTCCCTCCGCGGTTGGGTTTTGTCTTTCATTTTGCATTTTTTTTATGTCATGCATCTCATATCATGTCATCATGTGCATCTCATTTGCATACGTGTTCGTCTCATGATTCCGAGCATTTTCCCCGTTGTCCGTTTTGCAATCCGGCACTCCTATGTTCCACGGCGTCCCCTTTTACGTTTTTCCGTGAGCGGGTACTAAAATTTCTCGGAATGGACCGAGCCTTGCCAAGTAGCCTTGGTACACCACCAGTAGACCACCTGTCAAGTTTCGGGTCATTTGGAGCTCGTTCGGTACTCCAACGGTTAACCGCACTTCCGCAAAGGCCTATTTTAAGTTGCAGCCCAACACCCCTCCAAAATAACCCATTAACCCATCTAAGTCACTTCCATGTCCATCGCCGTTCGATCACGATCGTGTGGGCGAAAACCGTGCTCAATTTGGAGCTCCCTAGCCTCCTCTACCTCTATTTAAAGACCCCCCATTTCCAAATCCCGGATCACTCCACCCCTAACCCTAGCCCCGCTCCTCTCCCCGCCGCCGGACGTGTCCAATTCAGGCGGACATGTCCGCCGCCGCCCTTCGGCCAGCTGGGCGCGCCACGTGGCGCGCCCACGCCGCCGCCGCCGCCCCGCAGGCCAGCGGGAGGCCCTCTCGGCCACGCCGCCGCTTCGCAGCCTTTGGCCGTGCCCGGCCTCCCCGACCCGCCGCCACCACGCCGCCTCGGCCGTCGCCCCGCCGTCCAGCCGCCGCCGCCCGCCCGGCCGCCTCCGCCGCCCGCGCCACCGCCTCGGCCACCGCCCGCGTCCGGCCCGGCCTCGCCCGGCCTCTCGCCGTCCCGCTCCGAAGCATCGCAGAGCCGCCTCGGTTCGTCTTGCGCGGATCCGATCTAGATCCACGAGGCGGTTGACTTTCCCCTCCCCCGAATCCTCTAAGTCATTTTCTGTCAGATATTTTGTTGCATTTTCATCGTGCCATAACTTTGTACTCGTGGCTCCGTTTCGGGCGTGTAGCATACCGTATTGTTCGCCTCGAAGAGTAGATCATTTCATTCCATTTCATCATTTTCATTTGAGCTCATCTTGATGCCCGAAATGCTGTTAGAAGAGGGCTATGTGATGTTAGTTTCAGATTCTTATCAGAACATGCACTTCTGTCATTTTTGCCATGATTGATGTGTGCATCCTATGAACTTGAGTCCTACATGTGTTTTGTAATATGCCATGCCATCTTTACAGGGGTGTATGTCATGTATTTTTGTGATCTATGTGGTGACTAGCACAAGCATTTAAACTAGGCTTCATGATGTTGCTGATTTCAGCCCCTGTTTTGCTGATATTTTTATGACATGTTTACTTGATGCTACAGAGAGATCCATGCTTATTTTGAGATACTTTAGTAAGGATGTTTTGAGAATATGGTTATGCTCTTTCCATACATGCCCTTGTTTGCAATTATGGAGTGCCATAGGTTGAGTCAATCGAGCTCTACTTTTGCTATAAAATGTTTCCTGGCAGATTGTTTACATGTTATTCAATTTTGCCAAGGTTGTTGTAGTTGATCCGTGTATGCTATGATGTTGTTCTTGCCATGTATAGCTTCTATGCCATGTCTTCTTTATGGATGTATGCTTAGTTTATCATGAAATGCTCTGTAGTGAGTGCATCGAGCTTTTAAACATGCCTACTTGTTATCTGTTTTTGTCATGCCCTGTTGTTGAATCATTAACGAAACTTGCTATGTTTACGTGGATGCCATCATGTCTTATGATCCTTTTTGGCTCATGGTCAGTAAGGGACTTTTGTTCTATGCTTTGAGTAGATTCATGCCATGCCTTGTTTTTCTATTATAAGTTCCTGTAGCATGTTGTTTGCTTGCTCAAACATTGCTTCCTCGATGCTGATTCGCCATGTTCAATATTTTCTCTAAGTCTGTGAAGCTGATATATTTTGCACTTTTGCCATGCTTGTTTGGACCTGTTATTATGTGATTTAGCAGTAGCTCAGTGTTCATCTTTTGTCAAGCATCTTGAGTAGATCACTGCCATATGCTTTTCTGGTACGTTTGGGTGCAGTAGCTTAATTTCTTGTTGCTTGCTAAGTGGTATCATGCTGTTAATGGCAGATTTATGCCATTCTTGTTTTGCTTGTCATTTGCAAACCGTGAATCCGATTCCGGTGATCTTTATATCGATTTCAACCGAAATCATCTCACCTTTCCAGCGGCATACTTGGTTTTCCAAGTTGATGCTTGGTTCATCATTTTCCTTCCGGAGCACGCATACGCATTGCATATCACATCTCGCATATCATGCCATGTATTGCATCATGTTGCTTGTGCATTGCACCGTGATTTATTGTGGCTCCATTGTTTGTGTTCTTGCTTTGGGTAGAGCCGGGAGACGAGTACGTGAACGAGGAACCTGTTGAGAACGCTTACGAGGATCAAGCTTTCGACAACTCTGAGAACCTTGCAGGCAAGATGACCATACCCTCGAAATCACTTCTATCTTTGCTTGCTAGATGCTCGCTCTTTTGCTATGCCTATGCTATGATGCCTATCACTTGCTTATCATGCCTCCCATATTGCCATGTCAAGCCCCTAACCATCCTTTCCTAGCAAACCGTTGTTTGGCTATGTTACCGCTTTGCTCAAATTTCTCTTATAGTGTTGCTAGTTGCAGGTGGAGATGAAGTTTGTTCCTTGTTGGAACATGGCGATGTTGTTCCTTGTTGGAACATGTTTACTTATTGGGGATATCACAATATATCTGCTATAATTAATGCATCTATATACTTGGTAAAGGGTGGAAGACTCGGCCTTATGCCCGTGTTTTGTTCCACTTTGCCGCCTAGTTTCCGTCATACGGTGTTATGTTCCTTGATTTCGCGTTCCTTACATGGTTGGGTGATTTATGGGACCCCCTTGAAAGTTCGCTTTGAATAAGACTCCTCTAGCAAGGCCCAACTTTGGTTTTACCATTTGCCACCTAAGCCTTTTTCCCCCGGGTTTTCACGAGCCCGAGGGTCATCTTTATTTTACCCCCCGGCGGTGCTCCTCTGAGTGTTGGTCCAACCTGTCAGCCGCCGGTGGCCATCAGGGGCAACTCTGAGATGGCCTATCGGAAGCTTGGACAATCCGGTGTGCCCTGAGAACGAGATATGTGCAGCTCCTATCGGGATTTGTCGGCACATTCGGGCGGCTTTGCTGGTCTTGTTTTATTGCTGTCGAAATGTCTTGTAGTCCGGGATTCCGAGATGATCGGGTCTTCCCGTAGAAGGAATATCCTTCGTTGACCGTGAGAGCTTATAATGGGCTAAGTTGGGACACCCTGCAGGTATTATCTTTCAAAGTCGTGCCCGCGGTTATGAGGCGAGATGGGAATTTGTTAATGTCGGTTGTAGAAAACCCGAAGTTGACCTTATTTAAAATACACATCAATCGCGTGTGTAACCGTGATGGTCTCTTCTCGCGGAGTCCGGAAGTGAACACGTGTTGGAGTAATGTTTGGCGTAAGTAGTTCAGATCACTTCTTGATCGCTACTAGCTTCACGACCGTGCTTTGCTTCTCTTCTCGCTCTCTTTTGCGAATGTAGCCACCATATATGCTAGTCGCTTGCTGCAGCTCCACCTCACAACTCTGTCCTACCTATAAGCTTAAATAGTCTTGATCTCGCGGGTGTGAGATTGCTGAGTCCCCGTGACTCACAGATTCTACCAAAACAGTTGCAGGTGCCGACGATGCGGTCAGGTGGCGAACCGAGCTCAAGTGGGAGTTCGACGAGGAACGTGGTCGTTACTATGTGTCTTTTCCCGATGATCGATAGTGGAGCCAGTTGGGACGATCGGGGATCTGTGTAGCATTTGGGGTAGTCTTCTTTTATTTTGGTTCCGTAGTCGGACCTTGAGTGTAATCTGGATGATGGATGTTTATTTATGTATTGTGTGAAGTGGCGACTGTAAGCCAACTATGTAACTCTTTCCCTTATGTATTACATGGGTTGTGTGAAGATTACCTCACTTGCGACATTGCTTTCAATGCGGTTATGCCTCTAAGTCGTGCTTCGACACGTGGGAGATATAGCCGCATCGAGGGCGTTACAGGGGGCGATGGGGACGAGCGGCGGAGCGGGAGGAGTCCGGCGAGGTCCAGGCGGGGAAGAGGGGCGGCGAGCTCCGGGCGGCGTCGTGTGGCGTCGGTTGAGGCGGCCGGCGAGGTGGCCTCGGTGTTCTCCTCCCTCGATCCCGATCCAATCGGGGGAGAGGGGGAGAGATATTTCGTGAGGGGGGGGAGTGAGGTGTCGGTGGTGGACCGGGTGAGGAGTGGGGGGTTAAGGAGTGCGGGGTGGGCCGGCCGGCTGGGCCTGGGGTTGGCCCAGTTGGGCCACGGCCCAGGGGGGGTTTGCTCTTATTTTTGTTTTCTGTTTTCTCTTTTGTATTTTCTTTCTTTTATTTATTTTTAGTTTTACAAAACATACCACTAGCCCCTAAATTAGTATTTATAAATACTCTACTGCCACATTAATTGCTCATACCTAATAAAATAGTTTAATGTTTTAATATTTAAAAAATGCATTTAATTATTTGTTTAAGCCACTGTTTTATTTTGTTTAGTGCTTTTAATTATTTTATAAAATGGCTTCTCCACCATAATTACCTAGGCAATATTTGGCTCACTCCGACATTTTAGTTTTAATAATTGAAAACTTTTGTCAGTTTGACTGATTTTGAATTTGAATTAAATTGGTCTCGAACTAATTCGAGATTAGCAACTATAATCGAGGTGACGTGGCATCACTAGCAGAGGATCACTGTAGCTTAATTACCCGGGCGTCACACCAGGGAGTGTTTGTCCTACTTTATAAAGCCGTTATAAGGGCAAAGATTTATGGAAAACAAGGCAATCCGGCCATACGGTTTTATAAACAAAGGTTTGTGGAGAGATATGTTATATTACTTAATGTAAGAAACATGTTCCAAGGAAAATAGCTCCGCTATAGGTTCCTTTCTTTGGGTCATCATGCTTATCATGATCATGAAACCTCACCTCCGATTAGTGTGGGGGGGGGGAATATTGAGGATTTAGTTCGGGGAAAGTTCCCGAACTCTGTGGTATTAATGAACCAAAATTTCTTACTTCCGTCGTTGCCGACCAATGTGATCCTTTAAGATCGCTAGCTTTCGGCTTCACCCAGTCTGAGGTACTAACTCGGATGACTCGGTAGTAACAATCACAAAGGTGCTCCCTTTACCGCCTAGCCGAATCATCGAGAACGTAGGGGTAAGCACAGGAGCCAGGCAACCCAGCTTGGCAAAAATCTTAAGTCAAATTGATGCATATTTATGACTTTATAACGATGATTACGGAAGGCAGCCCTTGTATATTAAATACAAATGACGATGATATGTTTATTTTGACTCCGTTGCGACTGTTTATCAGTTGAAAGTGGCCCATCATCGGCTTCTAGCCCTTTGTAGATACTACACAGGGTGTCTCCGCAATAATGAGACAACCCTTAGCCGATGTCTCGGTGCCCGAAGGTGGTTGTGTTAGCGGAAACGAGGCAATCAGATATGCGGGCTTTATAACTTTCACTTGGTCATAGGAGCTTTAAACTGGGGAAGCTAAGTTATGAGCCCCCGGTTAGTGTTTGGTGACATCCGGGGTCAAGCCGTAAACACTTCGGCCAATGTTATGAACGGCCCGTCATTTAACATAGTCATCGGATCGCTGACCAGTTTACGCGTATTGTGACAGTCAGTTTTAGGCTTTCTCCACTGAGGTGTTTAACCATGTGAGAACTATTGACCGAAGACACAATTCGAAACCGATGCATATTTAGTAATATCCGAGAATGCTTTTGCCAAATCTCTAAAGGCGTCCGGCGTTGCACAGCGAGACTTGTGCTGAAAACACACAAATAGTTTAAAAGTGCCATAAGCTTGGAAAACCAAAAAAACGTCAGTAAAAACTCGACGTACAAACAAGATCAAGTGTTCGGTGCCAATCCGAAAATTGGAAAAAAGAAAAAATTATGCTTCTGTCGTGGTTTAACATGACACACCCGATCTCCACACTTCAAGCGGGCCAGCCTACGGCTTCGAGCTCCTTATCCCAAAGGCGGAGTACTTCTTCGAGGCCAGTTTAGCGAACTAAACTCGAGCGGCTTTTTAGAGAGAAGATAGGCTATCCGGCTATTGACCATACACTCGAAAAGGGAGTGGTAGAAAAAGACTTTGCAACGACCAACAAGAAAACACATTTACTATAAAACAGCTCATATAAATTTTAAGAGCCCCCAAGTGACTTGGGTAAATGAATTTTATGTATAATGATTGTATGTACCGATGTACTTATATCATATGTGTGTTCACCCGAACTTTAAATGCGTCTTAACCGACCGTCGGCTTCTCCCTCTTCGGTCAAGGACCGAAAAGTGTCATGTACTCCACCTGTCGAAAGCATCGAAGGTTTTTCCGATAACCAGGCAATCAGGTCATAAGGCTGTAACAGACAAAGCGCGCTCAGGGAACTTATGCTATATTATCGATTTAAGTGTAAGAAGCATCTTCGAAGAAAATAGTACCTCCACCGATACCTTTCTTCGGTTGCTCATTGTTACTATGAGTCTTGTGCAATAGATTTTTTTTGTACTCATGAGTTCCGTTGTGTGCCGACCATTATTGAAAACAATAAGAGCGCTAGCTTTTGGCTTCACCCAGTCTGAGGTACTAACTCAGATGACCCGGTAGTAATAATCACAGAGGTGCTCCCTTTACCGCCTAGCCGAACAATCGGGAACGTAGGGGTAAGCATAGGAGCCAGGCAACCCAGCTTGCGAAACACTTAAGTCAACATGGTGCATATTGTGGCGTAATACACGAACAAGGAACGAAGCCGTACAAGTATAATCATATGCGAGAGGAAAGGCGTCATAAAGGAAGCCCCCAAGTAAACATGGTATTTGAATTGCTTGCAACAAACAAGGTTTTGACAGAGAAAGTTTTTTGCAAATGACTTTTTGTCAAAAAAGCATAATGCTTGGTCGAACCGTACGAAATTTAAAACTAAAGGTTTTTAAGCATGGAAGCGACTTAGCTGGTTAATGTGCTCGATGTCGATGCACGGCCTGGGCTTACGGCGGGACAAGGTCCCAGCCCCCAAGCCGGTCCCGAGGTGGCGGAGCGAAGAGCTCGGCACTCCGAAGTGGCGACATAGTACGGCCAATGCAGGCCGGCAGTGTGACGCCGAAGTCCCCGGTGTGGCTTAATGAAGTAGTGACGAAGCCCTCGGTCCAGCCGAGGTGATGTGGTACGTGGGTACGCCGAGGTGACAGCGCTGCCCGACCCGGATCCTTTACCTGTGCACTGATACATCTCCAACGTATCTATAATTTTTTATTGTTCCATGCTATATTATATTCTGTTTTGGACATTAATGGCCTTTGTTATACACTTTTATATTATTTTTGGGACTAGCCTATTAACTGGAGGCCCAGCCCAGAATTGCTGTTTTTTGCCTATTTCAGAGTTTCGCAGAAAAAGAATATCAAACGGAGTCCAAACGGAATGAAACCTTCACAGCGTGTTTGGTTCGGTGGAATTGGAGAGAGGGAATGGGAGTTTGAGGCTTAGAGAGTTTTAATCCTTTGTTTGTTTAGGTGGAATGGGAATTCAACAGGGAAGTGGAAAGGGAATTCACGTGTAAAAGTCCCACATATCTATTACCTGGGGGAGGGCTAGTAATTGAGATGGGGAAAGGGAATTAGAGTTAAACTCCCATTCCCCTTCCGTTAGTTTGCCAAACAGGCTGTCAGGAACATGATTTTCAGAAAGAACGTGATCCAGAGGACTTGGACCCTATGTCAAGACATCAACCAGGAAGGCACGAGGTAGGGGGCGCGCCCTCCACCCTCGTGGGCCCCATGTTGCTCCACCGACATACTTCTTCCTCCTATATATACCTACGTACCCCCAAACTACCAGATACGGAGCCAAAAACCTAATTCCACCGCTGCAACCTTCTGTACCCGTGAGATCCCATCTTGGGGCCTTTTTTGGAACTCCGCCGGAGGGGGCACCGATCACGGAGGGCTTCTACATGAACACCATAGCCTCTCCGATGATGTGTGAGTAGTTTACTTCAGACCTTCGGGTCCATAGTTATTAGCTAGATGGCTTCTTCTCTCTTTTTGGATCTCAATACAATGTTCCCCCCTCTCTTGTGGAGATCTATTCGACGTAATCTTCTTTTGCGGTGTGTTTGTTGAGACCGATGAATTGTTGGTTTATGATCAAGTTTATCTATGAACAATATTTGAATCTTCTCTGAATTCTTTTATGTATGATTGGTTATCTTTGCAAGTCTCTTCAAATTATCAGTTTGGTTTGGCCTACTAGATTGATCTTTCTTGCAATGGGAGAAGTGCTTAGCTTTGGGTTCAATCTTGTGGTGTCCTTTCCCAAAGGATGAGGGGCAGCAAGGCACGTATTGTATTGTTGCCATCGAGGATAATAAGATGGGGTTTATATCATATTGCATGAGTTTATCCCTCTACATCATGTCATCTTACTTAAAGTGTTACTCTGTTCTTATGAACTTAATACTCTAGATGCATGCTGGATAGCGGTCGATGTGTGGAGTAATAGTAGTAGATGCAGGCAGGAGTCGGTCTACTTTTCTTGGACGTGATGCCTATATACATGATCATACCTAGATATTCTCATAACTATGCTCAATTCTGTCAATTGCTCAACAGTAATTTGTTTACCCACCATAATACTTATGCTCTCGAGAGAAGCCACTAGGGAAACATATGGCCCCCGGGTCTATTTTCCATCATATTAATCTTCCAACACTTAGCTATTTTTATTGCCTTTTATTTTACTTTGCATATTTATCATAAAAATACCAAAAATATTATCTTATCATATATATCAGATCTCACTTTTGTAAGTGACCGTGAAGGGATTGACAACCCCTTTATTGCGTTGGTTGCGAGGATTTTATTTGTCTGTGTAGGTGCGAGGGACTCGTGCGTGGCCTCCTACTGGATTGATACCTTGGTTCTCAAAAACTGAGGGAAATACTTACGCTGCTTTACTGCATCACCCTTTCCTCTTCAAAGGAAAACCAACGTAGTGCTCAAGAGGTAGCATGCACAGAAAATAGTGCAAGCCGGAGATAATAGGAATAATAAAAAATGTTGCATAATTAATAATTTACGTAAAGTGAGTAATAAAAGAAATATGGCCCGTGTGTCGAACACTCGATGAGGTAGAGCTCTCTCAGCGATGCTGAAGTCCCCGAGGCAACCGAACATGTCAGTATGGCGATTCAACCAACACGGTGATCACGTGAGCCGATTGGGACAATGACGTCGGCTTGCCAAAATGACCGTGTGACGCAGTCGAACTCGATCACCTACACACATAAAATAGTGCGGTCCAAAAAGGATAATTGCTTTTCGCAAAAATAATTTATTGAAAGAGATGTGGTCTGGCGCCGAGGTCATGTCAATGCAGGGCACCGGCGTGACGCGGTGAAGGCGCGACCAAGCCTGAATTCGGAGGCCGGTCTGAGTTCCGGATGCAGTATTCGCCAAACTGTATACGGGAACTGACCAAACCACCACGCGACTGTTGTTAATGCGGCCACCATTTGATAGACCTGTGTACAGATGATGAAACAAACCAGAGTAATAATTCCTTGGGAAAAATAAACCCAAGCAAGAGAAAATACTAGGATTAATAGCACCTGGTTTATCTGTTGTAGCAATCTGAAGAAAGGTTACTCCCCAAATTGGAACTCGATCCGCACACCCATTGCCTAATGGGCGATAAAGCGATGGCATGGCGATGCTGGAAAAGCTGGGCTCGCTGAGGCAAAGCCCCGGTCCAGCTAACGTGACGAAGCTGGTCTGCTGGTGACGCCGAAGTCACCGGAGTATGTTGATGAAGAAATAGCAAAGTCCCCGGTCTAGCCGAAATGACGGAGCGGGTCAGTAAGGAGACGTTGCAGCTGCCATGTTAGCCGAGGTATTGAAGCAGTTCGGCGTGATGGACATCGGCTTTGAAAAAGCAACAGTGCGGCCATGTCGACGCTGGTCATAACATGTGGCGCGGTCAATGCCGGATTGATGAAGTGATCAAGCGGTGATGTCGGCGCGCCTGACCCGTGCAATCCGTGGGGCAATGGTGTTGGTGATGATTTATCCTTCGCGATGCCGAACTCTTGTTCGGCTTGCCGAGCTGATGATCCGATAAGGTTAGGCTCGGCTCGATGAAGCGACGATCTGTTTAGCGCAGGTCGGCAAACGTGGAGCAATATTACCGGACTGGTGTGACACCAGCGCGATGGCGAAGAGTGCCTCAAAGAAGGCTTAAAATTCTATGGGCACGTGTTAAAAACAACGCACGATACCATAGAATAAAATTCCTTTAAAAAGGTTGTCCAATATCACGTTCATAAGGAAACATGAATTCTGGTCGGATCCGTATTCGCGCAGAAAACAGATCCGAAAAGTGATGCACTAATCGGAAGGTTCCCGGAGTTTGGACGGTCGGATCAAGCTGAAATTTTGTGGGGTGGTAGATATAGAAATTCCGCAGCCGATCAACAATTGGATCTTCTAAAGGACGTCCGAGCTAGGTGCTGGAGACCACGCCCTAAACTCGTCCAGATTCCCGTCCTGATTTGACAGGGCTCAGGTATATCGTAGATTGCCGGAGATTCCTCCATCGGAACTCGACGAAATTTTGCACGGTTTTTTTAGACTCAATTCCGCACAATTCCACCAAAGGAATCGTCAAAGTGATGCTCGAGGAGGTGGTTGTAGCGGATACAAGTTCGTTGTTCGGAAAAAACAGCACAGTCGCCCGAGGGCAATGTTGACGTTGATCCCCCGAGCTCCGTGGATGATTCCTCCATGATCTTGATAGAGATCGGAGTTGATGTTGAGAAGGCCCCCGTCCGAACATGACGATCGGAGACGGAGCGCGGTTCTTGTTCGAGCCAAGGTGACCAGTTGAGCCGGCGACGAAGATGTCAGCGTCGCAGTTGATCAACGGACGAGCCATTGATCCTTTGTCGATCACACAGCGGAACTCTCAGTGAAAGCACCATTGTCGGTGTCAAAACCGGCAGATCTCGGGTAGGGGGTCCCAAGCTATGTGTCGTGGATCGATGGGTAACAGGAGACAGGGGACACAATGTTTACCCAGGTTTGGACCCTCTCTATGGAGGTAATACCCTACTTCCTGCTTGATTGATCTTGATGAATATAGAGATTACAAGAGTTGATCTACCTCGAGATCATATGTTGTGGTCTAATATCTAAGGGTATGATGAGTAATGTCATAATGATCTAGCATATATCTATCGACTAGCCCGGCCTCGGCTTATATAATGTACCAAAGGCCTAGGATAACAAGAGTCCTAGTCGAATACGTCGGTGGAGAGGAGTCCTTGTCTTGGTCACCAAGTCTTGTGGAATCTTCCTCGTATATGTCTTCGGCTGTCCGAACTGGCCCATGAGTAAACGACCATGGGGGTCCTCGGCCCAATCCAACTGATCGGGAGATGATGTGATGAGTACCCCCTAGTCCAGGACACCGTCAAGACCATCTTTGGTCCTAGTGAAGGAAATATGCCCTAGAGGCAATAATAAAGTTGTTATTTTATATTTCCTTATTCATGATAAATGTTTATTATTCATGCTAGAGTTGTATTGATTGTAAACCTAAATACATGTGTGAATACATAGACAAACGCCGTGTCCCTAGTGAGCCTCTACTTGACTAGCTCGTTGATCAAAGATGGTTAATGTTTCCTGACCATGGACATGAGTTGTCATTTGATAATGGGATCACATCATTAGGAGAATGATGTTATGGAGAAGACCCATCTGTTAGCTTAGCATAATGATCGTTCAGTTTTATTGTTATTGCTTTCTTCATGTCAAATACATATTCCTTCGACTATGAGATTATGCAACTCTCGGATAATGGAGGAATGCCTTGTGTGCTATCAAACGTCACAATGTAACTGGGTGATTATAAAGATGCTCTACATGTATCTCCGAAGGTGTTTGTTGAGTTGGCATAGATCGAGATTAGGATTTGTCACTCCGAGTATTGAAGAGGTATCTCTGGGCCCTCTCGGCAATACACATCATAAGAAGCCTTGCAAGCAAAGTGACTAATGAGTTAGTTATAGGATGATGTATTACGAAACAAGTAAAGAGACTTGCCGGTAACGAGATTGAACTAGGTATGAAGATACCGACGATCGAATCTCAGCCAAGTAACGTTCCGATAGACAAAGGGAATAATGTATGTTGTCATAACGGTTTGACCGATCAAGATCTTCATATAATATTTAGGAGCCAATATGAGCATCCAGGTTCCGCTATTGGTTATTGACCGGAGAGGTGTCTCGGTCATGTCTACAAAGTTCTCGAACCCGTAGGGTCCGCACGCTTAACGTTCGATGAAAATTTAGTATTATATGAGTTATGTGATTTGGTGAATGAATGTTGTTCGGAGTCCCGGATGAGATCACGGACATGACGAGGAGTCTCGAAATGGTCGAGAGGTAAAGATTGATATATAGGATGATAGTATTCGGACACCGAAAGTGTTCCGGAGTGTATCGGGTATTTATCGGAGTACCGGAGGGGTTACTGGAACCCCCGGGAAGAATATATGGGCCATATGGGCCATGAGAGGGGAGCACACCAGCCCAAAAGGGGTGGCACCCCCCTATGGTAGGAGGCCGAGTGGGAGGAGGAAAAGAGGGGGTTCGACCCCCCTTCCTTCTCTCTTCCCCCTTCCCTTTTCTTATCTGGTAAAATAAGGCAGGGGGCGCCACTTGGGGAAACCCCAAGTGGGATTCGGATCCGACTTGGGAGCCCCTTGGCCGCCTCTCCTCCCCTCCCACCTATATATATATGTGGGGAGGGGGTCGCCTAGAACACACAACATCAATTGTTAGCCGTGTGCGACGCCCCCTCCACAGTTTACACCCCCGGTCATATTCTTGCGGTGCTTAGGCGAAGACCTACGCGGATCACTTCACCATCACCGTCACCACGCCGTCGTGCTGACGGAACTCATCTACTACCTTGACATCTTGCTGGATCAAGAAGGCAAGGGACGTCACCGAGCTGAACGTGTTCAGAACTCGGAGGTGCGGTACGTCCGGTACTTGATGGGTCGGAGCTAGAAGAAGTTTGACTACATCAACCGCATTGTCAAACGCTCCCACTTTTGGTCTACGAGGGTACGTAGACATACTCTCCCCCTCGTTGCTATGCATCTCCATGGATAGATCATTGCGTGTGCGTAGAATTTTTTCTGTTTTCCATGCAACGTTTCCCAACACCTAGCTCGGGCTTTAAAGAAGTTTACTAGAGGATTATAACACATTACTTGGCCCGTGTGGGAGACCGTGATGGTATTTATTCTTCGACCCATGCAGTAGCTTGGTCTTGTCATGGATCATATTCCGCCACTACTGATAAGAGGGAGGTTGAGATCTGTGCAAACAGACACGTGATTGGATGGTTGGGAATCTGAAACTATCCCTTGGTGGTAGAGTAACCAAAATCAATTCATGTTTCACTAGCATTCATGTGTATCATTCATCTATGTGTAGATTCCTGATACGTCTCCAACGTATTTATAATTTTTGATTGTTCCATGCTATATTATATTCTGTTTTGGATGTTTATTGGGCTTTATTATACACTTTTATATTATTTTTGGGACTAGCCTATTAACCGGAGGCCCAGCCCAAATTGTTGTGGTTTTTTTGCCTATTTCAGTGTTTTGCAGAAAAAGAATATCAAATGGAGTCCAAACGGAATGAAACCTTCAGGAACGTGATTTTCAGAACAAACGTGATCCAGAGGACTTTGAGTCTACGTAAAGACATCAACAAGGAGAGCACGAGGCAGGGGGCGCGCCCTCCACCCTCGTGGGGCTCATATTGCTCCACCGACGTACTTCTTCCTCCTATATATACCCATACACCCGGGAAACATCAGAACAAGAGCCAAAACCCTATTTCCACCGCCGCAACCTTCTGTACCCGTGAGATCCCATCTCGGGGCCTTTTCCGGCGCTCCGCCGGAGGGGGCATTGATCACGGAGGGCTTCTACATCAACACCATAGCCTCTCCGATGATGTGTGAGTAGTTTACCTCAGACCTTTGGGTCCATAGTTATTAGCTAGATGGCTTCTTATCTCTCTTTGGATCTCAATACAAAGTTCTCCTTGTTTTTCTTGGAGATCTATTCAATGTAATCTTCTTTTGCGGTGTGTTTGTCGAGATCCGATGAATTGTGGGTTTATGATCAAGTTTATCTATGAACAATAGTTGAATCTCCTCCGAATTCTTTTATGTATGATTGGTTATCTTTGCAAGTCTCTTCGAATTATTAGTTTGGTTTGGCCTACTAGATTGATCTTTCTTGCAATAGGATAAGTGCTTAGCTTTGGGTTCAATCTTGCGGTGTCCTTTCCCAGTGACAGCAGGGGCAGCAAGGCACGTATTGTATTGTTGCCATCGAGGATAAAAAGATGGGGTTCATATCATATTGCTTGAGTTTATCCCTCTACATCATGTCATCTTGCCTAATGTGTTACTCCGTTCTTATGAACTTAATACTCTAGATGCATGCTGGATAGTGGTCGATGTGTGGAGTAATAATAGTAGATGCAGAATCGTTTCGGTCTACTTGTCGCGGACATGATGCCTATATACATGATCATACCTAGATATTCTCATAACTATGCTCAATTCTATCAATTGCTCGATAGTAATTTGTTTACCCTTCGTAATACTTATGCTATCTTGAGAGAAGCCACTAGTGAAACCTATGGCCCCCGGGTCTATTTTCCATCATATTAATCTTCAACACTTAGCTATTTCTATTACCGTTTATTTTACTTTGCATCTTTATCATAAAAATACCAAAAATATTATCCTATCATATCTATCAGATCTCACTCTCGTAAGTGACCATGAAGGGATTGACAACCCCTTTATCGCGTTGGTTGCGAGGTTCTTATTTGTTTGTGTAGGTGCGTGGGACTCGAGCGTGGTCTCCTACTGTATTGATACCTTGGTTCTCAAAAACTGAGGGAAATGCTTACGCTACTTTGCTGTAATACCCTTTCCTCTTCAAGGGAAAACTAACGCAGTGCTCAAGAGGTAGCAAGAAGGATTTCTGGCGCCGTTGCCGGGGAGTCTACGCACAAGTCAAGACATACCAAGTACCCATCACAAACTCCTATCCCTCGCATTACATTATTTGCCATTTGCCTCTCATTTTCCTCTCCCCCACTTCACCCTTGCCGTTTTATTCGCTCCCTTTTCCGTTCGCCTCTTTTTCGCTTGTGTTCGTTATGGCTAGTCCTTTATCTACTCCTTTGTCCCCCGAGAATGAAGTTCTTAATTTTAAACAAAGGGAGGGAGAAAATATAAAAGTTGCTTGGTATAGAATTTGCAATGCTCAAAATAGATCTACTAGGAAGCAATCTACTTCCGTTCTTCTTCGCAACTTTTTTGTAGGCGTTACTCCTTGGTATAGATACATCCTTGATACCATTACCGGAGGAAATTTCTTGGGTAGCCATACTTTTGATTCTTATAATGCTTTGATAGATTTATTTGGCTCACCACCTCTTTTGGTTAATGGAACCGTGTTAACTTTGGATCATGTGTAGGACCTTGAGAAGAGGTGTCTAGAGGGGGGGGGGTGATTAGACACTAAGAGCCAAAGTTGCAGTTTTTAAGCCTTTTAAAGTTTAAGTGGAGTTTAGGCACAAGTTTAACATTCACAACACATATCAAGCAAGCATGCAAAGAGTATATGAGCAGCGGAAAGTAAAGCATGCAACTTGCAAGAATGTAAAGGGAAGGGTTTGGAGGATTCAAACGCAATTGGAGACACGGATGTTTTTGGCGTGGTTCCGATAGGTGGTGCTATCGTACATCCACATTGATGGAGACTTCAACCCACTAAGGGAACGGTTGCGCGAGTCCACGGAGGGCTCCACCCATGAAGGGTCCACGAAGAAGCAACCTTGTCTATCCCACCATGGCCGTCGCCCACGAAGGACTTGCCTCACTAGCGGTAGATCTTCACGAAGTAGGCGATCTCCTTGCCCTTACAAACTCCTTGGTTCAACTCCACAATCTTGTCGGAGGCTCCCAAGTGACACCTAGCCAATCTAGGAGACACCACTCTCCAAGAAGTAACAAATGGTGCGTTGATGATGAACTCCTTGCTCTTGTGCTTCAAATGATAGTCTCCCTAACACTCAACTCTCTCTCATAGGATTTGGATCTGGTGGAAAGAGGGTTTGAGTGGAAAGCAACTTGGGGAAGGCTAGAGATCAAGATTCATATGGTAGGAATGGAATATCTTGGCCTCAACACATGAGTAGGTAGTTCTTTCTCAGAAATGGTAAGTTTGGAAGTGTAGGTTCAGTCGATGGCTCTCTCCACGAATGAAGAGGAGGTGGAGGGGTATATATAGCCTCCACACAAAATCTAACCGTTACACACAATTTTCCAAACTCGGTGGGACCGAATTGAGAAACTCGGTCGGACCGATTCAGCAAATCTAGTGACCGTTAGGATTTTCGGTGGGACCGAAATGCAACTCGGTAGGACCGATATGGTTAGGGTTAGGGCGTAACGTAATCTCGGTGAGACCGATTACACAAACTCGGGACCGATTTTGGTAATTAGCTAACCAGAGAGTTGGTCAGGCAAACTCGGTTGGACCGATTACTCAAACTCGGTGGGACCGATTTTGGTAATGAGTCAACCAGAAAGTTTGCATTGTAATCTCGGTAGTACCGATTTCTCAACCTCGGTGAGACCGATTTTGATAATGTACATACACAGAGAGATTACAATCCCATCTCAGTGAGACCGAGATCCCTATCGGTGAGACCGATTTGCCTAGGGTTTGTGGCAGTGGCTAAGACATCAAAACTCGGTGGCGCCGGATAGAAAGAATCAGTGGGGTCGAGTTGGACTTTAAGTTTTAGGACATATGTGTGGAAGTGGGAAACTAGTTGAGGGTATTTGGAGCATATCACTAAGCACTTAAAGCAAGAGGCTCATTAAGCAACACCTCATCCCTCCTTGATAGTATTGGCTTTTCCTATAGACTCAATGTAATCTTGGATCACTAAAATGTAAAATGAAGATTCCTGAGCTTGAAGCTTTAGCCAATCCTTTGTCCTTAGCATCTTGAAGGAGTTCCCACATCCTTTAGTCCATGCCACTCCATTGTTGAACTTGTCTGAGACATACTAGATAAAAGTGTTAGTCCAACAAGAGATATGTTGACATTAATTACCAAAACCACCTAGGGAGCACTTGTGCTTTCAGCATGTTATGCAAAAGCTTGAAATTATTGAAAATAAAGTTGGTACTACGGAATTGATTGAGAATTTGGATAAAAAGATCCACAATCAAATTGCCCAATATGTATCTAAGGTGGGAGTTACTCTGAAAAGTTTTAAGGAAAAAGAACCCATAGTTAATGAAAGAATAGATCAAGATTCTACTAGAATCGATAAACTTGAGGGAATTATTACCAACTTAGGGTCCGCTTTTTCTTCCGTTAAAAATACTCCAAATCCTTGTACCAAAATTGCTAAGCTTGTTTATGTTCCTAAAAATAAGTGTGAATCCTCTAGTAAGGAAACTGCGGATTTAAAATCAATAAGTGTTCATCCCAATCTTTTTGCTATCATTAAGGAACCGTTTGCTACAAATGATTTTCTTGATTTGGTGCCTAGGAGTTTGATAATCAATCAAAAGAAAGAAACTACTAGGGGTTATAGGTGTCTTATTGAAGAACTGCCCACCAAAGATGGCAACACCTAGATCTATCATTGCTTTTATGCCTAGCTAGGGGCGTTAAACGATAGCGCTTGTTAGGAGGCAACCCAATTTTATTTTAGTTTTTTGTTTTTTGCTTCTGTTTAGGAATAAATATTTGATCTAGCCTATGGTTAGATTTTTTGTGTTTTAATTAGCGTTTGTGCCAAGTAAAACCGTTAGGATAACCTACGGTGATAGTTATTTGATCCTGCTATAAACAACAGAAACTTTGTGCGCACGAGATTAGTTTTCATAAATCACAGGAACATGATTTTCAGTTGATTCTTTGTGCAGGAGATCAATAAAAAAATTATCTAAAACTTCCTAATTTGGTGGAATTTTTTCCGTTCCATAAGTTTGCGTAAGTCACAGATTACTACAGAATGTTCTATTTTTGACAGATTCTGTTTTTCGTGTGTTGTTTGCTTATTTTGATGAATCTATGGCTAGTAAAATAGTTTATAAACCATAGGGAAGTTGGAATACAGTAAGTTTAACACCAATATAAATAAAGAATGAGTTCAGTACAGTACCTTGAAGTTGTGTTTTGTTTTATTTCGCTAACAGAGCTCACGAGATTTTCTGTTGAGTTTTGTGTTGTGAAGTTTTCAAGTTTTGGGTAAAGATTTGATGGATTATGGAACAAGGAGTGGCAAGAGCCTAAGCTTGGGGATGCCCCAGAAGGCATCCCCTCTTTCGTCTTCGTCCATTGGTAACTTTACTTGGAGCTATATTTTTATTCACCACATGATATGTGTTTTGCTTGGAGCGTCTTATATGATTTAAGTCTTTGCTTTTTAGTTTACCACAATCATCCTTGCTGTACACACCTTTTGAGAGAGACACATGATTCGGAATTTATTAGAATACTCTATGTGCTTCACTTATATCTTTTGAGCTATATAGTTTTTGCTCTAGTGCTTCACTTATATCTTTTAGAGCACGGTGGTGGATTTGTTCTATAGAAATTATTGTTCTCTCATGCTTCACTTATATTATTTTGAGAGTCCTACAAAACAGCATGGTAATTTGCTTTAATCGTGAAATTGATCCTAATATGCAAGGTATTCAACTTTAGTAAAAACTCTCTTATGAGTGTGTTGAATACTAAGAATTGTTTGATGCTTGATGATTGTTTTGAGATATGGAGGTAGTGATATTAAAGTTGTGCTAGTTGATTAGTTGTGAAATTGAGAAATACTTGTGTTGAAGTTTGCAAATCCCATAGCATGCACGTATGGTAAACGTTGTGTAAAATATTTGAAACATGAGGTGTTCTTTGAGTGTCAGGTCGGGGGCGCGCGATGGTTAACTCCTACCAACCTCCCCCCTAGGAGCATGCGTGTAGTGCTTGCTTTTGATGACTTGTAGATTTTTGCAATAAGTATGTGAGTTCTTTATGACTAATGTTGAGTCCATGGATTATACGCACTCTCAACCTTCCATCATTGCTAGCCTCTACGGTACCGTGCATTGCCTTTTCTCACCTTGAGAGTTGGTGCAAACTTCGTCGGTGCATCCAAACCCCGTGATACGATACGCTCTATCACACATAAACCTCCTTATATCTTCCTCAAAACAGCCACCATACCTACCTATTATGGCATTTTCATAGCCATTCCGAGATATATTGCCATGCAACTTTCCACCGTTCCGTTTATCATGACACGTTTCATCATTGTCATATTGCCTTGCATGATCATGTAGTTGAGATCGTATTTGTGGCAAAGCCACCATGCATATTATTTCATACATGTCACTCTTGATTCATTCCCGGTACACCGCCGGAGGCATTCATATAGAGTCATACTTTGTTCTAGTATCGAGTTGTAATCATTGAGTTGTAAATGAATAGAAGTGTGATGATCATCATTCATAGAGCATTGTCCCTAAAAAAGAGAGAAAGGCCAAAAAAATGGAAAAAGGAAAGGCCCGAAAAAAAGAAAAAAAAGGAAAAAAATAAAAAGGTGCAATGCCACTATCCTTTTCCATACTTGTGCTTCAAAGTAGCACCATGATCTTTATGATAGATAGTCTCTTGTTTTGTCACTTTCATATACTAGTGGGAATTTTTCGTTATAGAACTTGGCTTGTATATTCCAGCAATGGGCTTCCTCAAATGCCCTAGGTCTTCGTGAGCAAGCAAGTTGGATGCACACCCACTTAGTTTCTTTTGTTGAGCTTTCATACATTTATAGCTCTAGTGCATCCGTTGCATGGCAATCCCTACTCCTCACATTAACATCAATTGATGGGCATCTCCATAGCCCATTGATTAGCCGTGTTGATGTGAGACTATCTTCTCCTTTTTGTCTTCTCCACATAACCCCCATCATTATATTCTATTCCACCCATAGTGCTATGTCCATGGCTCACGCTCATGTATTGCGTGAAAGTTGAAAGAGTTTGAAAATTCTTAAGTATGAAACAATTGCTTGGCTGAAACCGGGGTTGTGCATGATTTGAGTATTTTGTGTGACGAAGATGGAGCATAACCAAACTATATGATTTTGTAGGGATTAACTTTCTTTGGCCATGTTATTTTGAGAAGACATAATTGCTTAGTTAGTATGCTTGAAGTATTATTACTTTTATGTCAATATTAAACTATTATCTTGAATCTTTCGGATCTGAATATTCATACCACAATTAAGAGGGTTACATTAAAAGCCATGCCAAGTAGCATTCCACATCAAAAATTCTGTTTTTATCATTTACCTACTCGAGGATGAGTAGGATTAAGCTTGGGGGTTCTTGATACGTCTCCAACGTATCTATATTTTTTTATTGTTCCATGCTATATTATATTCTGTTTTGGATGTTTATTGGGCTTTATTATACACTTTTATATTATTTTTGGGACTAACCTATTAACCGGAGGCCCAGCCCAAATTGCTGTTTTTTGCCTATTTTAGTGTTTCGCAGAAAAAGAATATCAAACGGAGTCCAAACGGAATGAAACCTTCGGGAACGTGATTTTCGGAACAAACGTGATCCAGAGGACTTGGAGTCTACGTAAAGCAATCAATAAGGAGAGCACAAGGCAGGGGGCGCGCCTACCCCCTGGGCGCGCCCTCCACCCTCGTGGGGCCCACGTTGCTCCACCGACGTACTTCTTCCTCCTATATATACCCATACACCCGGGAAACATCAGAACAAGAGACAAAACCCTATTTCCACCGCCGCAACCTTCTATACCCGTGAGATACCATCTCGGGGCCTTTTCCGGCGCTCCGCTGGAGGGGGCATTGATCACGGAGGGCTCCTACATCAACACCATAGCCTCTCCGATGATGTGTGAGTAGTTTACCTCAGACCTTTGGGTCCATAGTTATTAGCTAGATGGCTTCTTCTCTCTCTTTGGATCTCAATACAAAGTTCTCCTTGTTTCTCTTGGAGATCTATTCGATGTAATCTTCTTTTGCGGTGTGTTTGTCGGGATCCGATGAATTGTGGGTTTATGATCAAGTTTATCTATGAACAATATTTGAATCTCCTCTGAATTCTTTTATGTATGATTGGTTATCTTTGCAAGTCTCTTTGAATTATCAATTTGGTTTGGCCTACTAGATTGATCTTTCTTGCAATAGGAGAAGTGCTTAGCTTTGGGTTCAATCTTGCGGTGTCCTTTCCGAGTGACAGCAGGGGCAGCAAGGCACGTACTGTATTGTTGCCATCGAGGATAAAAAGACGGGGTTTATATCATATTGCTTGAGTTTATCCCTCTACATCATGTCATCTTTCCTAATGCGTTACTCCGTTCTTATGAACTTAATACTCTAGATGCATGCTAGATAGCGGTTGATGTGTGGAGCAATAGTAGTAGATGCAGAATCATTTCGGTCTACTTGTCACAGACGTGATGCCTATATACATGATCATACCTAGATATTCTCATAACTATGCTCAATTCTATCAATTGCTCGATAGTAATTTGTTTACCCATCGTAATACTTATGCTATCTTGAGAGAAGCCACTAGTGAAACCTATGGCCCCGGGGTCTATTTTCCATCATATTAATCTTCAACACTTAGCTATTTCTATTACCGTTTATTTTACTTTGCATCTTTATCATAAAAATACCAAAAATATTATCCTATCATATCTATCAGATCTCACTCTCGTAAGTGACCGTGAAGGGATTGACAACCCCTTTATCGCGTTGGTTGCGAGGTTCTTATTTGTTTGTGTAGGTGCGTGGGACTCGAGCGTGGTCTCCTACTGGATTGATACCTTGGTTCTTAAAACTGAGGGAAATACTTACGCTAATTTGCTGCATCACCCTTTCCTCTTCAAGGGAAAACCAATGCAGTGCTAAAGAGGTAGCAATTCCCCAAAACCAATGTTGGTGGAATGGATGAAGCTATCAGAAGGTTCTTTTGGCAGGGCAATGGGAAGAAAAGAAAATGTCATATGGTAAGATGCCCTGTTATCTATAGACTAAAGGAAAAAGGAGGCCTTCGCATTCATGACCTAAAGAGATTCAATATGTAACATGTTATGTAAATGGTGGTGGAACTTGGAGAATATGGAGGGTATGTGGCAGGAGATTATCAGGGATAAGTATAACATAAAGCATAATATTTGCCAAAAAATGGGTTTGTGAATGATTCGCCATGTTGGGCAGATCTGGTCAAACTTAAATAATTTTACATGAGGGGCAGGAAAGTGGTGGTTGGGGATGGGAAACAAACTGACTTTTGGCAAGATACTTGGCATGGAGATACACCTTTGATGGATCTGTTTCCCGAGCTCTTCTTGTTTTGTAATGAAACTAGGAGAACTACTCCCTCCGTTCATTTATATAAGGTGTATTTGTTTTTTGATAAAATTCCAGAATGTAAGGTGCATTTCTTCTAATTCCTCATAATTCCTTTGTTAGCCCTCCAGAAATAAGGAAAGTATCTCTCTCCTGATTGTCTGTGTCTCTCCTTGTAGCAAAAGAAGGAAACTATCTCTCTATCGATTGCATGTATCTCTTACTTTCCTAGAGTTACTGATTTACTTGCCACTAACCAATAAATTGGCCAAGGGTAATTTCGTCCTAACATGTCTATAATTATGTGCCTTGGTCACAGTGCCGAAAATATTACACCTTACATACAGGAACGGAGGGAGTATGAGATAAATGGTTGCCTTGGCTAGAGACTAACTTTTAAGAGATGACTGAATGATAACCAAATAGAATAATTTAATAGCTTGCACAGGATGGAAGTCTTTATGAATCTCTCTCGGTCTGTTAATGCTCATAGATGGAAATGGGACAAACTGGCAAATTTATTGTCAAATATCTTTACAACCACTTTATCTGATGTGGTCCCAAATTAGATTCTTTAGACACCTCTGGAAAGCTAAAACTCCCTTAAAATAAAAATTTGCTTCATTTGGCACAGTTCAATTGCAACTAAAGATAATATGATCAAAATGAACTAGGTGGGTGACCCTTTGTGTCTCTTCTGCCCAGAACCTGAGGACATTCATCACATGTTCTTCCTCTGCTCTGCGGCCAAGTATATATGGAGCGTTATATCCAAACTCATTGTGGTTAGAGATAGGCATGGATGATCCACCTTGACGGATGGCTCCCCTCCCCTCTCCCCCTCCCCCACTCTGGTGCCTGCGGCGACGTGCGCCCTCCCTACCCTCGTGCCGCCGGCGCCCCTCCTGGCCGGCTCCCCATGCCACCTACCCGTGTCGGCCCCTTCCTCCCCTCCATCTCCCCTGCCGCTCTCCCACCGGCCCCCACCCCGCCCTCTTATCTCCTTCAACAAGTTTTGGGCTCTGGACTCTGATGCCTCGACTCTGATGCGGATCTCCCGTCCCCACTCCCCCTCCGGACGGCGCCGCCTGCCGTGCCCGGGCTCTCATCGTCGTGTGCCCGCAAGTTCGCGCCCGGGGTCACGGCCGGCCTGCCTTCTCCCCGTCGGGGGACTGCGGATGGGTTCATGTCTCTCCGCGACGGCGACCCTCTGGTAAGTTCCCCGTGCCTTCGCCGGACCTCGGCATCCTGGGACCTGGCCCTTGCCGGTGCGTCGTGGGCTCGACGGTGTCTTGCTCCCCTCCTCCCTCCCATGCTGTTCCTGCCACAGTCCTGCCATTTCCGGCGCCGACGGCGTCGGTACCGCCCGTAACCCTAGATCTAGAGGCGGACGATCAGGTGGCTTGTGGGCCTGTGGTTCGGGCTGTCCTTGCTCCAGCTGGGTCCGATGGGCCTGTGGGCCCCCTCCCCCTACCTCTCTAATTATTTTTCCCCCTCTGCCTATGCTAGACTATGGGCCTTGGGTGGCCCCGAACCAATCATTTGCTCCAACTCTGGCCCACTCTCTTGGCCCCGGCCTGGCTCGCTCTGAGTAGCGTTATCTGTCTGGTCGCAAACGTGTACGTACATAGCGGTCGATCGGTGTTTGTGCAGTGATGTACCGTGGCCGAGTAAGGAGCGGCACGTGTTGAAGTAGAGGCGCCGACGTAGAATGTCACGCAGTCCCGTCTATATCATGTACACGTACGTACGACCACGCTGCAAGATAGTAAATACGGCTACGTACATACATACGGGCGGGGTCTCTAACGCGTACAACGACTAATCCTCTTCATCGGAAGCCAACCGGCTGGGTCGGAATGGAGAAACTGCATTGTGTTCATGGGAGGCAACGGAATGTGTCGTGTTCATCGGGAGGCAACGGAATACGTAGTGTTCATCGGGAGCCAATCGACTTGGACGGAACAGCCGAAACAAGGTCTGGCATATCGCAAAATGGAGGAAAGGGGCCTTTTGTTCGACCGCGTACGGTCGAAACGGGGTCCTGTTCATCGGGAAGGGTCTGGCCTACCGCAAAACGGAGGAAACGGACTTGTGTTCGATCGCGTACGGTCGAAACGAGGTCCTGTTGATCGGGAGGGTTGTGGCGTACCGCAAAACAGAGCAAATGGACTAGTTTGGAGCGCCTACGGTCGAAACGGGGTTCTGTTGATCGGGAGGGGTGTGGCGTATCGCAAAACGGGACTCCACGGGCTACTATTCATCCACCGTCGACTTCCTCCAGCCTCCACAAGCTACTGTTCATCCACGGGGTCCTGTTCATCCAGCCCTCCACGGGGTCTTGTTCATCCAACCTCCACCGGCTGCTGTTCAACCAGCCCCTCCACGGGGTCCTGTTCAACCAGCCCTCCATGTACGGGGTCCCTCCACCGGCTATTGTTCATTCACCCCCACGCCTCCTCGATTGGGGTCCTATTCATCTAGCGGCAACTGCCTCTACTACCACGAGATCCTGTTCATCCAACCCCCACCGGGAACTGTTCATCCAACCCCCACCAAGAACTGTTCATCAAGAGGCAGCTTCGATCGGCTTTAGTTAGTAGCAGTAGCGAAGGAATCACTCGGGTTCAGTTAACAGCAAGGGATCGATCGGGGTTCAGTAACGTAGCTAGTGCAATCGCTCGGGTTCAGTTAGAGCCCAAAGCCTCGCTCCGGTTCGCTTAGAGCACAACGCCGCACACACGCTACAGACGTACAAGAGAAACATGCAAACCTCCGCATCGCCGCCCCGACCACCCACCGTGAACCGGAACTCCCGATATTTTCATCGCCCTCGCTTCTACCATGATTTTTTCCATCATGGACGGCCCAAAGAATGTCATGCAGCTGCGTCTCCGGCCCGCCCAGGATGAAACACCCATTTTCTGTCATGATTTTTTGTCACAGAAGTAGGAGCCCACCACATCTATGATGATACCGGGTTTTGTCACAATTATCGTCATAGAAGTGTCGTAAGCATGACAGAAAAAAATTCGTTCGGCCCAAGATGTCACGGATGTGTCTTTTTTTGTAGTGATTGTCGGGTCTGACCACGCTCCCCTCATTCTAGATGACGGGCTTCATTCAGTTTCTTCTCCTCGCTTCCAATTTGATGCCTCTTGGCTGCTAGTAGAGGGCTTCAATGATCTGATATCGACCAAAATTACTTCCTTCTTGGCTGCTGATCGTCGCTCTTTCGGCCCTATGGATGATTGGCACCAATGCTCTTATGTCCTGCACAAATTCTTGCGTGGCTGGGCTTGTAATCGCGCTGCGGACATGCGTAGAGATAAGTTGCGTCTTACGGACCAAATTGGCTCTCTTGATATGCGGGTTGATGGCCCTGGCCTCTCTGAACACGAATGGCATGTGCGGTATTCTCTTGAAGAGGCCTTGATGCAGTTGCATCGTCAGACCGAGGTTTACTGGAGGCAGAGAGGCACAATTAACTGGACCCTGAAAGGCGACTCTCCCACGGCTTACTTCTTTGCCATCGCTAACGGTAGACGCAGACGCTGCCTGATCGATAGTATGCTAATCGATAATGCCAAGGTCTCTGACTAGAATCAGATCATGGCTCACGTGGTGGATTTCTTCTCCTCCCTCCTACCTGCTAAACCTGAGGTTGGGTTTAGGCTTGCTCACTCCTTCTGGGAAGACCAGGATAAGGTTTCCCCTGAGGATAATGATGCTTTGTTGATTTCCTTGTCCGATGAGGAGATTTTTGAGAACATTCGTACCGCGAATACTAACTCGGCCTCAGGCCCTGACAGCTTCTCCATCCCTTTGTTTAGAAAGTGGCCACAGCTTCGTGGCCTCGTTCTTGTGATCATCCAGGGTTTCTACTTGGGGACTATTGACATCTCACGGCTGAACTATGTTGTTCTTACCCTCATTCCTAAAGTCAAAGGGGCTGATAAGATCACGCAGTTTAGACCAATCGCCCTCATTAACAACTTTGCTAAATTCCCGAAAAAAGGCTTTGCCACTTGTCTTTCCCCCATCGCTCATCGGACCCTCAGTCCTTTTCAGTTGGCTTTTGTTAAGGGTCGGTTCATCCTGGATGGCATTCTATGTCTTCACGAGATTGTTCATGATATCCACGCACAAGGCACTAAGGCGGTTATTCTCAAGCTAGACTTTGAGAAGGCTTATGATTCGGTTAGCTGGAATTTCTTATGGCAGGTGTTGCTAGCCAAGGGCTTTGATGGGGTTGTGGTTCATAGGCTCATGCAGTTGGTCACGGGCGGCCACACCGCGGTTTCAGTCAATGGGAAAATCAACAACTTCTTCGCCAATGGTAGGGGTCTGAGGTAGGGCGATCCGGCCTCCCCTCTGTTATTCAACTTCGTCGTTGATTCCCTGTCTCATATCCTGTCGCGGGCGGCGGCGGCTGGATATATTACCCCCGTTAGTTCTTATCTCGTTCCCAATGGCATAACTCACCTACAGTACACAGACAACACCATTATTATAGTTGAACTTAATGATGAGAGTGTTGCTCACTTGAAGTTCCTATTGCTATGCTTTGAAGCCTTATCTGGACTCAAGATCAATTTTGCCAAGAGTGAAGTTATTGTTACTGGGGTATCGGATGCCGAGGCCCTTAGGGTCGCCCATCTCTTAAACTTATCTCTTGGATCTTTCCGTTTCAAGTATCTTGGTCTCCCTATATCTCCTGAAAAACTATTGGTGAGAGATTTCGCCCCGGTTGTCACAAAGGTGGGCAATCGGGTTATGCCTTGGAGTGATCGGTACAACACTCAAGCGGGCAAGGTTGCTCTTATCAACGCCCGCCTCTCCTCCCTCCCCATTGATGGGATTCTACCTTCTTTCTGGAGGGATTCATGTGGGTTTTGACAAGCACAGGGGTGCTTCTTATTGGAATTCGACTGATAACAAACATAAATATAGGATGGTGAAGTGGAAGCTAATTTGCAGACCCAAGAACCTTGGGGGGTTGGGCATCATTGACACCTCTGTTATGAACAAATGCCTCATCATCAAATGGTGATGGAAAATCATGTCCGCCACGGAGCCACCATTATGGCTTAGCATCCTTAAAGCTAAATATTTCCCTTTATCTAGCCCATGTTTGCTCCGTCGACGGGCGGTTCCCAATTTTGGGAAGATCTCGTCAAAGTCCGCCCGGTGTTTCAATCCTTGGTAAAATTTGTGGTCCGAAATCGCAAGTCTACTCGTTTCTGGTTGGACTGGTGGTTTGGGGATTCCACTCTTGCGGTGGCGTTTCCAGTGCTTTTCTCTTACTATCCGGACCCAGAGATCTCTATCTCTGAGCTCTCTGAGAATAACTGGGGCTTGGACCTTCGTAGGACTCTGTCTCCTGAAGAGTTGGATGACTGGCAGCGACTTGTTGCCTGCATCCCTTTGCTCTTGGAGGGGGAGGACTCGGTGGTCTGGCCCCGTTCTACCTCTGGTCGCTTCTCTGTTAAGTCTATATACGCCAAACTTATCTTAGGGTATCCTACCTCTAAGTTTAAGATTATCTAGCGTGCACGGGTCCCTCCTAAGATTAAAATCTTCCTATGGCAAGCGTTTCGTGGAAGGCTGCCTGCCGCTGACCAGATTCGCAAATGGAGAGGACCTGGTTTGGATAGGTGTGCTTTGTGTGGTGTGATCGAAGATACAGAGCATATCTTCTTCCAGTGCTCCCTGGACAAATTCGTGGGGTGCTGCATCAGATCATGGCTTCACATATCTTGGAGCCCATCATCCTTTGCTGACCTTAGGGTCTTGACCAATGGCTTGTCTGGGACCTCTAAACGGGTTTTCTGGGTGGGGTTTGCGATGATTTGTTGGTCGCTGTGGACTACTAGAAACAAGTTTTACTATCGAACACTCCTTCCCGGCTAAACCTGTTGTCTGTTTATTTAAATCTTGCATATTCTTGCAGTAGTGGAGATCATTGACTAGGGATGCTGACCACGAGGCTTTTGATATGATGACTTCAATGATTGGAGCTACTACTTCCTCCCTGTCGCGCCGGCAACCTGGAGTTTAATGGAACTTGGAGGGGCCCTTGCTGTTGTGTTCTTCGTAGTCTGGCCTGCGTGCCATGTATGGCTTGGGAGCCATGTATCAGTACTATGTTTATTTTGTGCGTCTTTGGGCTTTGGCTACTTGTCTGTTTGTCTGGTGAATGTTGCCTGGTGGCTTTATTTTATAAAGTCGGGCTGATGCCTTTCGTCTAAAAAAATGATCCACCAAATACTTTTGGTGGATACCAAAGTTTATGCCTAATAGCATAAATCTACAGATTGTTAGGCTAGTTGTAGTTTGTTGGGTTGTGTGGTAATTACGTAAAAGAGCTTGTTTTGATCAGAAGTTAGTCAGGACACCTGCTGAATTCATATGATATTCATGTTCTTCTATGTGTTATTGGGCAGGCCTACAATCTGAAGAGGATTGAATGATGACGGAGCAAGGTGTTGAGCTGCTGCAAAGGGAGGCATTGACGGCTCATGGTGATGATCAGGGCGAGAGAAGAGGAAGAATCCTGTTGCTGGAGGCTGGTATAAATGAACAGGATGATGAGGCGAACAATAATGGCAACAATGTTATGGATGAAGACTGAAGGATAAGATTAAATGATAAGAAACTTGTAGAAAATAATGGAGATATGTTTGGCTTGAAGACTTCTTCTTTTTTAATGCGGAGAGATGTTTGGGGGACCCTCTCTCTCCCTATTTGTTCTTGCTATGTACGAGGGATTGACAACTCTCTTAGATAATGCGGAGAGATGGGTAATATCTCCGGCATAAAAGTTAGCAGAGAAGCTCCTGCGGTTTCCAACCTACTATTTGCGGATGATTCGTTGATCCTCATGCGAGCGAATGTTATGAACACATGGACTTTGAGAGCAGTTCTGGATTATTATTGTGCCGCCCCGGGGCAAATGTTGAGTGTCAAAAAATCCAGCATATTTTTTAGCCCAAATACAAAATTGGAAGACAAAGTGCAAATCTTTACTATCTTGAATATTATGACTGGGGCACTCAATAATAAATATTTGGGGCTACCTGCCAATGTGGGGATGGATAAAAGCGATAGTTTTCAGTTCCTAATTGATTGGATTATTATGAAGATTAACGGATGGAAGGAAAGTTGCTATCTGCTGGAGGAAAGGAAATTTTGCTTAAATCTGTCGTTCAAGCTATCCCAATATATGCCATGTTCGTCTTTAAAATTCCTGATTTTTTTTTTTGCAAAGGAATCATTGGCGCGATGTCGCAATTCTGATGGGGTGATGAGGACAATTAGAAAAGGATGCACTGGATGGCGTGGTGGAAGATATGTGTTCCAAAAGACCAAGCAGGAATGGGATTACGGGATATACACTATTTTAATGTAGCATTGTTAACTAAACAAGCTTGGCATCTCCTAGATAATCCTTAATCGTTATGTGCCACAATCTTAAGAGACAAATATTTCCCGGGGGGCGATTTGATGAGCGCAAGTTTTAAAAAGGGTTCTTGCTTTACTTGGCAAAGCGTTATGGCTGGAGTGGGCTCTCTCAGGAATGGTTATATATGAAGGGTTGGTAATGGAGAAAATATTGATATATGGAGAGATGCATGGATCCCAAATTGTGCGAAAAGGAGAGTCATTACACCTATAAGAGGGAATCTCCTGACTAAAGTTTCTGCTCTTATTGATCTAGTTACAAATTTTTGGGATGAGGATTTGGTGAGACAAACATTGTGGCCACTTGATGCTCAAAGAGTCATGGCGATTCCTCTCCCGATGCACAATATGTCAGATTTCATTGCTTGGAGCTACACTAGAAACGGTCAATTCATTGAACGGTCAACTTATTTGGAAGAATGGAGTAAACATCATGGGAGGAAATTGGAATATACAAATGGCATGGGTAGAAGAAAGGCTAACCCTATTTGGGGTAAGACATGGAAATTAGCTTGTCTGGTGAAGGTTAATTTTTTTACCTGGCGTACGCTTCATGGGACTCTACCGTGTTGTGTGACGCTGGCGAATAAACACATAAAAACTTCGGCCATTTGCCCAGCATGTCCAAATGGGCTAGAGGATACTAAACATGTGTTGTTTTTGTGCCGAAAGGCAAAAGAAGCGTGGGAAAATTTGGGGCTATATGAAGTGGTTAAAAAAGCCTACATTGTGGACCGCGCAGGAGAGGCAGCCCTGGAAGTATTACTCCTTATGCCTGATCAAGAACTGCTGATACTGGGGTTCCAGAACGCACAGGAGATGATCGCTATAAATGCGTGGTACTTATGGTGGAATAGACGAAAGCTAGTTCATGATGGTAAGTCGCAAGAGGCGTCACAAAACTCGATTGGGATTTGGGCTATAACATCAAATTATGTACATGCCTACTCATCGAAGGCAAATAGGAAGAATGGAGGGTGGAGCAGACCTCCCATGGGTTTTGTTAAATTGAATCTGAACGCTTCTTTTGATCATGATCAACTAAGGGGCACAACGGGTGTTGTTATCAGGGATGACAAAGGAAATTTCATTGTAGGTGGAAAATGTAAGATCAAGTGTTGCGTGGATGCTCTGACAGGGGAGGTGCTAGCACTTAGGTTTGGCTTATTACTGGCACAAAAGGAGGGTTGCAATCGCCTCATTATCAATTCTGACAACATGGAAGTAATAAACACAATGAAAAACGGAGGTCATTCCGCAGGAGCGGCGGCTGCAATTTCCAAGGATTGCTTTTTTATGGCTTGTGATTTTTCTATTACTAGTTTTGAGCATTGTGATGGTGCCCTTGTGACCCAGCATCTTAAGCTGTAGATAAACATAACACGGTCGTGCCATGAACTTGGCATAAGTCGGCCGACCAAACAGAGCATGATATGGACTCTTGATTTTGACCACCTCAAAAGTTAATTTCTCAGCTCTAGAATCATACTCATCTCCAAAGGCCACTTCCAGTTCAATCTTGCCAACTGGGTAAGCCGACTTACCAGGCACCACCCCATGAAAAACAGTGTTGGACGTCCTCAAATCCTTATCAGTCAATCCCATGCGTCGAAAGGTCTCATAATAAAGGATATTAATGCTGCTACCTCCGTCCATGAGTACCTTAGTGAATTTATATCCACCAACCTGAGGCGCTACCACCAGAGCTAACTGACCCGGATTATCAACCCAGAGGGGGTGATCTTCCCTGCTCCATATAATGGGTTGTTCTGACCACCTCAAATAATGGGGAACCGCCGGCTCAACAGAATTCACGGCCCCCTTATGAACCTTCTGGTCACGTTTGCACAAATTAGTAGTGAACACATGATACTGCCCACCATTCAGCTGCTTCGGGTGGCTTTGATAACCCGACTGTTGTTGTTGCTGTCCCCCTTGACCAGACTACTGTCGATTATAACCGCCTTGAGGTCCCTGAAAGCCGGAACTTGAACCGCCGCCCGGGCCATGAAAGTCGTCGGCTCCTGAGCCGCCGCCCGGCCCGTGATTGCCATCAAACGCGTTGGAATTCTTAAAAGCCTTCATGATCGCGCAATCCTTCCATAAGTGGGTGGCGGGTCGTTCTCGGGTGTCGTGTCTTGGGCAAGGCTCATTGAGTAACTGTTCAAGAGATGGGCCCGATCCGCTGCATCGAGGGGCGGTTTGCCCTTACGTCTCGATTGTTACCTTGTGCATTGGCGTTGGCTACAAACTCCGGGTTACCCTCACCGTCGCTTGTTGCCTCCTTGATTCATCGGGTTATGTCGCGACCCTTTCCATTGTCGTTCTTCTTTCCTTCCCTGTTTTTCTCATCGACGCGGGATCCTTGGTACTATCGAAATCGGCGATTTGACTAAAGCTGCCATCAGCGTACCCATATCATTGCAATCACGCTTAAGGCGCCCAGTTTACATCTCGATGGCTCAAAGCGCGCTTCTTCTCCAACATGAGGATCTGAGAGCGGCATCCATCTTGTCGATTTAATGTATTATCTCCTTTACCCGGCGTATCCAATGAGTCGTGGATTCACCCTCCTCCTTCTTACAATTTGTCAAGTCCACAATCGACATAGATTTCTTGCAAGTGTCTTTGAAGTTCTGGATGAAACGGGCCTTTAGCTCTGCCCATGAACTAATGGAATTGGGTGGCAAACCCTTTAACCAAGACCGGGCCGTTCCATCTAACATCATGGTGAAGTACTTAGCCATTGCTGCATCGCTGACCTCCATCAGCTCCATGGCCATCTCGTAACTCTCGATCCACGCTCCGGGCTGTGAGTCGGCCGTATAATTCGGCACCTTCCGAGGTCCCTTGAAGTCCTTGGGTAAACGTACATTACGTAGAGCCGGTACCAAACAAGGAACACCGCCGGTTCTGGTAGCCACTCCCGCCTCAATGGAAGTCGTCGGATAATCTGGAAGGTCCTGACGAGCCGTTTGTTGAGCCGCTAGCTGAGCCGCCCGTTCGTCCTCCCCGACGATTCGGTCCTGCACCGTGTTATAACCGCCAGTTGGTGGTTCTGGCTGGGCGTTGCTCGACAAAGCTTCTGATTCCATGTGCCTGCTGTAACTCGGACTTCGGTTTGGACGAGCCGGAGCTAACCAAGGCGGAGGAGTTGAATGAATCTTGTCCCGGCTGTAAGAATAAGTCTCTTGCTAGGCTAGGGCTGTCTGGACGAGGTCTCTGATCCTTCGGGTCTCCACTGCTGTTGGATCATCACCGTCCACCGGGAGAGCCGCCAAACGTGTTGACGCTGCGATCAAGTTCTCCATGGGGTTGGAAAAGTGACCCGGCGGTATCGGTACGTAACGGGGCGGCGCCATGTTCCCATGAGGAGGTGCCACCTCCCGAGGCTGAGCTGGCCCTCCTGTTCCGGCTGTCATAAACTAATTTGCTTCGGGTGAGTTGCTAGGGCCGGCACCGGGTGTAGCGAAAAGGTTCCGAGGATCGTAAACCGGAGGCAAACGGGATTGAGTTTTCTGGTGCCTCCTTCTCATCACCTCATTAGATGCGTTCAGGCTCATATTAAGCTGGAAAGCCTCTGACTGGAGTTGTTGCGCCCGTGCATCCAAAGCCGCTCGTTCTGTAGCTAATATGGTGTCCTCAGCTGCCAAGGCCTCCTTGGCCCGAGCTATCTCCTCACGCACCCGTGCCACTTCCGCGTTATGCTCATCTTGATTTGCAGGAATAACCGTGGCGGTTAACAGGGCCGTAAGCTTATCCATGAGATCCATCAAGATGTCGAGCGGCGGGCGACGTGGCCTCTGCCCGGCCGCTTCTGACCCGGACGTTATTGCTGTTGCAGCCGTTGAGTTTTGACCGGGTTGAGTACCAGCCATGAAGACTCCTGCCTAGCTTGGTGGCTCATAGGGGTCCGGAATACTGGAGCCATCTGAACAGCCCCCAAGCATGCCCTCTTGCACTTGATACAGCGGATCTGTTGAACCGGCGGACGAATCACCGTCAGAGAGGACGGCCGTCTCACCACCATCTTCAGATCCTTTACAAAGTTCCTCTCCGTGGATGCAACCCACGAAGGCACGCTTCATGACGGGTTGAACTCGGGCGGGTCTCGCGCGCTGAGCCGTCTCGATGAGGTTGATGCAGTTGTCCGGCTCAGGGCCCGGCTCACCAATCCGGCCGATGAAGACGTGGATTCCGCCGAAGGGGACCCGGTACCTGTACTCAATTGAGTCGGCGTCGGGGCCCCAGCCTTCGTCGTCGATGTAGATCTTGTCGCGACGACTCTTGGTCATCCGGCCCACTGCGTATCCCTTGAGCCCTTCGAAGTTGCCCTTCAAGACTCAAATCCACCATGCGCTGGCCCCACGGTGGGCGCCAACTGTCGTGGAAGTGTCACGACAGATGTCCTCTTGCAAGGACTTAGTCGTGGAGCCATCGCAACTAGGAAGCTTAAAGGGGTTAATCGGGACAAAGGACACGAGAGGTTTATACTAGTTCGGCCCCTTATGGTGAAGGTAAGGCCTACGTCTAGTTGGGTTGGTATTGCTTGATGTTTCGATGACCAGGGAGCGAGACACGCTATGCCCGGTTCTCGATCAGTTGTTTCTTGTCCTAAGCCGCCAGCGGGTCGTCCCCTTATATACACGGGTGGACGCCCTGCGGTCTACAGAGTCCCGGCCGGCTCATAAACAGTGTCCGGCTCGGTGACTAGTTAAATCTACCTTATGATACAAGTCATGCCATCATGGCGGTTTATCACTATGGGCCTTAAGCCGCCTGTGGACCTTAGACCCTTTATTGAACCGCCATCTTCGTGCTTGGTCTTTGGGCTTCTTCCTGATGAGTCTTATTTGCGTAACCCGGCCCCTCCTGGGCGAATTACACAAATAGTTATATCCCCAACAAGCATTGTAATAGAGAAGCAAACAAAGTAGCCCATGAGCTTGCTAGAATAGCAAAATGTCCATGGCTAGGGATTGGATTGAGGATCACATGATGTAACCATTATCTCTAATTAATTAAGTCAATGTTGTTTTTCAAAAATATACCATTTGTTGTCGTTGCTCATCTAGCTTGTTGTTAGCATTAGATGCGGCGACGTTTGGTGAGGGATCTTTTATCTTTGTAGTTTACTTTTTGCACCAGGATGCTATATTATTTTTGTTTTATTGTTCTGCTATCTTTTGATAGTGGAATCCGGTCCATTTTTGGTTCATATGAAAAATACGTTATTTGAGTTCACATATTTTTATCGGGTCCAAGCAATGAACGCCAGACCACAACACCAAAGAAAATGCCTTCGACAATGAGATGGTGCATGTACCATGTCGGTACCGCATCTAATGATGGTAAAACTGAGGGTTTTCAATGACAAAAACGTGAAACAATGTTTGAAGCACCAAAAACCAGAGCAATATTTTTTGATATGTCTCGACCATGCATATGCTAAAAATTACCATGATTTCCTCTTGGTCTAGTTGCCTCATGGACCAACAGGGTTGCGCCATCTCAGGCCGATCACTCGTCTTCCAGCTACCGACGCACAAGTCATTGTCATTGCACATAGGCGAGAGAAATGAAGCCAACGACTCCAGCCACGATAAGGGAGGAGAAGCCTTGCCGTCGCATAGAGAAAGGCCACTCCCAAGGGTAGAGCGAGTGAGATGGGCGTAGAGAGATGACCAAACATATTGCAAACGTTCGATTTTTACCGTATATACCCCTCCCCCTCAATAAAAAAGAAGAAGCCAATTCTCACATGGAAGAATGTAGTTAGACATAACATCTAGACTATATTTTTGGGTGGCCTCGTATGGGGAATCCTATATAACTAGATAAAACAAGTAATACCTACTACTACCTCCTATTCATAATAAGTGCCAAAATTTTGAACTAACGCCCGTGGGTGTTGGGGCGGAGGGGGGGGGGGGGTCATTCGCAGCATATCATAATTATCGTAGTCATGTCAACAATTGAATATGTTTGTTGGTTTGCTTGTATTTTTCCCATGATTCAGTGGGTTTCGTAGTTTCAGCAAACATCCAATTTTGTATTGGTGTTTGTACCGTATTTATTTCCATCCATATTTGTTTCTATGGTTTTCTAAAAAAAATCTTCCAAAAAATATGAAAAATAATTAGTACCACTATGTTTCATCCCTTTTTTGATCTCTACCCCTAATCATCGAACCACTTCTTGGTAATTAGCCTATTTATAGTAGTGAAGTATATGCACGATTATATTTAAATGTCTATCACTAGAAATAAGTGTGCACGCATAATTGAGATCTCATCATTGGCAAAAAAAAAAGAAGATTAAGATCTCATCATGGGGCAGTGCTAATCCACCACTTCTGCAGAACAATGCTAATCCATCACCTCTGCCATCACTATTCACAGCACTAAAACCTTTTAAACCCAACCTTCATCAAAGTTTCTCCATCTTATCTCTAGCTTGATGTGTCTTACAGAGGAAGACGAGCTTGGGGCAATTGGTTCTTGAGAGGGCCAACACCTCGCGAACTGTCCCTCTCCTCCGACAGTTTCAGAATGGGAGATTCATTGATCCTGGCGGCACCCCTCCTTGGAGCCCGCCAAATTAGCTTGACCATCCACATTTGATTTTCATACAGATGTTTGTACTGTATTTATTTCCGTTCATATTTCTTCCAAGTTTTTTAAATTCTTTTTATCTTCCCAAAAATGAAAAGGAAATGTAGTAGTACCACTCAGTTTCATCCTTCTTTTTATCCCTAGCCCTAATCACTCAGTCACTCTCGTAATTAGCTTATTTGGGGTAGTGAATGGTATGCACAACTATATTTAAATATATATCATAAAAAAATAAGTGTGCACGTATTATTGAGACCTCATCATTGGCAGAAAAAAAATGTTTTTAATCCAAGAAGAAGAGATTAAGATCTGATCATGCAAAGCATGTATGCAAGTATGCAACGAACGTCTTCAACGACTGGTTTGGCTCGCTTAATGCGCATATAGTATCCCTTTCTTTAAGCATCGGAGAAAGAAGGGCAGGAGGTCGCTTTCGTGCATGTCGGGGGCTTGCTTTCGGTTGTGTGATGTGCTCCTCCGCACCCGCGCGTTGATGCATCCACGTCGCGCCTCCTCTCGTCGACCTCTTTGCCTATATACCACACAGATCATCACCGGCCGATGCACCCGCCGACCTCTCCTCTCCATCATACCACGCACTAACACCGATCGACGCACGCCGAGGCGCAAAAGGATTCGATGATCGCTATTGCCGGCGCGGTGGTCGCCGGCGTGGCAGCCGCGGCCACGGCAGGGATTCTTGCCTTGGCGTCGTCGCACGGCGACCGGCCCGAGGATGCCACGAGCGCCGTGGCGGCGGCGGCGGCCGCGCCCCAGGAGTGCGCGGTGTGCCTGTCGGAGCTGGCCGGAGCGGCGGGATGCTCCGGCGACTCCGAGCCATCGGCGGCGCTGGTGCGCGTGCTGCCGGGCTGTGGGCACGGGTTCCACGACGAGTGCATCGGCAGGTGGCTGCTGCTGCACTCCGAGTGCCCGCTCTGCCGCTGCCCCGTGGTCACCGCGGACAGTCGGCTAGCCAGGAAGGCCGTGTCGCTGGCGGAGGCCGCGCCTGCCTTGTCGCGGCCGGCTAGGATCGCGTGCGGCTTCGGCGACGGGAGGGTGGTGTGGACGCGTAGCCCACCCGTGGCATTGTAAAGGGCCGTGTGAGGAAGGTCATCTGATTACTCGAGGATTAGTGAAGCCAAAGTGGAAGGAGTGCTTCAAGATTTCACATTATTCTTGGTTGATTGTGTGGAATCGGATTTATATGGCTTGTCACTTTATTCTATAGCTTGTCACTTTATCACACAGGTGAACCTTAGGGTTTTATTTATTTATTTTGTACTTCCGATAAATTGATAATAGATCCGGGTCTTTTTCCGAAGAAAAAAAGATTCGTAAGCTATGGGCACACATGCCAGCTTCTTCAGTTCTTTTTTTTTAGAAAACGCCCCTCGAGGCTCTTAATTTATTAGCGGACGAGTTTATATCTGGTTGAACATGCCTCAAACAAATAAACACATATTACATCATACATAGTGAAGGAAGGAGCAAGACCAAGAGCCTCCCTAGCCGACACATGTGCTGCTACATTGGCACTTATTCTCACAAAATGAAGCTTAAACCCCCGCAAGGGCGACATAAGTGAAGTCACCTCTCAAAATATACACTATCATTGAAAGCCTGGACCTGCGAGAGATTGAGCTCTCGGGTAGAAAATTTACTTGGGCGAATGCGATGCCAAATCCGACTTATGAGAAGTTGGATCGTGTATTGGCAAGCGTCGAATGGGAACATAAATTCCCCCTTGTGTCGGTTCAGGCTTTGTCCCGAGGAGTTTCTGACCACACGCCGTTATTTGTTGATACTGGAAAACCAACTCACAAGGGAAACAAGAATGTGTTTTCGTTCGAGATGGCCTGGTTTGAAAGAGCAGGGTTTCTAGACCTGGTGGCCAGAGAGTGGGCCAAGGACCTTGGAGGGAGGACCGCGCTTCAGCGCTGGCAGAATAAGATTAGGCACTTGAGAAGTGTTCTACGGGGTTGGGCTAAACATCTGAGCGGGATATATAGGGTTGAAAAGGAAAAGCTCCTTGCCCTTATACAGGCGCTGGATGTAAAAGCGGAAACCACAATCTTGACACCGGCGGAGCTTCAGACCAAAATCGAGGCGGAAGTGCGTTTAAAAGAACTCCTTAGGGAAGAAGAGTTGAAGTGGGCGTTGCGGGCCAAGACCCGCCGAGTAGTCCAGGGGGACGCGAACACACAATTCTTTCATATGATTGCTAATGGCAAACATCGCAAGAAGAGGATCTTTCAGCTGGAGCAAGATGAGGGCACGATTGTTGGTCAGACAATCTGAAAACGTACATTACCGAATACTATAAGCAGCTGTTCGGCCATCCGAAGAGAGTACTGTGTCTCTCGATGAGTCTAGGTGGAGGATATCCCTCGCTTTCAATGGACGAGAATGGTACTCTTGTAGCTTCTTTCTCGGAGAAAGAAGTACTCGAGGCCATCTCGCAAATGAAGCATAACAAGGCACCGGTCCCGACGGATTCCCAGCGGAGTTCTATAAGAAATGTTGGCATATCATCAAAGGGATTTGATGCGATGTTTAACGATCTGCTTAATGGGCGCTACATCTGTTCCAGCTAAACTTTGGTACAATTACCCTTCTTCCGAAGAAAACAGAGGCTGTGAGAATTGAGCAATTTAGGCCCATCTGTCTTCTTAATGTTAGCTTCAAAATATTTACCAAGGTTGGGACTAATAGACTCACACAGATTGCACATAAGGTGGTGCAGCCATCTCAATCTGCTTTTATGCCGGACAGGAATATCCTGGAAGGGGTTGTAGTCCTGCATGAAACACTTCATGAAATCCACACGAAAAAACTGGATGGAGTTCTTTTCAAAGTGGACTTCGAAAAAGCGTACGATAAAGTCAAATGGCCTTTTCTTCAACAGGCATTACGCATGAAGGGTTTCGATGAGGCTTGGCGCCGCCAAGTAGAATCGTTCACGCAAAAAGGAAGTGTCGGCATAAAAGTAAATGACGACGTTGGGCATTACTTCCAGACACACAAAGGCCTGCGGCAAGGAGACCCCATGTCCCCGGTCTTATTCAACATTGTAGCTGATATGTTAGCCATCCTTATAGGCAGGGCAAAGGAGGCTGGTCAGGTGGGTGGCTTGGTGCCCCACCGGTTGATGGGGAGTATCCATTTTGCAATGACGCTGATGATACTATTATCTTTATGGAACATGACCGGCAAAAGCACGGAATATGAAGCTCGTGCTTTGCTTATTTGAACAGCTGTCGATTAAAGATCAACTTCCATAAAAGTGAACTGTTCGCTTTGGTAGAGCTAAGGAGGAACAGGAGGCTTACAGCAGTTGTTTGGCTGCGAACTAGGGGTTCTACCTTTTACGCACCTAGGCATACCCATACACCACCGTAAGCTTACTAATCGAGAATGGAAGTGCATTGAGGACCGCTTTGAAAAGAAACTTAGCTGTTGGAAGGGCAAACTCATGTCTTATGGAGGCGGTTAATTCTTATTAACTCGGTCTCGACAAGTATGCCGATGTTCCTCCTATCTTTCTTTGAGGTCCCAGTTGGGGTTCGTAAAAGACTAGACTTTTATCGATCTAGATTTTTTTGGCAGGGGTGACGAACTCAAACGAAAGTATAGGCTAGCCAAATGGGATGTCATTTGTCGGCCCAAGGACCAAGGGGGCTGGGTATCGAAAACCTCGAGGTCAAGAACAAATGTCTTCTTAGTAAGTGGCTGTTTAAGCTGGCGGGACCGACCGACGAATTTGGGTGCAGATTCTTCGTAACAAGTATCTGCAGTCCAAAACGTTATCTCGGTGACAGAAGGCCAACTGATTCACCATTTTGGAAAGGTCTTATGAGAGTAAAGACATCCTTCTTTAATAGAACATGGTTCAAAGTCGGTGATGGAACTAGCACTCGCTTCGGGAGGACAATTGGTTGGGAGATACACCACTAGCAATTCAGTACCCAACCTTATACCGTATTGTCCAGCGACGAGATGCGTTAGTTGCCTCCATTCTGCAGTCTAACCCACTTAATATTCGGTTCCGGCGGGTGCTTGCTGGTGAGAGATGGGAAGCATGGCTCCATCTGGTGCGGAGACTGATGGATGTACAGCTTACGCAATAGCCTGACCAGCTTTGCTGGAAGCTCTCTAGGAATGGACAATTCTCTGTTAAGTCGATGTACAATGATGTCATTAACTCTATTGCCCTTCCTACAACCAACCATGTTTGGAAAGTCAAGGTGCCTCTGAAAATTAAAGTGTTTATGTGGTTTGTGCATAAACAAGTTATTTTAACAAAGGATAATTTGGTCAAGCGCAATCTGGACTGGATCTACTAGATGTAGTTTCGTGATCGAATGAGACCATTAAGCATCTATTCTTTGATTGTCCTTTGGCGAAGATTCTGTGGCGCGGTGCACATTGCCTTTAACATTACTCCTCCGAATACGGTCGGGTCGTTATTTGGAACGTGGCTGGATGGGATAGAGTCCGATACAGCTAGACATATTCGTGTCGGAGTGTATGCGTTGTTATGGGCAATCTGGAACTGCAGAAATGATCTAGTTTTTAACAGAATGACTACTATCCATGTTTTGCAGGTTATTTTCCGTGCTACGGCGCTGATCCGTATGTGGTCCTTACTCACTCCGATGGAGTCCAGGGAGCGTTTGGTTATTGGATCTGCCCGGTGGGAGACGGTAGCGCGGGATATCTTCAACCGGTTTGGTTGGCGGTCATGTAATAGGATAGGCAATTAGTTTCCTACCTTTTACCTTCCAGCCGGTTGTGGCATTTGGCTTTCTGGCTTGTTTTAGTGTCGAGGGGCTCGGTGAGCCTGTTTTGTTTTGTGACAGACTCTGAGACTTTGTACTACGTTTTTATTTTATGAGATGGCCGCATGCATCTTTCTGATGCAGAGGCCGGGGCTATTACCCCTTTTCGAAAAAAAAAAAATATATATGGTACCCCATCGATCTATCATTCTCGAACTGCCACATCGACACCACTTCCTAGCAGTCCGTCTTGATCACCATATCATGAAACCCATTTTCAACAGAGAAAAGCATTGCATCACGGCATGCGGGAAGCTCGATAATGAACGGGGCAGAGATTGCTTCATAACTAATGCATTTAGTTTGAACGAAGTTTCCTCTATGATCTCTTGCAATCAAACCCGCTCCCGCGTGCCCTCACATTCTGGGGTTTCCCTACATGGTCTCCATACCCGAAGCTTGTTCAATTCATCTTCTATAATAACAAGGGGTGACCTGAGATAAGATATGAAAACTAGGGTTAGTTTTATTGAAAGTGATTATCCATAGGTCAACCCTCCCGACATCAGCCCTCCTCACTCTCCCCTCTACCTCGCCGCCACCCACTTCTCTTGGGCGCAACTCTCTCTCTCTCTCTCTCTCTCTCTCTCTCTCTCTCTCTCTCTCTCTCTCTCTACATTGCATGGCCCTATGCACGCTAGGCGCGAGTTTTTTCGGTGACGATTTTGGTGCAACAACGCGGCGAAGCTCCTATGGCAATGGTTGAGGGTCGGGCTCTGACCAATTGTCCTGCCACGACAGCTGCGGCCAATGGCTCTAGACCCACCAGTGAGATCTAGATCTGGGTGGGCTTGCAAAGGCCGATCCATGGAGGCATCGGGCTATAGCGGCAATTGGGCATCGTGGTGGTATTAGCGGCAGTAGTGTGAAGGTGGTGTCGGTAGACCACGATGGCGAGGTGTTGTAGCGGCGACAGAGTGAACCAACATGGACAGTGTTGCCCCAATCCGGTGGGTAGGGATGGAGGTGTACAATGATACGGATGAAACTCCTGCCCGTCTCTGGTTGGTGCCAAACCTGGATTCAAGTGCATCACTCTATTCTTTGGCAGAGCACATGCAAATATGCATCAACTGAAATGTCACCTAGCACATTGATGATGGTACCCACAAAGAATACAACGGCCTCCGAGAACACTTTGTCCTCTTGAGAAGTAAGCGCCCTCTGAGAGTGCCAGCCGAAACCAAGTACATGTTCATAGTGCTGAGCCATAAGATGGTTTTCGTCTGCCATCTTTTGAAGCGAGCACCCGTAAGTAGGCTAGGTTTCACAGCCCCAACAAAGCCAGTCAACAAAAATTGCCCAAACATATAAGATTTTTGAATTGTTAGGATATTAGGTAGTTTTTGTTAATCTAAATCCAGATTAGCATAATCACAAGATTACTGATGGCAAGTCGCATGCGACATACTAGGAACATCTAGCATGTAAGCATATGAACCAAAGGAACATGTTAACGAAGAGAGGTTCAGAACATACGAGTTCACCAGAAACTCCGGTGTAATAGCGACCCAACCATGCATGATGGTGAAGACGAAGTGGTCATCGAGGATGTAGTCGAACTTGAGCGAGTAGTCACGTCGAGACGTTCCCCAAAAATCTTATCGCCCCTCATCCGATGCATGTGTGCACACAGTTGTCGGGATGGGATCGTCCAAGATGCAACTCAACACTAGGAACTCGACGGGAGTGTATGTTCTATCTAGTGCTATCTGTTAGGTGTGTAATCTCCCTTGGTATTTCTTCTACATAGAGAGGATGTGTGGCAAAGTGAAGATATCCAATTGACATATGATGGAAAAACTCTCTGAAAATACAAAATGTGTCAACAGTGAGCTCAAGAGTTGACACGTACACACATACACCTAGAGTTAGGCAGTAGATTGTCGTGCAAACATTTAGTTCTTTCAACAAGACGCATAACATTAGCCCGAACTTGAACTCAATTCATGAGTCATGGCGCGAGGCACACGTGACTTGGCATGACATGGTGTGAAGTGAAGTGAGTGAGCTGAGTGCACGTGTTGGTGCTCTTTTTATGGAGTCAAGTTTGATGATACATATAAGGAGTCAAATTACAAGGGATCGACTAGAGATGCTCTTAATTCCCCTTTCCCCTTTCCTTCTCACATTTCTCTTCACTCAACCAAACAATGGGTTATATGTCTTGTACTGTACTCCCTCTGTAAAGAAATATAGTAATCTAAATATTCTTATATTAGTTTAGAGAGGGAGTACCTCTTATACTCCAGTTTTCTTTCACTAAGTCTTATACGACTAATACCTCTCAAACTCTCATTCCCTATATCACTAATTCCCGCGAACCCATAGTTGTAGATTCTTCAGATATTTATTTTGTTCACTGTGAGCGGCTAGAGAGTGGTCGAGCATTGGAGATGGCATGATACATTGACAATACTGTGAACACTCACTCCATTAGTTCTTCTCTGGGAATCAACAAGTATCCATTAATTGTCCATACCCAAATTGTGCACAAGAAACATCTACAGTAGTACAGGCCATGCGTGAGGCATGCCACCGTCGTATCGCGCGCCACGGTTAACGTGTGTACGTATAATACAAAAGAATTTTACATGATGGCCAGAAAATTGCACTACCAACCGAACCTGATCGATCTGCTCAACACCGGCGTAAAAACCGGCCGGCCGGGCAGACCTCTCCTCACGGCTTCCACGTGGCCGGCGGCGGCGGGGCGGCGGGGAACATGGGCGGCACGGCGGAGAACATGGTGTTCTTGTCGACGGCGCCGACGCCCGTGCCGCGGCCGCTGTTGGTGATGGCGACGAGCGCGGCGACGAGCCCGGCGTTGCCGACCAGCGTGGGCTCGTTCTGCGCGTAGCTGATCCGCGCGTCCTTGAACTTGTCGTTCTTGTCCGGGCCGCCGACCATGGCGCCTACGAGCACGTGAGGGTCGGCCTTCTTGGAGTCGCGCCACTTGTTGCCGCCGGTGCACGAGTACTTGATCCCGTTCTTGGGCGTGGACGCCCCGCGGTGGTGCAGCCGCTTCGGGTACTTCTTGCCGTACCCCACCACGTAGCTCATCTTCATGGGGTTGTCCCCAAGGATGTAGTTCAGCTGCTCGATCACCACCACCACCACACAGTTAAGCCACGCATTGCATGATCAACTTGTAGACGAGCACAATGACGATCAGATAAATGGATTATTACCTGGGATTTGGCGAAGGAGCGGAGGTCGTCGACGGTCATGAAGTTGGGGCCGCAGTACCATCCGGGGACGTTGACGGACTCCATGTAGTCGGCGTAGAGCGCGGCGAGGAAGGAGTTGGCGACGGCGTACTGCAGCGCCTGGCCCTGGCCGTGGTTGAACTGCGCGAGCCCACCCTTCGTAAAATTAAACGCGTTGAACTTGGGAAAGTACATGCACATGTTCATGCTGGTGACGTTGTGGTAGCCCATGAGCGACTCCTCGTAGGGGTAGCCGGGGTTGAGGAACATGCGGAGGCGCGACAGCAGCAGCGTGGCGCCGGGGAGCTTGTTGTCCCAGCTGAAGACGGAGAAGTCGAGGATGTTGAAGAAGGCCTTGGCGTTCTTGGGCAGCCTGGGGTCGGTGGCGAAGCTGATGTAGCTGTTGTTGCCCGTGGCGTAGTACATCCAGGAGGCGCTCCACATGAACTCGTCCCAGTAGCTGGTGGAGTTGTAGAAGTACTCGATGGCCGGGTTGCCCCGGGAGTAGGGGGTGCGCTTCCCGTTGGCGCGCGCGAACTTGTACACCGTCGCCGCGCCCTTGACGAGCTTCTTGGAGTAGGCGGCGTTGTCGCGGAACACGATGGAGGCGGAGGCCAGCGCCGCCGCCACCTCGCCGCCCAGGTCCGGGGCCGCGCTCGCCTGCTGCACCGGCCGCGGGTACGCCATGTCCTCCGGCCGGTTCCAGCAGAAGTGGTCGTCCGGCGTGCTGCCGTTGATCTTGGCGGTACCCACCTACAGGCACAAGCACGTACGTGTCAAACCATCACCTGCTGCTGAGTTGAGTACAACTTCACACTTCTACGAAAAATATTCCTTTGTTTTTTGCTCTGTGATTGTGAACCGATGATGTGTGACAAAATGGGAACACAAGTTGAAGAGCATCTTCAGATCGGATCGTGAACACCAAAATTAACAGCTACTCTACTACTTGGTACTCTGAATGAGCTGCAGTGAGGATAGTTAAATTGGCTTGGAGAGTTGGGGTAACATGGCATGTCCCGCTAAGCACATGTAGATAATTGGGTGTCGAACCCTAGCTAGCCTACTGATCTCATCTCAAGTGATAAGAGTCAAAGGTGGTTGGCTGTGCCGCGTGCCCATCAACATCTCTTGCTGGAGCAAGGCTAGCTGTTGGACGGTGCACACTGAATCCACCACGCCAGTTGCATTATTGCACACCCCCTTTCTCTATCTTTATACCTTTTATATTCAACAGATCAAAAGCACCACTTTAAGCAAAACTCTCCATATATGCCTTTTCTAGTTATTATTGTTAACCGAAAAGTCTCACTCTTTAAATGCTTGCTTGATGTTTTCACCGTGCGATTTTCAACGGCCGAGATGGACCGACCGACCGGGCTGATGGGGAGAGCTCACCTGACTGTAGAGCTTGTTGATGGTGGAGGCGGAGGAGTTGAAGGTGAGCAGCAGGTAGTCGGTTCCCCACTTGATGAGCTCCCTCACGTGGTCGTACTCCCCGATCGCCTTGTACCTGTCGGCGTACTCCACCACCGACCAGCTCAGCAGCGTCATGGAGAAGGCCATCGGGAAGTGGAACTTGATGTTGTCGCCGGCGTCGTAGTAGCCGCCGACGAGGCCCCCCTTCACGTCCGGCAGGTCCGCGCCGTCCTTCATGCCCGAGTTCCCGCGCCACGGGATGCCGTTGTTCTTAGGAAGCTTGCCGGCTGTAATATCACCACAAAGAGCAAAATGTTCGTGAGATCGACGAACTGTAACAAATTCTGAATTTCTGATTACAGTAGACAAGATTAAGCTTGTAAAGTACTAGTAGTACTTGTAAGAAACTGAAAATTCAACTTGCAAGTCAGATCAGGATCTAGAAATGCGGATGCTTTGTGTCTGGCGAGATCCAGAAACAGAGCATAGGCAAGATCTACAGCGACATCCATGTGCGGGGCTAAGCTAAAGAAATGGATCAATTGGCTGGCCTACATGTGCGTGAACGTGCCGAGATTCGTACTTTGAATTTCTGAGAGATTTCTCTGAATATCAGCTTGTCACTTTCTGCAAGGGGGCAGGGACAGAGCGTGAACAGGACGGCGTGACATTCCAAGCGTGGGGGTTGCCGTCGTACGCAGCTGTACCCAGCTCCCGATCACAGAATACGTGGTGGACTCCCTTTCTTTCTCCCTTTTGCTTGGCATCAAGATCAAGATCAAGGTGTAATTGCGCACTTAAGATCACAGATCAAAACTACAAATTTAATGTCCTGCTGTTACTTAGCGATTTCTACGCGAATTCTTGAGCTCAGACAGACTTGGGACTCGATCAAAGGCGGATCCGGACAGCTTTCTTAGTAGCAGTACGGATCAGAGAATTGATCATCCAGAAGCAGAGCAGAGCAGGTGGAGGACTGAAGAAGGAGGGGTGCTCACATTTCTGGGCGTTGAAGAAGAGGAGGGCCTTGTGGAGGGCGTCGGTGTACTTGTCGGGCGGCGGGGCGTGGGGCTTCTTCTTGGGGATGTTCTTGGCGATGATGATGGGGAGGCCGATGAGGACGAAGGCGCCGAGGACGGCCCAGAGCATCCACCAGAGGAGCTTGCGCTTGACGACGACGCAGCCGAGGTCGACGTAGCGGTCCTTCTTCTTGGCCTCCGGCGGGCCGAGCAGCCAGCTCTGCTGCGTCTCGTCCAGCTGGTGCTGGTGCTGCAGCGCGCCGCGGTCGATGTCCATGTTGCGGCTCTGGTCGTCCTCCGCGCCGTCGATGTCGAACGCCCCGCCCCAGTGGTTCTGGGAGTGCATGGTGGCTCCCCTCCTCTTGGACGGCCGCCGCTGGAGCTTTCTTGGTCGGAGCTGGCTCGCGCGCGCGCGGTTTCGGGCGGTCGATCAGCGCATGAAGGAGGAAGACGCCCGGGTGGGGAGTGCTGTGGGTTGCTGGCGGTGGGGTGCGGAGCCCGGAGGGAGGCTGGGTGGGGTGTGGTGCGGTGGCCGGGTGGGGAGTTTTGAAGGGGAGGCGAGGGGGGCGGTTGACTTGGAGAAGCTGGGGGAGGCGTGCCACCGTCGCACCCGCACCCGCGCCGTGTGGGGACTGGTACTGGGAGTGGGAAGGGGAACGAAGGGTTGTTGGGGGTCTATTCATTTGTGACTACACCTTTTGCCGCGCTGATTTACCGCTTGTGCTGCACTGCTACGGCCACCTACAAAATGATACGCACCTCTCTAGTAGTACGTTCCACTATTGGTGGTTTTATGATCTTTTGTGGCCGGTGTTCGGTTCAGTAAGTCTATATAACGCAATAATCAAAACCATGTAAACTGAGTCTCGTGGCCGTGTGCATCTTTTGATGCAGAGACTAGGGTAATCCTCTTTTCGAAAAGAAAAAAAAATGTGAACTGAGACTTAATGGTTTGAGGTGATGCCACATCAACCCCTTCCCGGCTCCCCTTTCCCGCTGGCAACCTTAGCTCACTACTCTGATGGCAAGAATGCAAGGGGCTAGTTTCTTCTTGTTGTGTTTTTTCTATGTTTTTAGGTTTTTCTGTCCAAGCTGCAGCACGACGGCGATGACGTTGTGCTAGTGTAGACTATTAGTTCCTTTGGCTCATTTCTCATCAAGGTGGCGTCTTCTTCTATGTCAGACATAAAGCCAATGAGAGTATACATTTACAAATATGTTTCTTTGGCTCATTTTTCATTGTGTATGTTTCAGCGAATGCAATCACCATCAAGAAACCCCAACACAAACACTAGACCTTTTCCCTCGAGAACAAGTATCATGATTAGTTTTCGGTCACTAGTTGCTCTTGAAATTAATGTCGAACTATATTCTTTGGAAAAATAGTAATGCATCACTCGATAAGGAGTAGAAAGTGCCTGACTAACTTGGTTGTTTCAGAAGGCAAGATATGACATAAACGTTTCACTTATACTCAACCAACTTTAAAATGTCGCTTTCTAGACAACATTTTTATAGTTATGAACCAATTGCCGGGTATATGGACTCATTGCAGTTCGAGCTATTCTTGCATGTCTAATGTTGTCCAAGGAAATGTATTTTTGGTATGCACATCTTCTTATTTTATGTAACTAGAAATTATATTATTTTCATTAATTTTCCAAATAGGATATGTTGACTTGCCAGCTCCATTACTAGAGCATATGTTTCTATGTTCGTTAAGAATCATTTGTGCACCCACATTAATGGCTAGAAGATTCATCCATGGGATAAGGAGTAGAAAGTGCCTAACTTTTTTTGCTGATACACAAGATAAATGATTACTCCCTCCGTCCACGAATAAGTGTACATATAGCTTTTGTCCTAAGTCAAAGATTAAATTTTTTTTGACCAACTTTATAGAAAAGAGTAGTAGTATATATGACATCAAATTGATATATTATGCAAGTACATTTCAAAAAGAATCTAGCGATACTAATTTAGTGTCATAAATGCTGCTACATTTCCCTATAAAATTGGTCAAAGTTTTAAAACTTCGACTTAGGACAAAACCTAGATATATACTTATTTACGGACGGAGGGAGTACATAACTGTTTACACTATAGCCGTTGCAGGCCAAACTCTAAAATGGCGGGTCTTTTACGCCCTCCTATTTATGAACTAACGACTATATATATGGACTTAGCGTAGTTCGAGCTAATCTTGTTTGTCTTTTATTTTTCATAAAGTATGGATTTAATTGACTCGAAATAAATCATCAAGGGCCAACCTCTGCATAACTATGATGAAAATAATCAGCATCAACACACACGCATAGAAAAACATACAGGCAAAGAGCAAAAACATGCAAAACCAAAGATACGTCTATACAGAGGGAAAAAAACGAAAGCGTTGGAAACAATGATTTAGAAACAACAACAGCGATCATATCCACGCAGACCATATTCTTGTTTGTCTAATTTTGTTTCTGCAAAAGGGATCAAATCTCTTATAAAGATTCACCGGAAGTACAAAACACCTCAAACATAATAAAAATTACATCATCGTCCATGGGCCACCAAACGACCACTGCCGTCGCCAGAACGAGCCGCCGACATGCCACTGTCGCCGCTCCCATACGGGAGCCAGCCTGACCTTGTCGATGGCAGTCGGGAAGTCTTTGGTATGCGTCTTATTAATTTTTGTGACTAGAAACCTATAATGTTTCCATTAGTGCCTCCATTATTAGATTGTGTGATCCCCTAAAAAAATTATTAGATTGTGTGTAGTGTGTATGATGTCTATGTCAGTTAAAAATCATCATGATATTGATTGGTATAGCCCATCCATGCGCCATGCACGTACGTGGACGTAGCAACCTCCATCCCCTTTTGCGCGCACACGAGGTAGGCGTGCACGCTGTGTACCCGTTGCAGCGGCGCCCTTTCCCTCACCGCAACCTCTCCGCGTTGGAGGCGTCATTGGGATCCACCCGGGATCGAGCGACGCGACGTTGGCCAGTCTGGGCGCGCACACTTTGGCGCATAGTAGAAGCACAGCCGGCGCCGACGATCGCTTGACACCGAGACGCCCCCGAACCGCGAACCGGGCGAAAGATCGGACAAGGGGAGAAATCGGTTTTTCTAATTGCTTTCCATGTGCGTGTTTGGTGGGGGCACATTCAGATATTCTGTTCCAGACACTTCAGAGCAGAGCGGGACGGAAGGGTGGGGTATCCTCTGCTCGCGCATATCGGAATATTTATGGGACTGGGAACGAAAGAACAAATCTCCTTTTCTGTTTATGTTTATGCGCGCGATCGAGCGGGGATGGTCGCTGCCAGTCCCAGCTGCCTGTGCTGTGTCCCTCCCAGCGATGATTTGGCACCAATCAATCCATCAATCAGCAGTACTTTAGTCTAAATGTGGGGTGTGCTTGTTACTTTTGTCATGCGTGCGCATGTGTAGAACATGCATGCAGCAAGCCGTCCCCATCCATCAGCCGTTCGAGACGCCTGATTAACGTTTATATTCAGTTTTTTTTTAAGAAATCCCCAGTACTAGTACTAGGGAAAAGGTGATCCAGTGAAAAGAGCTTCGTTTGACATCGAACTTCTGCGGGTTAATTAACAGAGCATTCATCGCCAGAAAATTGCGTTTCAGTAGTTGGATGAAAACCGCTATCTCAACAAACATGCGCGATGAGTGTCGGTCGCTCCTGGCTCCAGTCAAAGGTGGAGGACACATGGAGCGCGCGAGCTCTTCTTCCTAGCCCATCGACGCGGCATTGTTAATTCCCAAGTGTCCGCATGCTCAGCCTGGCGAGAGGTTGGCATCAATTATGTACGCATCCTTGATTATTATTTTTATTGATTTAGTGGTAGGTCCTGCTAGATGTGGGTGTATCCTCATCATCTTTCCTCCTTTCGTGTTGCAACTGGGCACGCAGGCGATGGATGTCCCGGTCGCCAAGCGACGGCTGGTGTACAGCGATCTTTCACCGGATTTCAGATCATGACAGGCAGGCCGGGAAAACAACTGTGGACGGAAGGGAGGCTGCTGCTGGAGGACTGGCGACGTGCGTCAGTGTGTGGACTTGTGAAATTCAGAAGTAATCCTAGTATTTATTAAGCCCGTTTCTTAAGCAACAAATTTAATGTTCTGCATCAAAGAGGCAAAGAAATTCATGGAGAAACTTGGGACAGTGGCAATGTAACCTGTTGCGGAGTTGCGAGTGTGGAGTTTAAGCTCTCTTTGATCAATGAATTTGGAGGACCGAGTGAGCCAGCGGCGTCGGTTAGGGTGAATATACAAATACAAATGGAGGATTGATTAGTGGAGGAAGCCGGGGAAAGGGACATGCCACTGGCCAGGGGCTAAAAACTAATCCTGTCGAGTTGTTGGACCCATAAGAAATTCAGACACCGACAAATCCGCAAGATGGGCGAGCATATGTTGCATGAAAGAGATTTTTATTCCTCACCGACAGTACCAAACTGCCATCAACAGCGGACGCCCGGCCCTGATTGTTACAGAATAGTGCTAGTATGGAATTAGCGGTAGGCGGTGAAGCTCCTCACCATCTAAACGTTACCAACCATTTTAGGCTGTGTTTGATAGCAGAGTATTACTTAAACTAAAGTATTGAAAACTACAGTATTTTAACCTGCATGTACTAGATGCTTCAGTTTTGATATATCAAAGTATTTTGAAGTATTGTCAATACTGAGACCTGTTTGGCTAGTGTTGTATGGAGCAACGTAAATTAGCTAGCGCCCTTTTGATAGCAGTTGAAAATATGCATGTTCCTAGCTAGCTAGCCATTGCACACTGAAGGATCATGCACAAAGACCACACCCATGCACAAACTGGACGATCATGCACAAACTCGGCCTTAAGTATACCAAAGAGCACGCTTGGTAACACAAGGTAGACGGTGGTGGAGCTGAGTGGACAGAAACGGCCTAGCCGTCTTGCGCGCGAGCATCAAGTCGGACCGGGAGCTACAAGAGGTACGATCTGACCAACACGGCAGTGCCGGCAGCCTATGCAGTGAAGCAGCGCAACAGAGGCTATGGCCGGCACCACGCTCGGCTAGCAGGTTCGTTCTTTCGCCAGCTCTGTTTTGAAAAAAGAGGTCTGGGGCTCTTTTTTAAATGCAGAGGAAATACCATGGTTTTGCCTATACTACAGTATTAAAAAAAACAGTTTTTATGGATAGCCAAACGGCTCACGGTAATTAAAACTATGGTAATCTTAAAAACTGTAGTATTCTATAAATACTTAGAAAAAAATGAGTTATCAAACAAGGCCTTAGTTTCTACCAGTGTGTTCTTAAACACAAGTTTTGCGTTCGGTGTTCGATGTGCATCAGCTTCGCTATGAATTCGGTTACTTGTTTTTTGAGTTGAAGGATTCAGTTACCACCTTTGAACTAAAACCTCGACACTTATTTTGGATCAGAGAGGATACTTTTTTTAATATATGAAGGATGCTTTTATTAACTCAAAGTGAATTCAGTTACTTAGAGGTACGTTTTTAAGTTTGTTAAATGTTACTGAATTTTTCATTTATTTTAAAAAATCAAAGTTAACAACATAACATTTTAAAAGATGGGACCACAACCTGAGCTTTCCTTCTTCCATTCCCCTTCTCCCTCAATAGGCCAAATTTCGTGTTTTGGCCCTTTTCCTAAACAAATTCAGGATCTGACCCCACTTTGAAATATTTTCGAGATTTGACCCTTTTTCTTACCGCCAGGGGGTCTGGCGGTAGGGTTAGACAGCCTACCGTCAGGGACCCTGGCGGTAGGGTACTAATCCACGTCATGGAGAGGCGGCCGTCCCTTCCGTCAGACCCTACCGCCAGGCAACTGGCGGTAGCTGTCTAAACCTCATGCGGTAGGGTCCGGCAGTTATTTCGCCCTGCACCCGCCCCTTCCCATCTCCCCCTCCTCCCCCCCGCCGGCAATTCCTTTCTTTCTCCCCAAGTCGCCTCTCTCCTCTCTCATCTCCTCCACTCCCCTCGGATCTTCACCGATTGTTCACCGTTTTCATGGATCAAGATGGCCCCGAAGAGAGAAACGTAAGCTCCTCCAATCCCTCCAATTAGTTTTTGCAAACTTGCTTCCTATTCGACGCATTATTTGCTTGAAATCCCTCATATTTTTGAACTTAAATTGGATTTTTTTTTCACCTAAGATTGATTGTAGTTGTAGTTCTTAGTTCTTTAGTAACTAGTGGTTTTAGATATGAACTATAATCAATAGTTCATATGTTAGTGTGAAGATGAACCCTCGTTCATAAACTTTTTTGTTAAAAAAATTATGATGTAATGTTGATATGAGGATGAACCCTAGTTTGATGATGCATGTTGATATGATGATATGATCTAGTGTGAAGCTGAACCCTAGTTTGATGATTTATATTGATATGATGATATGACGATGTTGTTTGGAAAAAAAAATTAAAAATATGATGATATGATGTATGTTGGTGGATTTTTTTTTATATGATGCATGTTGATATGATTTGATCCATCATGTTGATATGATGCATGTTGATATGATTTGAGTTCATCTTTTGTTTATGTATGTTTTATGCTTATGGTGCTTTTGTTTATGAAATTTTATTGAGGCGGCCACCTCTTGCGGACAACATCGGCCCACGGTACTGCATGCTGGACTGGGCATTCGACAAGGGTCATCGTGTCCGGTTCATAGAGAATGGAGAGGTAAGTGATATGAATGAAATATTGATCAAAGTTTTCGGATTGATGAAAATAATTTCCTAACTTTTGGCGTTCAATTTTTGACAGATGCTCCAGCCGCTGCGCATGAGGGGTCACGGGGTTCATGGGCATATGGACTACGACGAGCGCTACGCGCCGTTCTTCAAGAGAGCCCGGCTGTTGGGTTTCGTGTTGCAGTTCAAGCGTCAGCCGCCGACGCTTGTCCACGCAGCTCTGACAGCGTTGATTGACCAGTGGCGACCGGAGACCCATTCTTTTCATCTGCCATGCGGGGAGATGACGGTGACCCTCGAGGACTGGGAGATGATTACTGCCATGCCGATCGAAGGTCATGCACTCACCGGTCGAGTGGAGAGGACCATCTGGCAGGAGAGGGTCACCACCCTCATCGGCGATTGCCCCGGTGCCAAGAGTAACCGTACATCCGGTGTGCCGTTGATCTGGCTCTCGGAGCACCGAAAGACATGCCCCGAAGGCGCAGACGAGGCGACTGTGGAGTGGTATGCGAGGGCCTACCTGTGGTATCTTCTCACGGAGGTCGTGTTTCCAGACAGCTCCGGGAACTCTGCCAACTGGTCGTATCTGTTCTTCCTAGCCGACTAGGATGCAGGGTACAGTTGGGGGACCGCATCTCTCGCCTACCTATACCGTTCGGTAAGAGAGTGTCTAATTGCCTACCTTCCTACGAAAGTGTGTCCATGACATTTTCTTATATCTGATCCTCATTTGATGTTTTGCAGCTTGACGACGCAACGCAGAGGACGGGAGACAAGTCCAATATGGGTGGTTTTGTCTGGGCCTTCTCCATTTGGATGTGGGAGCGGCTGCCGGTGGGGCGTCCGGAGAAGTTGCGAAGACGCCCATGGGAAGACTATAGCGAAGACGGCGACGAGACTCGAAACCCCACCGTAGCTTACGAGTGGGACGTTGTCAAACTCTACACGGGCCTAAACAAGACTTCATACAAGACCTACACCAACGAGTTGGATGCTTTGATGCATACGCAGGTATATGAACTCGCTCAACACCTTTCTCTTTGATTCCACTTTTGTCCGAGAGTGCGAACTTACCAAGGTATATGTAATAGGTAAATTGGTGGCCGTATCGTCAAAACCGAGAGTGGGACTTTGATCTGAACGTGATGTGCGATGAGGACCGTGGTCTCTGGCGGTGCATCGTGCCCATGATCTGTGTGTACGCCGTCGAGTGGCACTTGCCACAACGCGTGGCCATGCAGTTTGGGATTTATCAGCATACCCCACCGGGCCAGCCCACCGATACCGGCGGCCACGCGCTCCACCTGTGAGCTCTTTGTTCTCCCTGCCCATGATTTCATTACGATTATCATGTTTCTTGTTGCTTATGATGATCTTATTTGCGCTTATGATGATTCTTGTTGCTTATGCCTTGCAGGATGAGCCGGCAGAAGAATCAGTCGATCACAGACTGAGGAGAGGAGCATAAAACTCATGTGACGGAGTGGAACCGGCAGAGGTTCCGTAAAGATGGGGAGAGGAAAGTGACTGACTGGGATGCTTATCTGGGCCGACACATGAGGTGGTATGATGGTGGCCAGAAGCACCGTCTTCGTCTCAGGCCTCGATGGACGGCGGAAGACATATCGCAGAGCTGGAGAGGGATGACCCCGATGAACATGCATACCAGACCGGCATCAGAGACATGCACAGTGGATTTAGGGAGTTTGCACCCCTCATCAACAGAGTGGTAAGTTTGAACCGACGGTCGTATTTAAAATATTTTATTCGTCATCATGACTGACTTATGTCGTTGCAGTCCGGTGAGCTGAACAGATGCATCTTTGAAGCCTCAGATGCACTAGGTGATCTTCCCGGGAGCGTACAATCGGAGACCAGAGTCAGGGGGGGGGGGCGACGAAGGTACAATTTCAGCCTCCTCGGAACAGATGCATCTTGTTCACTTGCAGTCAGTCGATCTGATACTTATTATGACCTTGCTTCATTGTGAGTGCAGAAGTTCGTGCAATGTTGTCGCAAGCTGGTAGGGTTGCTTGGGTGTGCTGGAGCTGGGTCAGTTGAAGCTTATCGGCCTGTAACCACACAGGGTCTCATCGGCTCATCGAGCCATGCTCCCTCGTCGTCCAGGTTGGTTGGGGAGGAGGAGGAGGAGGAAGAGGATGAGGATGAGGAGGCCACACATGAAGAAGAGGAGGAGGAGGAGGATGAGAGCAACGGGGAGGAGGAGTACGATGAATATTATGGACCTCCACCAACTCAAACATCTCAGGCATCTCAGCTGCCGAAGAAGAATCCTAAGAAGAAGGATTTGCTGAGTCCGGACCCTTTCCAGAGACCGGTTCCTCGCCCGCCCAAGAAGAAGACCGAAGAGACTCGTTCAAAGAGTAACGAGGACCATACCTCCAAGAGGGGAAGGAGCAACTGATTATGCTCTTCGATACTTGGCTCTTTTAGTTTGGTTGAACTTGTGTAGTGGTTGTGAAACTATGTGGAACTATGTGTTTGCTATTTGTGGATCTATGTGTTTGAAATGTTCTATGCACTTCAAGTTATCTTAATATGGATCTACGTGATGCCCAAATTTAATTGTTTAAAATCTATGATATTGTTGTCATATTTGTGAAACTTGCTGTGATATTGAATTTGAAAACAAGCAACCAAATGAACTTGAAAAAACAAAATAGAGGACCCTACCGCCAGGCAACTTTGGCGGTAGGGTTACACAACCTACCGCCAGTCCCCATGGCGGTAGGGTGAACCTACCGCCAGGGCCCTTGCATATTTCGTTACAGAAACTTTATACGGCAAAACGCAGGACCCTACCACCAGGCGCCCTGGCGGTAGGGTCAGACAGCCAACCGCCATGGGTCCTGGCGGTAGGGTGGACCTACCGCCAGGGCAGTAGCATATTTCGTTACAGAATGCCTGGATGGCAAAACCCTGCCACACCTTACCGCCAGGGTCTCTGGCGGTAGGGTTAGATAGCCTACCGCCAGGTTTCCTGGCGGTAAGGTACTTATCCACGTCAGCGCGCGGTGACGGCCGCCGTCCCCCTCCGTCACACCCTACCGCCAGATACTCTGGCGGTAGGATGTCTAATCCTGCCGCCAGGAGCTCTGCGGTAGCAAAAGGGTCAAATCCCGAAAATATTTCAAAGTGGGGTCAGATCCTGAATTTGTTTAGGAAAAGGGTCAAAACACGAAATTCGGCCCCCTCAATACCCAAGTTTTGCATGTTTCGTCCTCCCTCTCATCTCTACCTGATACGCCACCTTGCTCCCCCTCTACCCCCCGTGCTCCCTTACCGAAGTCTGTCCCCAACTCCGTCAATCTCCCGCGTCCACCTAAGTTACATCATCAAGGTACAAAGTCGGCCTCTTGACATGGGCTCCATCTTAATCTGTGGAGCATCTTATTATCATCTTGATGAGCCTCCGTAAGTTGCATTTCATTTTGAGGCTAATTCCTTTTCTTCTTTCTCTTCCTTACAATTATCCTTCCTCCTTCTGCAGCTCATCTTAGAGCATCTCTAGCAGACCCCTTAAAGCGGTCAAACCCGTAAAAAAAAGAGATGTTTACAGTTTCGGTCGACAAAACGGCACCTAGCAGATCCCATAAAACTTGTTCGGCCCTTAAACTTTTTAAAGCGCACTGAAAATCCATCCGTGAGAACCTCATATGTTAGTTTTGAAGGCAGTATACAATTCAACCCGTAAAACGCTCAAACCTCGTCGGAGCAGACGCGCCGCCGCGGAACTGGCCGGAATCTACCCGAAACTCAACGAAATCCATCGCCGCACGCCGGAATTTGCCAACGCCGGTCCGAATTGCAGCCGGCTCGACCTCCACTACCGAGGCAAGGTCATCCACGGGTAGGGCGAAGCAGGCCACCGGCGGCCCGAATCAGGGCGGGGTGGCACTATGGCGGCGTCGGGGCGAGGCATGCCGTGGCCTGAGACAGGCTCTGCCGGGACGGGAGGAAAAAGGAAAAAATGGGCTATAATGGGATACAATTTTATTTACAGGGTCCGCTCTGCCCGGGGCAATTTCGCACCGTAAAAATGGTTTACAGTGCACCTTATACGCGTTTTTAAGGGTCAACTTATACGGGATCTGTTAGAGATGCTCTTAGTAAATAGTGAAATGAAGGTTTGCCTTCTCTTATCGAAGAAATAATATCTTAGCAAGCAAGATAAGTTAATTCTCTATATCATACAAGATGTCATTTCTTAGTTACATACGGAGTATTTTCCAGTTTAATTTTAGTTATTTCATAATTTTAGAAACATGCAAACAATAATTATTAGAAATAACACTAAAATACAATCCATTGTATAACATGCTTTTCTTCTTGTTCACATGACATGTGTCGGATCTCGGGTTCCGGCAAAACACTTAAGGTTCGAACTCTGGGGTGCGCGCGAAGTTCTCCCCCTGCCAATCCACGTCCTAGCTTTGCTAATATCTTAAGGGCTAACTCGACGAACTCGCAACACAAAGAACACAAGATTTATACTGGTTCAGGTCACCGTTGTGGTGTAATACCCTACTCCAGTGTGGTGGTGGTGGATTGCCTCTTGGGCTGAGGATGAACAGTTACAGGGGGAAGAACAACCTCCTGAGGTTGAGGTGTTCTTGTGCTCGGTGTGTGGCTAAGGATTGACTCAAGATCAGATGCCTGAGGCTTCGTTCTCTCCCTACTGCGGTGGCTAGTCCTATTTATAGAGGCCCCGGTCCTCTTCCCAAATACTGAGCGGGGAGGGATTCCACAACGGCCAGTTTGAAGGGAGACAACTAGTACAAGCTATCCTGACAAAAGTAGTCTTAGCCTGCCAAAGGCTTTGGTGGTGACGCCGCCTTGGGCTCCATGGTGACCTCCATCTTGCCATCCTGCTGGTCTTGGTCTCGTTGCACTGATATGGAAACCTTTGCTTGACGCCTCGACACTCCATGCCTGCGCTTGCCCCCTTAGCACCAAAGAGTAAACAAGGACACTGCGCACGCTGGCGCCCGCCTGGTCTCGGTCGTCATGGCTCGCGTCACGAGAACCTCGCGAGGTTTGCCTTGCCTTGATCTCTCCGCCCCTCGTGAGCCAATCTGGTGAGGCCGCTCCTGAGGAGGTCTTGTGTCGTCTGCCTCGCGAGGCTTGGTCCCTCGCGAGGGTCTTGAAAGCTCGTGGGCCGCAGGCAGGCAAGTCTGGGGACCCCCGTTCCCAGAACGCCGACAGTAGCCCCCAGGCCCAAGGCGTGCTCGGGCTTGGATTCGAGGCGAAGCCAAAGGGCAAGCGCGGAGCGCCGCGAGCCCCAATAGCCTGCGGCCTTGGTCGACGCGTGGCGGTTGATTGGACGTGGGCGTCTCCGCTTCCCCACGCCGCCTCGGCAACTGTCCAACTGTCAAAAAGGCTGGCGCAGACAGCGCTTGCCTTCATTGCTTCCTTTCGCCTAGCTCAGATCCCCTTTCTTGCGCCTTGCCTCAGAAATCCCCGGATCTGCTTCCACCCTCCACCGCATCAGCGACCAATGGCGCCGCGCAAGGTCAAGCCCTCCTCGTCGCCGGCTTGGTACGAACCAGCTCTCGACGCGCCCATCATCTCAGAGAAGAGCCTCGCCGCCACACGCTTGCTGACGGTGGCGGAGAGCAACGAGAGGGGGAAGACGGAGCTACGGGTTGCCTCCGATGCGCCAGAACCTGAGGGGAGTACCTTTTTCCCCTTCTTCACGAGTAGCATCATTGCGGGGCGGTCGACCCCCCTTTTCTGATTTCTTCTACGAGGTCCTTGGCCACTACGGGCTGTATGCGCTGCATCTTCATCCCAACTCCATCCTTCTTTTGTCCATCTTTTCCTACTATTGCGAGGCATACCTCGGCATGATGCTGTCTGTGGCTCTTCTGCGCCACTTCTTCCTTCGCGTTAGCGAGGGTCATATCTCTGGGTGCGCCAATTTCATCGCGGCCGGCAAGGACAACTCGATCTCGAATACCGGGAAGAAGGCCGACAACCTCAGGGCCAAATGGGTCATGTTGGGCCAAGTGCATCCACCTGCGCTTGGCGCTACCGACGGAGATGCCCCAGTCCGACAAGGGGTGGTCTTGCGCGAAGCTTACTGATGAGCGGGCGTCGTCGGTGTTGGAGCAGATGAAGGCCGACTTGAAGCCGGGCAATGCGAGGGTGGCCAAAGTGATAGGGGCCATGCTCCTGAGGGAATTCTTGACGCTGCACGTTGCTCCACTTCAGGCGCGTGCGCGCCCCCTATGGAGGCTTGGAGATGAGGAGGACAAGATTCGCCTGAGCCCGGAGGCCTTGCCTGGCGATGAGTTGTCCGCAGTTTCGCCTCTTGGTCGGGGACAACCAAGAGTACCCGTTGAGCGCCTTCGTACCCCTGTTCCGCCGCAGCGATTGGGAGCAGATCACGGCTTCCAGGCCAACTTTTGACGGTCGCGGGCTGGTGCCGCCGGCGCCTACCGGGGCCCCTGCGGCGCCGAAGCCGGTGGAGCTGTCTTCTGATGAGTCCCACGGTGAGGAAGAGGGGGAGGAGGAAGACTCGGAGGTGACCCCCGAAGGGATGGGGGAGATCGCCCCCTTGAGCAAGGCTGACATCCTCCGCGCCCTTCCTGACGACGCCGAGGCCAACGCCCGCCAGGAGAAGGGGGAGCTGCCCGTCATCCCGACAAGGGGCAGATCGCCGCTCTTCTCTCGAGACGTTACTCCCGCCTTGGCGCCATCTGGAGCTGCTTCCAGCCCTGCGCTCGCCTGCTTCGCTCCCGAGCCCAGGCGCCCACACCTCAGGCCTCGAGGCTCTCGGGCTTCAAGCTCACCAAGCGGAGGGTGGACTACGCCGCAGTGGACCAGTAAGTGCTCGAGCTCCATCTTGTTCTTGCTTATACTGCTGCTTCCTGATGTCCTTCCTTGGTTGACCAGGTCGCTGCCTTCGGCGAAGAAGAGGAAGGAGGATGCAGCAGCCGCGCCCCCCTCCGTGAAGAAAGGAGGCGACAGCACTCGCACCTCCCCGGCCTGGTCGCCCTCGCGAGACCAGGAGGGGCGTCGTCACGAGGATTCAGCCCCCGAGGTCCCGCTGGCTTCGGAAGCGCCGATGTCCGGCTTGGCTGCCGAGGTCCCAAAGGCTTAGGAGCCCTTGGTCTCCCAGGCCCTGGTGACGGTGCCGCCTCCTTCTCCTGCGGCGCCATTGTTCCCAGGTTCTTCTGCCTCCTTCAATGTCTTGGAGCGTGCCCTTTCAGAGATGACCCAGCTGCGGGAAGATCTCCTGGGCGCGGATCCGCGCCTGGTAGCCGGGCGCCTGGAGCTGGCAACCGGCTGGCTTCAGTCTGACGCGGCAGTCCGAGCGACGCTGAACCAGGCCGCAACGGTCTCCGAGAAGGAGAAGCGAGCCGCCGCCCAGGCTGCGGCCGATCGCGAGGCGGCGCTGAAGGACGCCAAGGCCGCCCACGACCGCTGTCGGGCGCTGGAGGACGAGTTGAAGGGCCTGCATGATGAGCACGCAGAAGAAGCTCGTGGCCGCAGGGCGAAGGAGGAGGAGATGAGGGCTCAGGAGGATGCCATCAAGAACCGTGACGCCGAGCTGGGGGAGCTGACGAAGACGCAGGCCGCCGAACGTGGTCGGCTGGAGGAGCTAGAGCGGAAGGTGGAGGCGAAGAAGGTCGATCTTGACGCCAAGGCGAAGATCCTGGCTGAGGACCGCGTAGCCTTCACGCTTCTCGAGAAGAGGTCCTGCGAGGCTCTAAACTCACTCTATGAGAAGGGCTTGGAGAGGCCGCTGACCACCGATGAGGATGGCCCCGCCAGCTGCTTCCCTTCTTGGTGAAGGCGCTCGAGGAAGTCGTGGAGGGCATCGGTCCCATGACAGAGGCAGAGGCTCGTGTCCTTTCTTCAGCTGCGCTGACGCGTGTTTTCAGCCATCTGCACCTTTGTGACCCCAGCACTCATCTTGACGAGCTGCTGGAGCCTGTGGCTGATGAACACTGCACGGCTGCAGCCGCAGCCGTGAAAGATTAGGTGGAGGCTCTGCTGAAGAAGTTCCGCGGCTTCGCTTCCGCGCCTTCGACCGAAAGCGCCGCCACTCCTGCAGCTTCGGCCGGTGACCAAGACGAAGGAGACATCATCAAAGGAGAAGTGCCTCTCGTGGGCGTCGATGGTGTTCAGGGATGAACTGCGGCTCCTTTCCTGTTTTATTCCTGCAGCATGCATCATGCCTCGTGGAGGCGTTAAACTCGCGTTTGATATTGTGAGAACAATATGTCTTGTAATATCTGCTTTGAGATTTGAGATTTTGTGATTTTTCTTCCTATTCGCTTTGCGTTCTGCGTCGGTAGAGCCCGGCCCCGCACATACCTCAACTGTCGTTGGGACGACCGGAGACCAGGACGGAACCAAGAGTGAGGGGCTACGTGACCAGTTAGGCTCCTGAGTCGCGATACTCAGGAGTCCCCCATGACGCGCAAACAACTTATAGTAAGGAGACGCGAGGGTAGGATTAGTGTTCTACGTCGGCAGAGCTCGGCCCCACGCATACCTCAACCGCCGTTGGACCGACCGGAGACCAGGACGGACCCAAGGAGTGAGGGGCTACGTGACCAGTTAGGCTCCTGAGTCATGATGCTCAGGAGTCCCCCTTGACGTGCAAACAACCTTCATACCTTTGCCCTCGCCGAGGCTCGGCTCGGGAGGGGCGCGCGACGACCAGGTCCAGGGGACCTGGCTGGGTGGCGACGCTAGGGCGTGACCCGAGCGCAGCCCGTGCCCAGCCCCCTCGCGCGACTCTCCTGAGGGGAGGGTGTTGCGGTGAGGCCGGACACTGAGCTCTGAGGCTCCCTGAGGTTGGTGCGGCCGTGAGGCCGCCCTTAGTTGTTTATCACTAGCGCGGAGCATAGTGCTTCCGCTTGTGCACGGGCATAGCCGCTCCTCGGCAGTGTCGATGGCCAGCGCGGAGCATGGTGCTTCCACTGGTGCGTGGGAGGCGACTCCCTACTGCAGAGAGCCCCCGGGGCGTGTACAGCCCCGCCTTGACACGTGGCTTGCACGACAGGGCTAGACGAGGTGTATCTGGGCACTCGTGAGCCAGCGCGGGACAAACGAGGCCCTACCTCAAGGCGGGTTGCGCCTGGTCTTGGTTTTTGTTCGCTGCGCTGGTCCTGCGAGGTGGTCAGACAACCTGCACCGAACGAATCCCTGAGGTTATCGCATGAGAAGGCCAAGCACCAACGGCCCCAGGAGGTGACGTGAACGGGCCGATCCGCCAGACAGAGCTCAGTCGCTGGAGTTATCGACACTGCAGGGACGGGCCCGAGCACGGACGCTGTGCTTAACCTACTCATCTGAAGGATCCTGAAGAAAGACGGCCGGCGGGCGGCTCCCATGATGGGTGACGATCGAGTAGGTAATAGTCATAGGTAGATCAAGCATGGAAAGCATACTGGCTTAAGTAAATGCAGGAAGGATACATGCCGCTGGGTCAGGCCTGAGCGGCTTGGGGATGATGCAGCCCGAGGGGCGCCCCCGGCAAGGTAAGCTAAAGACATAAAAAAGGGGATACATGCCACAGGGACGGACCCACGCGGCCTGGGAATGATGCAACCCGGGGGGCGCTCCCAGCTAAATAAACTTGGAAAATGTCACCTGGTTTTGTCAATGAAGGGATGTCAGAGCAGCTGAAGGTACGTGGCGAAGGGGTCGCTCCTCGCGAGCCACCAGGGCCCTGAGCTTCGGGAGGCTCTGGGGGTCCAGGCGGTTCCTTGAGGACCGTCTCCATCTCCGTCGGGACGGCGTGGTGCCTGGCCTCTTGAGTCGCCATGGCGTGCCGCAAGTTGTGCTGATAGGAAAACGTCACGCTCTGTAGGCCAAGAGGCATGCGAACGTCAATGAAGACGCGCAGCCCGACATCCTCACCTGGATGGGGAGCTGCGCCTGGTGAGCAGCGGTCGCGCGCATGGCCCTTGCGTCTTGCAGTCCCTGAGTGGTCCCGTGATGAACTCTCGAGCGGGGGCGCCTCGCCTGTGTTCTCTGAGGGAAACGTGCCATGAAGCACGCCTCCAAGTGGTGGCCGAGCGCCTCCCTCGTGATGTTGGCAAGGTCTGAGGCCCTCCAGAAGAGAGCCCCCGAGCCCTGCCTGAGAAGGGCGCTGGGCGCTCCTTCTTATGCGAGGGAGGGAGACGCCCCTAGCGCGGGCGCTGATCCTGACGAGGTACCGCTCGCGACGCCACCCTCCCGAGGTCCTGCGTGGAGCAGCAGCTTCTTCTTCTTGGGGGTGGCCTCAGGAGGGCACTCGCCCTTGCTGTCGGGGTCATCGATTGCTGCAGCTTGGAAGGCGCGCTCGAGGGAGCACACCGCGTCTCTTTCTTCGCACGGGACTGTGATGATTCCGCCGCTTCCTGGCATCTTGAAGACATTGTAGCCGTGATGGGTCACTGCCATGAACTTGGCCAGGGCTGGATACCCGAGGATGGCATTGTATGGCAGACGGATGTGTGCGACATCGAAGTCGATGAGCTCGATGCGGTAGTTGTTGCGTTCTCCGAAGGTGACTGGGAGGCGAACCTGCCCGATCAGGGTAGTGAAGCCATCGGTCACTCCTGAGAAAGGCTTGGTGGGCTGAAGCTAGTCGTAGGGCACTTGAAGGTTGTCGAACGTATCAACGGACAGGACGTTGAGCCCTGCGCCGCCGTCGATGAGGGTCTTGGTGACTTGCACGTTGCTGATAACTGGTGAACAAAGCATCGAGAGGGCGCCAGCGGTAGCCGCGCACTTGAGCTGATCTGCCAAACTGAACGTGATTGCGCACTTGGACCATCTGAGCGGGCGCATGGCCTCGAGCTTGGGGAGGACTGCATTCACGTCACGAGCAAACTGTTTGAAGATACGCTGAGAGGCTGGGGCCTGAGCTCCGCCCAAGATGCAGGCGATAGCACGCGGCTCCTGGAAGCCCCTAGCCCCCTCGTCTTGATGGTAGTCGTCATTCCTTCTTGGTGGTGGCGGTAGTGGAGGAAGACCGGCGTTGCCCTGAGGACGATCTTCACGAGGCTGATCCCTCCAGGCGCCCTGCCAGCGGTCCTCACGAGGCCGTTCGTGCCACTCCTGGCGCGGGCCATGGTCATCCTAGCATCTGCCACCACGTCCTCCTCCTCGGCCGTAGCCCCGGTCATTGCGCTCGGAGCATCGACCGAAGCATCCTTCTCGAATGGATCTGAGCTCTTGACAGTCGCTGGTGTTGTGGCTATGCAGGTTGTGGAAGGCGCAGAACGGTCGGCTGCTCTTGGATGACTCAGGCTGGTCTCTGCCGCGCTTGGTGTCTGGCTCCGCCACGAGCACAGCTGCTCCCTTGCACTTCACGTCCTTGGCCTTGGCTTTCTTCTCCTCCGGGTCCGCAGCTGGGAGCTCGAGGAGGGAGAGGCGCCCCTCCTCAGCTCTTGCGCACTTGGTCGCCAGGTTGAACAGCTCCAGAGACATGCACAACTCCTCGTGGATGGCGAGCTCCTCCTTCATCTTGACGTCACGGACGCCATTAGAGAACGCGGAGATGATGGCCTCGTCCGTCACCTTGGGGATCTTGAGGCGAACGTTGTTGAAGCGCTGGATGTACTTATGGAGGGTCTCTCCTGGTTGTTGCTTGATGCGGTGTAGGTCACCCGCGGCCGATGGGCGGTCGCGAGTGCCCTGGAAGTTGGCGACGAAGCGGTCGCGCATCTCGTCGCAGGAGGAGATCGAGCATGGAGGCAGGTTGAGGAGCCAGGAGCGGGCACCATCTTTGAGAGCCACGGGGAACCAGTTCGCCATGACTTTTTCGTCGCCGTTGGACGCCTCGATGCTCAGCTCGTAGAGCTGCAGGAACTCCGTGGGGTCGGGGTTGCCGTCGTAGCACATAGGTAGGTCCGGCTTGAACTTTCCCGACCAAGCGACGCTACGCAGCTCGGGGGTGAAGGCGCGGCAGCCGGCCATGGTCACCGGTGCTTGTCTTGGAGGTGGAGAGTGGTCTTGGCGCCCGCGTGTCGCCACGGCTAGCAGCGCGGGGCCCTGCCGCAACAAGCGATCCTGACGTGGTGGTGTGGGGAGTGGTGGAGCGTTTCTTGCGGTCGAGGGACTTCTTGGCAGCTTCTCTCTTCTTGCGCGGGCGCCAGACATGGCAGGTCGCGCCGTGGGGCCATGCGCCTGGGCGCCAAGACCCCGTCTTGGGGCAGTGGTGGTGCAGGCGCTCCATGGGCCACACCGCCCACAGCTGGCGGAGGGCGAGGCAGCGAGAGGGACGATGCAGGGGAGCCTCCTGTGACGCTGACAAGCTCGGCGATGCGATCGAGCCAGTCCTCATAGAGGTCGTCGACGGGGCGGTAGCGCAGGAGCTCGCGCGCCATGCACAGCGCGGCATGCGCGTCCATGGGAGCGCGACGAGCGTGGGATGACGAACCGGCCGGGGTCAGCGATGGAGTGGCGGTGCGGCTGTCCCGCCGCACCCAGGGGTGCAGCGAGGATGCTTGCTGCTCGTTCCCCTTCGTGCCGGTGGCGGCGTTGGCGGCAGGTGATGGAGAACGACGGGGTGGCCCGCTGACGGGAGCCGTCTGAGCAACGCGGGTGGCGAGGGCATCCTGGCGCTCGGCGCGAGCGCGGCGTGCGTCCGCCATGGAGTGATGAAGCAACGGGACGCGGAGCGATGGAAAGGAAGCTTCGGCGCACCCCTACCTGGCGCGCCAAATGTCAGATCTCGGGTTCCGGCAAAACCCTTAAGGTTCAAACTCTCAGGTGCGCGCGAAGTTCACCCCCTACCGATACACGTCCTAGATTTGCTAAGATCTCAAGGGCTAACTCGACGAACTCGCAACAAAAAGAACACGAGATTTATACTGGTTCGGGCCACCGTTGTGGTGTAATACCCTACTCCAGTGTGGTGGTGGTAGATTGCCTCTTGGGCTGAGGATGGATAGTTACAAGGGGAAGAATAGCCTCCTGAGGTTGAGGTGTTCTTGTGCTCAGTGCGTGGCTAAGGATTGGCTCAAGATCAGATGCCTGAGGCTTCGTTCTCTCCCTACTGCGGTGGCTAGTCCTATTTATAGAGGCCCTGGTCCTCTTCCCGAATGCTGAGCGGGAAGGGATTCCACAACAGCCAGTTTGAAGGGAGACAACTAGTACAAGCTATCCTGACAAAAGTAGTCTTCACCTGCCAAAGGCTCTGGTGGTGATGCTGCCTTGGGCTCCATGGTGACCTCCATCTTGTCGTCCTGCTGGTCTTGGTCTCGTTGCAATGATATGAAAACCTTTGATTGACGCCTCGGTACTCCGCGCCTGCGCTTGCCCCCTTAGCACCAAAGAGGAAACAAGGACACTGCGCGCGCTGGCGCCCGCCTGGTCTCGGTCATCATGGCTCGCGTCACGAGAACCTCGCGAGGTTTGCCTTGCCTTGATCTCTCCGCCCCTCGCGAGCCAACCTGGTGAGGCCGCTCCTGAGGAGGTCTTGTGTCGTCCGCCTCGCAAGGCTTGGTCCCTCGCGAGGGTATTGAAAGCTTGTTGGTGAAGATGGACCGTACGGGCCCGCTTGCAGAGCCACGCCATGGGCCGCAGGCAGGCAAGTCTGGGGACCCCCGTTCCCAGAATGCCGACAACATGCATTTATAATTGCCTTATCAACCATTGAACACCATGTTAAGTGCTGGAAAACTGTAGTTGTACCCCCCTGATACGTCTCCGTCGTATCTACTTTTTCAAACACTTTTGCCCTTGTTTTGGACTCTAACTTGCATAATTCGAATGGAACTAACCCGGACTGACGCTGTTTTCAGCAGAATTGCCATGGTGTTATCTTTGTGCAGAAACAAAAGTTCTCGGAATGACTTGAAACTTCACGGAGATTATTTTTGGAAATAATTAAAAAAACTGGCGAAAGAATCAAGGCCAGGGGGCCCACACCCTGTCCACGAGGGCGGGAGGTGATACGTCTCCAACGTATCTATAATTTTTGATTGCTCCATGCTATATTATCTACTGTTTTAGGCAATATTGGGCTTTATTATCCACTTTTATATTATTTTTGGGACTAACCTATTAACCGGAGGCCCAGCCCAAATTTGTTGTTTTATGCCTATTTCAGTGTTTCGAGGAAAAGGAATATCAGACGGAGTCAAAACAGAACGAAATCAACTGGAGAAGTTATTTTTGGAAGGAAACCCACCTGATGGACTTGGACCCCATGTCAGAAGATACTGGAGGTGCTCACGAGGGTGGGGGGCGCCCCCCCCCCCACCCCCCCACCCCCGGGCGCGTCCCCTGCCTCGTGGGGCCTCCGTAGCTCCACCGACGTACTCCTTTCACCCATATATACCTACGTACCCTAAAAATTCCAGAACAGAAGATAGATCGGGAGTTCCGCCGCCGCAAGCCTCCAGAGCCACCAAAAACCAATCGGGGCCCTGTTCGGGCACCCTGCCAGAGGGGGGAACCCTCACCTATGGCCATCTTCATCATCCCGGCGCTATCCATGACGAGGAGGGAGTAGTTCACCCTCGGGGCTGAGGGTATGTACCAGTAGATATGTGTTTGATCTCTCTCTCTCGTGTTCCCTCTATGGCACGATCTTGATGTATCCCGAGCTTTGCTATTGTAGTTGGATCTTATGATGTTTCTCCCCCTCTACTCTCTTGTGATGAATTGAGTTTCCCCTTTTGAAGTTATCTTATCGGATTGAGTCTTTTATGAGAACACTTGATGTATGTCTTGCCGTGATTATCTGTGGTGACAATGGGATATCATGTGCCACTTGATGTATGTTTTGGTGACCAACTTGCGGGATCCGCCCATGAACCTATGCATAGGGGTTGGCACACGTTCTTGATTCTCCGGTAGAAACTTTGGGGCACTCTTTGAAGTACTTTGTGTTGGTTGGATGAATCTGAGATTGTGTGATGCATATCGTATAATCATGCCCACGGATACTTGAGGTGACATGGAGTATCTAGGTGACATTAGGGTTTTGGTTGATTTGTGTCTTAAGGTGTTATTCTAGTACAAACTCTAGGGCTGTTTGTGACACTTATAGGAATAGCCCACCGGATTGATTGGAAAGAATAACTTTGAGGTGGTTTCGTACCCTACCATAATCTCTACGTTTGTTATCCGCTATTAGTGGCTTTGAAGTGACTCTTTGTTGCATGTTGAGGGATAGTTATGTGATCCAATTATGTTATTATTGTTGAGAGAACTTGCACTAGTGAAAGTATGAACCCTAGGCCTTGTTTCCTATCATTGCAGTACCATTTACGCTGACGTTTATCGCTTGCTACCTTTCTGTTTTTATATTTTCAGTTTACAAATACCTTTATCTACCATCCATATTGCACTTTTATCACCATCTCTTCGCCGAACTAGTGCACCTATACAATTTACCATTGTATTGGGTGTGTTGGGGACACAAGAGACTCTTTGTTATTTGGTTGCAGGGTTGCTTGAGAGAGACCATCTTCATCCTACGCCTCCCACGGATTGATAAACCTTAGGTCATCCACTTGAGGGAAATTTGCTATGTCCTACAAACCTATGCACTTGCAGGCCCAACAACGTCTACAAGAAGAAGGTTGTGTAGTAGACATCAAGCTCTTTTCTGGCGCCGTTGACGGGGAGGCTAGGTAAGTGAAGGTATATCTTTAGATCTTGCAATCGAATCTTTTTGTTTCTTGTTTCAGCACTAGTTAGTCTATAAAAGAAAATTACAAAAAAATGGAATTGAGTTTGTCTCATACGCTTCACCTTTTTAATATCTTTCGTGAGAATGATGGAAAGGAAAATTGTGCCAAAGTGCTAGAAGAAGAATTACATAGAATGCTTGGCATGAAATATGTGAATGATGAGCATGATTGCAATGTTGTTAGTATTAACTCCTTGAATATCCATGATGCTAATGATATGCAAAGCCACAAGCTTGGGGAAGCTATGTTTGATGAAGATGATATTTTTTGTCCCCCAAGCTTTGATGAGCAAATTTACTATGATGAAAGCATGCCTCCTATCTATGATGATTATTGTGATGACACGTATGCTTTAAAGAATAATGATAACCATGAAACTTGTCATCTTGATCTTAATTTTCAATCACATGATAGTTATTTTATTGATTTTGCTCCCACTACTATTCATGAGAAGCAATTTGCTTATGTGGAGAATAGTAAAATTTCTATGCAAGTAGATCATGAAAAGAATGCTTTAGGTGCTGGTTATATTGTTGAATTCATTCATGATGCTACTGAAAATTATTATGAGGGAGGAACATATGCTTGTAGGAATTGCAATAATATCAAGTTTCCTCTCTATGTGCTTAAAATCTTGAAGTTATGCTTGTTTTACCTTCCTATGCAAGATGATTCTTGGTATCATAAGTTGTTTGCTCACAAAATCCGTATGCATAGGAAGTGGGTTAGACTTAAATGTGCTAGTCATATTCTTCATGATGCTCTCTTTATGTTTCAATTCTTATCTTTTATGTGAGCATCATTGAAATCATAATGCCTAGCTAGGGGCGTTAAACGATAGCGCTTGTTGGGAGGCAACCCAATTTTATTTTAGTTTCTTGCTTTTTGGTTCTGTTTAGGAATAAATAATCCATATAGCCTCTGGTTAGATGTGGTTTTGTGTTTTAGTTAGTGTTTGTGCCAAGTAGAACCTTTGGGAAGACTTGGGTAAAGTCTTTATGATCATGCTGTAAAAAACAGAAACTTTAGCGCTCACGAGATTAGCTTCAACTTTTTACTGGAGAGTGATATTTAGTTGATTATTTTTGCAAACGATTACTAGACAAATTCCTCAGGTCCACCAATTTATTTTAGAATTTTGGGAGTTCCAGAAGTTTGCGTTAGTTTAAGATTACTATAGACTGTTCTGTTTTTGACAGATTCTGTTTTTCGTGTGTTGTTTGCTTATTTTGATGACTCTATGGCTAGTAAAATAGTTTATAAACCATAGAGAAGTTGGAATGCAGTAGGTTTAACACCAATATAAATAAAGAATTATTTCATTACAGTACCTTGAAGTGGTGTTTTGTTTTCTTTTGCTAACGGAGCTCACGAGTTTTCTGTTAAGTTTTGTGTTGTGAAGTTTTCAAGTTTTGGGTAAAGATTCGATGGACTATGGAATAAGGAGTGGCAAGAGCCTAAGCTTGGGGATGCCCAAGGCACCCCAAGGTAATATTCAAGGACAACCAAGCGTCTAAGCTTAGGGATGCCCCGAAAGGCATCCCCACTTTCGTCTTCGTTCATCGGTAACTTTACTTGGAGCTATATTTTTATTCACCACATGATATGTGTTTTTCTTGGAGCGTCATTTTATTTTATTTAGCTTTGCTTTCTTTTAGTTAGAATAATGTTTTGCATCTTTAGTTTCAATAAAAAATTCAAGGATAGCCTCTGCCATGCTTATTTTGCTACTATGCATGTTGCTGTTTGAAAACAGAAAGTTTACCGCTGTTGCAAAAATTCCCTAGAAAAGTCAGAGAGTGGTATGATGTTGAATATTTTTTGCATATTGAGCTCTGATAAATTTATTACAGTGGGAATTTTAGTTCATAATTTTTGGAGTCAGGGAAGTATGATGAATCTTGCATTCTTTACAGACTATACTGTTTTGACAGATTGCTGTTATTTTTGCATTGTTTGCATATGTTTGCTAGTTTAATGATTCTATTTAAGGATAGGAGTATTAAATATGCAGAGGAATTTAGTATGCAATGTTGAATAATAATTTTAGTGATTTGTTATAGTAGAGAATGATAAGGTTTTGCATTGGTTTATACTAACCTATCTCACGAGTTCTTGTTGAGTTTGTTGTGGATGAAGCTTTTGATAAAAAGAGAAACCATGATATGAGAGGAATTAAGGAGACACAAAAGCTCAAGCTTGGGGATTCCCAAGGCACCCCAAGATATTATTTCAAGAAGTATCAAGCATCTAAGCTTGGGGATGCCCCGGTAGGCATCCCACCTTTCTTCTTCAACAACTATCGGTTAGTATCGGTTGAGCCTAAGATTTTGCTTCTTCACATGAGTTGTGCTATCCTTGCAATGTCATTTTATTTTGTTTTGCTTGCTGTTTGAATAAAGTACCAAGATCTGAAATTATTAAATGGGAGAGTCTTCACATAGTTGTATAATTATTCGACTACTCATTGATCTTCACTTATATCTTTCGGAGTAGTTTTGTTATTGCTCTAGTGCTTCACTTATATCTTTTAGAGCATGGTGGTAGTTTTATTTTGAAGAAATAGATGAACTCTCATACTTCACTTATATTATTTTGAGAGTCTTAAATAGCATGGTAATTTGCTTAAATAATCATAATATGCTAAGCAAACAAGATTTGTAAGAATTCTTATGAGTGTGTTGAATACTAAGAGAAGTTTGATGCTTGATAATTGTTTTGAGATATGAAGATGGTGATATTAGAGTCATGCTAGTTGAGTAGTTGTGAATTTAAAGAATGCTTGTGTTGAAGTTAGCAAGTCCTGTAGCATGCACGTATGGTTAAAGTTGTGTAACAAATTTGAAACATGAAGTGTACCTGGCTTGTGAATCCTTATGAGTGATGGTCGGGGACGAGCGATGGTCTTTTCCTACCAATCTATCCCCCTAGGAGTATGCACGTAGTGCTTGATTTTTGATGACTTCTAAATTTTTGCAATAAGTATATGAGTTCTTTTGACTAATGTTGAGTCCATGGATTATACGCACTTTTATCTTTCCGCCATTGCTAGCCTCTTCGGTACCGTGCATTGCCCTTTCTCACCTTGAGAGTTGGTGAGAACTTTGCCGGTGCATCCAAACCCCGTGATATGATACGCTCTATCACACATAAACCTCCTTATATCTTCCTCAAAACAGCCACCATACCTACCTATTATGGCATTTCCATAGCCATTCCGAGATATATTGCCATGCAACTTTCCACCGTTCCGTTCATCATCATCATGACATACTTTACTTTTGTCATATTGCCACTGCATGATCATGTAGTTGACATCGTATTTATGGCAAAGCCACCATGCATTATTTTTCATACATGTCACTCTTGATTCATTGCACCATCCCGGTAAACCGTCGGAGGCATTCATATAGAGTCATATCTTGTTCTAGTTTCGAGTTGTAATCCTTATGTTGTAATCAATAGAAGTGTGATGATCATCATTATTAGAGCATTGCCCCAAAAAAGGCCAAAAAAAAGAAAGGCCCAAAAAAAGAAAATAAATAAAAAGGGCAATGCTACTATATCTTTTTCCACAGTTGTGCTTCAAAGTAGCACCTTGTTCTTCATGTAGTGAGTCTCATATATTGTGCTTCAAAGTGGCACCATGTTTTTCATATAGTGAGTCTCATAAGTTGTCTTTTCATACTAGTGGGAACTTTTCATTATAGAACTTGGCTTGTATATTCCTACGATGAGCTTCCTCAAAATGCCCTAGGTCTTCATGAGCAAGCAAGTTGGATGCACACCCACTAGTTTTCTTTTGTTGAGCATTCATTTATAGCTCTAGTGCATCCGTTGCATGGCAATACCTACTCCTCATGTTGACATCAATTCATGGGCATCTCCATAGCCTGTTGATTATCCTCGTCAATGTGGGACTTTCTCCTTTTTTGTCTTCTCCACACAATCCCCATCATCATATTCTATTCCACCCATAGTGCTATATCCATGGCTCACGCTCATGTATTGCGTGAAGGATGAAAAAGTTTGAGATTATTTAAGTATGAAACAATTGCTTGGCTTGTCATATAGAAGTTGGGAACATCTTTGTGTGACGAAAATGAAGCATGGCCTAACTATATGATTTTGTAGGGATCAACTTTCTTTTGCCATGCTATTTTGAGAAGACATGATTACTTTGATTAGTATGCTTGAAGTATTATTATTTTTTATGTCAATATGAACTTTTGTCTTGAATCTTTCGGATCTGAATATTCATATCACAAGTAAGAAGAATTACATTGAAATTATGCCAAGTAGCACTCCGCATCCAAAATTCTTTTTTTTATCATTTACCTACTCGAGGACGAGCAGGAATTAAGCTTGGGGATGCTTCATACTGTTGGGGAACGTAGTAATTTCAAAAAAATTCCTACGCACAGGCAAGATCATGGTGATGGCATAGCAACGAGAGGGGAGAGTGTGTCCACGCACTGTGAGACCGAAAGCGAAGCGTTATAACAACGTGGTTGATGTAGTCGTCGCCTTCACGATCCGACCGATCCAAGTACCGAACGCACGGCACCTCCGAGTTCAGCACACGTTCAGCTCGATGACGATCCCCGGCTCCGATCCAAAGAAAGCGTCGGGGATGAGTTCCACAAGACGACGGCGTGGTGACGATGATGATGCTCCACGGCGCAGGGCTTCGCCTAAGCTCATGACGATATGACTCTACCGGCGCAGGGCTTCGCTTAAGCTCCGCGACGATATGACCAAAGTGGAATATGGTGGAGGGGGCACCGACACGGCTAAGGAACGATCCGTAGATCAACTTGTGTGTCCATGGGGTGCCCCTGCCCCGTGATATAAAGGAGGGAGGGAGGAGGAGGCCGGCCCTAGGAGGGCGCCGCCATGGGGAGTCCTACTCCCACCGGAGTAGGATTCCCCTTTCCTAGTCCAACTAGGAGTCCTTCCATGTATTAGGAGTAGGAGACAAGGAAGGGAAGAGAGAAGGAAGGAAGGAGGGTGCGGCCTCCCCTAGTCCAATTCGGACTAGGCCATGGGCGCGCGGCCTGCCCTAGGCAGCCCTCTCTCTTCCCTTGAGGCCCAATAAGGCCCAATACTTCTCCCGGCGAATTCCGTAACTCTCCGTACTCAAAAATACCGAATCACTGGAACCTTTCCGAACTCCGAATATAGTCGTATAATATATCGATCTTTACGCCTCGACCATTTCGAGACTCCTCGTCATGTCCCCGATCTCATCCGGGACTCGAACTCCTTCGGTACATCAAAACTCGTAAACTCATAATATAACATCGCCATCGAAACCTTAAGCGCAGACCCTACGGGTTCGAAAACTATGTAGACATGACCTAGAACTATTCTCGGTCAATAACCAATAGCGGAACCTGGATGTTCATATTGGCTCCTACATATTCTACGAAGATCTTTATCGGTCAAACCGCATAACAACCCACCTGATGGACTTGGACCCCACGTCAGAAGTTATTTGTCATCGGTATGTTACTTGCCCGAGATTCGATCGTCGGTATCCAATACCTAGTTTAATCTCGTTACCGGCAAGTCTCTTTACCCGTTCCATAATACATCATTTCATAACTAACTCATTAGTTACAATGCTTGCAAGGCTTAGGTGATGAGTATTACCGAGAAGGCCCAGAGATACCTCTCCGACAATCGGAGTGACAAAACCTAATCTCGAATTATGCCAACTCAACATATACTTTTTGGAGACACCTGTAGAGTACCTTTATAATCACCCGATTCGCGTTGTGATGTTTGGTAGCACACAAAGTGTTCCTCCGGTAAACGGGAGTTGCATAATCTCATAGTTGCAGGAACTTTGTATAAGTCATGAAGAAAGCAATAGCAACATACTAAACGATCAAGTGCTAAGCTAACGGAATGGGTCAAGTCAATCACATCATTCTCCTAATGATGTGATCCCGTTAATCAAATGACAACTCATGTCTATGGTTAGGAAACATAACCATCTTCGATTAACGAGCTAGTCAAGTAGAGGCATACTAGTGACACTCTGTTTGTCTATGTATTCACACATGTATTATGTTTCCGGTTAATACAATTCTAGCATGAATAATAAACATTTATCATGATATAAGGAAATAAATAATAACTTTATTATTGCCTCTAGGGCATATTTCCTTCACATACGTCTCCAACGTATCTACAATTTTTGATTGCTCCATGCTATATTATCTACTGTTTTAGGCAATATTGGGCTTTATTATCCACTTTTATATTATTTTTGGGACTAACCTATTAACCGGAGGCCCAGCCCAGATTTGCTGTTTTATGCCTATTTCAATGTTTCGAGGAAAAGGAATATCAGATGGAGTCAAAACGGAACGAAATCAACTGGAGAAGTTATTTTTGGAAGGAAACCCACCTGATGGACTTGGACCCCACGTCAGTAATCTAGTTCACATCGCTATGTGATTAACACCCAAAGAGTACTAAGGTGTGATCATGTTTTGCTTGTGAGATAATTTTAGTCAACGGGTCTTTCACATTCAGATCCGTTATGTATTTTGCAATTTTCTATGTCTACAATGCTCTGCACGGAGCTACTCTAGCTAATTGCTCCTACTTTCAATATGTATCTAGATCGAGACTTAGAGTCATCCAGATCGGTGTCAAAACTTGCATCGACATAACCCTTTACTTACTAACCTTTTGTCACTTCCATAATCGAGAAACATATCCTTATTCCACTAAGGATAATTTTGACCGGTGTCCAAAGGATCTACTCCTAGATCACTATTGTACTCCTTGCCAAACTCAAAGGTAGGGTATACAATAGATCTGGTACACAGCATGGCATACTTTATAGAACCTATGGCCAAGGCATAGGGAATGACTTTATTCTCTTTCTATCTTCTGCCGTGGTCGGGTTTTGAGTCTTACTCAATTTCACACCTTGTAACACGTGCAAGAACTCTTTCTTAGACTGTTCCATTTTGAACTACTTCAAAATCTTGTCAAGGTATGTACTCATTGAAAAAACTAATCAAGCGTCTTGATCTATCTCTATAGATCTTGATGCTCAATATGTAAGCAGCTTCACCGAGGTCTTTCTTTGAAAAATTCATTTCAAACACTCCTTTATGCTTTGCAGAATAATTCTACATTATTTCCGATCTACAATATGTCATTCACATATACTTATCAGAAATGATGTAGTGCTCCCACTCACTTTCTAGTAAATACAGGCTTCACCGCAAGTCTCAGATAAAACTATATGCTTTGATCAACTTATCAAAGCGTATATTCCAACTCCAAGATGCTTGCACCAGTCCATAGATGGATCATTGAGCTTGCGTATTTTGTCAACACCTTTAGGATTGACAAAACCTTCTCGTTGCATCATATACAACTCTTCTTTAAATCCATTAAGGAATGTAGTTTTGTTTATCCATTTGCCGATTTCACAAAATGCGGCAATTGCTAACATGATTTGGACAGACTTAAGCATCGCTACGAGTGAGAAAATTTCATCGTAGTCAACACCTTGAACTTTGTCAAGAACCTTTTTCGACAAGTCTAGCTTTGTAGATAGTAACACTACTATCAACGTCCGTCTTCCTCTTGAAGATCCATTTATTTTCTATGGTTTGCCGATCATCGGGCAAATCCATCAAAGTCCATACTTTGTTCTCATACATGGATCATATCTCAGATTTCATGGCCTCAAACCATTTTGCGGAATCTGGGCTCATCATCGCTTCCTCATAGTCCGTAGGTTCATCATGGTCTAGTAACATGACTTCCAGAACACGATTACCGTACCACTCTGGTGCGGATTTTACTCTGGTTTACCTACGAGGTTCGGTAGTAACTTGATCTGAAGTTACATGATCATCATCATTAGCTTCCTCACTAATTGGTGTAGTAGTCACAGGAACAGATTTCTGGGATGAACTACTTTCCAATGAGGGAGAAGGTACAATTACCTTATCAAGTTCTACTTTCCTCCCACTCACTTCTTTCGAGAGAAACTCCTTCTCTAGAAAGGATCCATTCTTGGCAACGAATGTCTTGCCTTCGGATCTGTGATAGAAGGTATACCCAATTGTCTCGTTTGGGTATCCTATGAAGACACATTTTTCCGATTTGGGTTCAAGCTTATCAGGTTGAAGCTTTTTCACATAAGCATCGCAACCCCAAACTTTCAGAAACGACAACTTTGGTTTCTTGCTAAACCATAGTTCATACGGTGTCGTCTCAACGGATTTATATGGTGCCCTTTTTAACGTGAATGCAGCTGTCTCTAATGCATAACCCCAAAACGATAGTGGTAAATCGGTAAGAGACATCATAGATTGCACCATATCTAATAAAGTACGGTTATGACGTTCGGACACACCATTACGCTGTTCCGGGTGGCGTGAGTTGCGAAACTATTCCGCATTGTTTCAAATGTAGACCAAACTCGTAACTCAAATATTATCCTCCACGATCAGATCGTAGAAATTTTATTTTCTTGTTACAATGATTTTCAACTTCACTCTGAAATTTTTGAACTTTTCAAACGTTTCAGACTTATGTTTCATTAAGTAGATATACCCATATCTGCTCAAATCATCTGTGAAGGTCAGAAAATAATGATACTTGCCGTGAGCCTCAACACTCATCGGATCGCATACATCAAGATGTATTATTTCCAATAAGTCGCTTGCTCGCTCTATTGTTCCGGAGAACGGAGTCTTTAGTCATCTTGCCCATAAGGCATGGTTCGCAAGCATCAAGTGATTCATAATCAAGTGATTCCAAAATCCCATCAAGATGGAGTTTCTTCATGCGCTTTACACCAATATGACCTAAACTCAGAGTGCCACAAATAAGTTGCACTATCATTATTAACTTTGCATCTTTTGGTTTCAATATTATGAATATGTGTATCACTACGATCGAGATCCAACGAACCATTTTCATTGGGTGTGTAAGCATATAAGGTTTTATTCATGTAAATGAACAACAATTTATTATCTTACTTAAATGAATAACCGTATTGCAATAAACATGATCAAATCATATTCATGCTCAACGAAACCCCAAATAACATTTATTTAGGTTTAACACTAATCTCGAAAGTATAGGGAGTGTGCGATGATGATCATATTAATCTTGGAACTACTTCCAACACTCATCGTCACTTCCCCTTCAACTAGTCTCTGTTTATTCTGTAACTCCTGTTTCGGGTTACTAATCTTAGCAACCGAACAAGTATCAAATACTCAGGGGCTACTATAAACACTAGTAAGGCATACATCAAACACATGTATATCAAATATACCCTTGTTCACTTTGCCATCCTTCTTACTCACCAAATATTCGGGGCTTTTCCGCTTCGGGACCATTTCCTTTGCGTGTAAGCACTCGGTTTCAGGCTTTGGTCCAGCTTTGGTCTTCTTCACGGAGCGACAACTTGCTTGTCATTCTACTTGAAGTTCCCTTTCTTTCCTTTGCCCTTTTCTTGAAACTAGTGGTTTTGTCAATCATCAACACTTGATGCTCTTTTCTTGATTTCTACCTTCGTCGATTTCAGCATCACGAAGAGCTTGGGAATTACTTTTGTCATCCCTTGCATATTATAGTTCATCACAAGTTCTACTAACTTGGTGATGGTGACTAGAGAATTCTGTCAATCACTATCTTATCTGGAAGATTAACTCCCACTTGATTCAAGCGATTGAAGTACCTGCACAATTTGAGCACATGCTCACTAGTTGAGCGATTCTCCTCCATCTTTTAGCTATAGAACTTTTGGAGACTTCATATCTCTCAACTCGGTATTTTCTTGAAATATTAACTTCAATTCCTGGAACATCTCATATGGTCCGTGACGCTCAAAACGCCTTTGAAGTCCCGATTCTAAGCCGTTAAGCATGGTGCACTAAACTATCAAGTAGTCATCATATTGAGCTAGCCAAACGTTCATAACGTCTACATCTGCTCCTGCAATAGGTCTGTCACCTAGCGGTGCATCAAGGACATAATTCTTCTGTGCAGCAATGAAAATAAACCTCAGATCGCGGATCCAATCCGCATCATTGCTACTAACATCTTTCAACGCAGTTTTCTCTAGGAACAAAACATATGAAAGCAACAAACATAGGGAAGCAACAACGTGAGCTATTGATCTACAACATAATTTGCAAAATACTACCAGGACTAAGTTCATGATAAATTAAAGTTCAATTAATCATATTACTTAAGAACTCCCACTTAGACATACATCTCTCTAGTCATCTAAGTGAACATGTGATCCAAATCAACTAAACCATAACCGATCATCACGTGAGATGGAGTAGTTTTCAATGGTGAACATCACTATGTTGATCATATCTACTATATGATTCACGCCGACCTTTCGGTCTCCGTGTTCCGAGGCCATATCTGCATATGCTAGGCTCGTCAAGTTTAACTGAGTATTCTGCGTGTGCAAAACTGGCTTGCACCGTTGTAGATGGACGAGAGCTTATCACACCCGATCATCACGTGGTGTCTTGGCACTACGAACTTTGGCAACGGTACATACTCAGGGAGAACACTTCTTGATAATTTTTAGTGAGAGATCATCTTAAAATGCTACCGTCAATCAAAGCAAGATAAGATGCATAAAGGATAAACATCACATGCAATTAATATAAGTGATATGATATGGCCATCATCATCTTGTGCTTGTGATCTCCATCTCCAAAGCACCATCATGATCACCATCGTCACCGGCGCGACACCTTGATCTCCATTGTAGCATCGTTGTCGTCTCGCCAACTATTGCTTCTACGACTATCGCTACCGCTTAGTGATAAAGTAAAGCAATTACATGGCGTTTGCATTTCATACAATAAAGCGACAACCATATGGCTCCTCGCCATTGCCGATAACTCGGTTACAAAACATGATCATCTCATACAATAAAATATAGCATCACGTCTTGACCATATCACATCACAACATGCCCTGCAAAAACAAGTTAGACGTCCTCTACTTTGTTGTTGCAAGTTTTACGTGGCTGCTACGGGCTGAGCAAGAACCGTTCTTACCTCGCATCAAAACCACAACGATAGTTTGTCAAATTGGTGTTGTTTTAACCTTCGCAAGGACCGGGCGAGCCACACTCAGTTCAACTAAAGTGAGAGAGACAGACACCGCCACCACCTTTAAGCAACGAGTGCTCGCAGCGGTGAAACCAGTCTCGCGTAAGCGTACGCGTAATGTCGGTCCGGGCCGCTTCATCTCACAATACCGCTGAACCAAAGTATGACATGCTGGTAAGCAGTATGACTTGTATCGCCCACAACTCACTTGTGTTCTACTCGTGCATATAACATCAACGCATAAAACCTGGCTCGGATGCCACTGTTGGGGAACATAGTAATTTCAAAAAATTTCCTACGCACAGGCAAGATCATGGTGATGGCATAGCAACGAGAGGGGAGAGTGTGTCCACGTACCCTCGTAGACCGAAAGCGGAAGCGTTATAACAACGCGGTTGATGTAGTCGTACGTCTTCACGATCCGACCGATCCAAGTACCGAACGCACGGCACCTCCGAGTTCAGCACACGCTCAGCTCGATGACGATCCCGGGCTCCGATCCAGCAAAGCGTCGGGATGAGTTCCACAAGACGACGGCGGCGTGGTGGCGATGATGATGCTCCACCGGCGCAGGGCTTCGCCTAAGCTCCGCGACGATATGACTCTACAAGCGCAGGGCTTCGCTAAGCTCGCGACGATCGACCAAAGTGGAATATGGTGGAGGGAGGCACCGACACGGCTAAGGAACGATCCGTAGATCAACTTGTGTGTCCATGGGGTGCCCCTGCCCCGTATATAAAGGAGGGAGGGAGGAGGAGGCCGCCCTAGGAGGGCGCATACTGGGAGTCCTACTCCCACCGGGAGTAGGATTCCCTTCCTAGTCCAACTAGGAGTCCTTCCATGTATTAGGAGTAGGAGACAAGGAAGGGAAGAGAGAAGGAAGGAAGGAGGGGTGCGGCCTCCCCTAGTCCAATTCGGACTAGGCCATGGGCGCGCGGCCTGCCCTAGGCAGCCCTCTCTCTTTCAGGCCCAATAAGGCCCAATACTTCTCCCGGCGAATTCCGTATCTCCCGGACTCAAAAATACCGAATCATTCGAACCTTTCCGAACTCGAATATAGTCGTCCAATATATCGATCTTTACGTTCGACCATTTCGAGACTCCTCGTCATGTCCCCGATCTCATCCGGACTCAACTCCTTCGTACATCAAAACTCATAAACTCATAATATAACTCGCCATCGAAACCTTGTTGCGTGCGGACCCTACGGGTTCGAGAACTATGTAGACATGACCTAGAACTATTCTCGGTCAATAACCAATAGCGGAACCTGGATGTTCATATTGGCTCCTACATATTCTACTTAAGATCTTTATCGGTCAAACCGCATAACAACATACGTTGTTCCTTTGTCATCGGTATGTTACTTGCCCGAGATTCGATCGTCGGTATCCAATACCTAGTTTAATCTCGTTACGCAAGTCTCTTTACTCGTTCCGTAATACATCATTTCATAATTAACTCATTAGTTACAATGCTTGCAAGGCTTAGGTGATGAGTATTACCGAGAAGGCCCGAGATACCTCTCCGACAATTGGAGTGACAAAACCTAATCTCAATTATGCCAACTCAACATATACTTTTGGAGACACCTGAGAGTACCTTTATAATCACCCGATTACGCTGTGACGCTTTGGTAGCACACAAAGTGTTCCTCCGGTAAACGGGAGTTGCATAATCTCATAGTTGCAGGAACTTTGTATAAGTCATGAAGAAAGCAATAGCAACATACTAAACGATCAAGTGCTAAGCTAACGGAATGGGTCAAGTCAATCACATCATTCTCCTAATGATGTGATCCCGTTAATCAAATGACAACTCATGTCTATGGTTAGAAACATAACCATCTTCGATTAACGAGCTAGTCAAGTAGAGGCATACTAGTGACACTGCTTGTCTATGTATTCACACATGTATTATGTTTCCGGTTAATACAATTCTAGCATGAATAATAAATATTTATCATGATATAAGGAAATAAATAATAACTTTATTATTGCCTCTAGGGCATATTTCCTTCACATACGTCTCCAACGTATCTACAATTTTTGATTGCTCCATGCTATATTATCTACTGTTTTAGGCAATATTGGGCTTTATTATCCACTTTTATATTATTTTTGGGACTAACCTATTAACCGGAGGCCCAGCCCAGATTTGCTGTTTTATGCCTATTTCAATGTTTCGAGGAAAAGGAATATCGATGGAGTCAAACGAACGAAATCAACTGGAGAAGTTATTTTGGAAGGAAACCCACCTGATGGAGTTGGACCCCACGTCCGGAAGATACGGAGGTGCTCACAAGGGTGGGGCGCGCCACCCCCACCCCCGGTGCGCCCCCCTGCCTCGTGGGGCCCCGTAGCTCCACCGACGCATTCCTTTCACCCATATATACCTCACGCACCTAAAACTTCCGAACAAAAGATAGATTGGAAGTTCCGCCGCAAGCCTCCAGAGCCACCAAAACCAATCGGGACCTGTTCCAAGACCTCACGGAGGGGGAACCTCACCGTGGCCATCTTCATCACCCCGGCGCTATCCATGACGAGGAGGGAGTAGTTCACCCTCGGGCTGAGGGTATGTACCAAGAGCTATGTGTTTGATCTCTCTCTCTCGTGTTCCCTCTGGCACGATCTTGATGTATCCCGAGCTTTGCTATTGTAGTTGGATCTTATGATGTTTCTCCCCTCTAGTCTCTTGTGATGAATTGAGTTTCCCTTTGAAGTTATCTTATCGGATTGAGTCTTTTATGAGAACACTTGATGTATGTCTTGCCTTGATTATCTGTGGTGACAATGGGATATCATGTGCCACTTGATGTATGTTTTGGTGACCAACTTATGGTTCCGCCATGAACCTATGCATAGGGGTTGGCACACGCTCTTGATTCTCCGTAGAAACTTTGGGGCACTCTTTGAAGTACTTTGTGTTGGTTGGATGAATCTGAGATTGTGTGATGCATATCGTATAATCATGCCCACGGATACTTGAGGTGACAATGGAGTATCTAGGTGACATTAGGGTTTTGGTTGATTTGTGTCTTAAGGTGTTATTCTAGTACGAACTCTAGGGTTGTTTGTGACACTTATAGGAATAGCCCACCGGATTGATTGGAAAGAATAACTTTGAGGTGGTTTCGTACCCTACCATAATCTCTACGTTTGTTCTCCGCTATTAGTGGTTTTGGAGTGACTCTTTGTTGCATGTTGAGGGATAGTTATGTGATCCAATTATGTTATCATTGTTGAGAGAACTTGCACTAGTGAAAGTATGAACCCTAGGCCTTGTTTCCTATCATCGCAATACCATTTACGCTCACGTTTATCGCTTGCTACCTTGCTGTTTTTATATTTTCAGTTTACAAATACCTTTATCTACCATCCATATTGCACTTGTATCACCATCTCTTCGCCGAACTAGTGCACCTATACAATTTACCATTGTATTGGGTGTGTTGGGGACACAAGAGACTCTTTGTTATTTGGTTGCAGGGTTGCTTGAGAGAGACCATCTTCATCCTACGCCTCCCACGGATTGATAAACCTTAGGTCATCCACTTGAGGGAAATTTGCTACTGTCCTACAAACATGTGCACTTGCAGGCCCAACAACGTCTACAAGAAGAACGTTGTGTAGTAGACATCAGGAGGCGCGCTGCCCCCCCCCCTCGGGTGCGCCCCCTGCCTCGTGGGCCCCCTGGTGCTCCACCGACATCAACTCCAACTCCATATATTCGTGTTCGGGGAGAAAAAAATCAAAGAGAAAGATTCATCGCGTTTTACGATACGGAGCCGCCGCCAAGCCCTAAACTCTCTCGGGAGGGCTGATCTGGAGTCCGTTCGGGGCTCCGGAGAGGGGAAACCGTCGCCATCATCATCATCAACCATCCTCCATCACCAATTTCATGATGCTCACCGCCGTGCGTGAGTGATTCCATCGTAGGCTTGCTGGACGGTGATGGGTTGGATGAGATTTATCATGTAATCGAGTTAGTTTTGTTAGGGTTTGATCCCTAGTATCCAATATGTTCTGAGATTGATTTTGCTATGACTTTGCTATGCTTAATGCTTGTCACTAGGGCCCGAGTGCCATGATTTCAGATCTGAACCTATTATGTTTTCATGAATATATGTGAGTTCTTGATCCTATCTTGCAAGTCTATAGTCACCTACTATGTGTTATGATCCGGCAACCCCGAAGTGACAATAATTGGGACCACTCCCGGTGATGATCATAGTTTGAGTAGTTCATGTATTCACTATGTGTTAACGCTTTGGTCCGGTACTATATTAAAAGGAGTCCTTAATATCCCTAAGTTTCCGTTAGGACCCCGCTGCCACGGGAGGGTAGGACAAAAGATGTCATGCAAGTTCTTTTCCATAAGCACGTATGATTATATTCCGAATACATGCCTACATTACATTGATGAATTGGAGCTAGTTCTGTGTCACCCTATGTTATGACTGTTACATGATGAACCGCATCTGGCATAATTCTCCATCACCGATCCAATGCCTACGAGCTTTTCACATATTGTTCTTCACTTATTTACTTTACCGTTGCTACTGTTACAATCACTACAAAACCCATAAATATTACTTTTGCTACCGTTACCGTTACTTCCATATTACTTTGCTACTAAATACTTTGCTTGTAACATCCCAAATTTCCTATTTGGAATGTTTTACAATTATAGCTAAGCATCCTATGCATCCTGTTTGAATTTGATTGTCATTTGAAGTTTCAGAGCAATTTGAGTTTGAATTTGAATTTCAAACTTTGGCATGTGGGAAACAATTCAAAAAAAACTAAGCCTGATAAATACTTGATCAAAAGTATGAGAGGAGCAAACATGACACTCCAAAAATATCAGAGGAAACATTGCCAAAAGATTTGGAATTCAAATCTGAATTTTATTTGAATTTGAAAAAAATAGATTTTTATGAAGTTTGGATTTTGACTTTGGAAAAATGTTCAAATGAAAGGAATATTCCCTGATCATTTTGGTATATATATACCCTATATAAATTATTTATAGTTTGGGTTTTATTTTTGTTTTAGTTTTAATTAAAAATAAAGAAAACCCCTGGCGCCAGCCAAAGCCACCCAGCCCAGCCAGCAGCCGCCTCACCCCTCACCTTGCAGGCCAGCCAGCCAGAGCCCGGCCTAACTGCCAGCCAGAGCCAGCCAGCCAGCCCACTCACCTCGCACCCCCGCTGAACCTGCTGGCCTCGGCCACCCGACCCTCGCCTCTCTCTCTCCCACTGACCCGTGGGCCCCGCCTGCCTCCTTCCCCGCCGCACGCCACGAGCTCGCTGGAGATCCACCGGATCCCAAGGATCCGGATCCCCGACGCCTGATGCCCTTCCGAGGCAAGCCCGACCCCGGCTATAAAAGCCGAGGCCCCGCACCCCATTCCCCCCTAGCCTCGCGGACCCCTTTCCTCTCCTCCCGAGCTCACCGAGCACCGAACCCTCCTCCGCCATTGTTGCCGCCACGACGCCTGGTCCACCCCGACCTCCCAACACCACCGAACCCCCCGACCTCGTCTCAGCTCTCGACGACTCATGGCTCATGACGCCTGGACGCCTGACGACTATCGCCCGCCGCCCGTCGCCGAGTCCGTAAGCCCCCAAGATCCCTCCCCCGCTCGATCTTAGATCGACTACCCGATTAGAAGCCCCAAGGGGTAGGTTTTAGTTATAAAACCGGCCGGCCCGATCGGTTTTATTTTTAGTTTAGGTTTTATTTTATTAGGCCGGTTCGTTTAGTTTAAACCTAGGGCCCATTTAGCCTATCTAACGCACAGGGCACAGTATAGGCCCATTAGGCTTTTTTTTCTTTTTATTTGATTTTCTGTTTTAGCCGAATAGTTTCAATTTTCAAAAATGTATATCTTTTATTCTGTTTAATATTTTTGAGTGATTCTTTTTTTGTTGGATTGCAAATTTTATGTAGTTTCTGAAAAATATATATATAGCTATGTTAAAAATAATTAAAAATGCTTTAATATTGTTTTAGTCAGAATAGTAAATCTGCTATAACTTTAGTTAGAAAAATTATTTTTGCATGATTCTTTTGTCACCACTTTATTTTGACATTGCCAAACCCTAGAAATTAATTTGGGTATTTTAGGATTAATAAATAATTAATTATAGACAGAATCCTATTAATCCTAATTAATTAACTAGTTCCTGTTTTCCTAATTAATTAATTAGTAAATTAATTTATTTTTAACTTGTGATTAGTTATTCTAGGTTAGTTTCTGTCATGCTAGTAGATGAACTTTTATTTATAATTAATAAAAGTTTTAAATTAATTTTCTTAATAGAAATTGGATTAGGCCTAAAATGAGTTTTATAATAGCTTTTTAATTAATTCTTTTTGCTCCTAGTTGCTTAGTGAATCCTTTTCTGTTAAGTTAACCTAAAACCATGATTAGGCCATATTAAGGAATTTTTGCTATATAAAAATTAATTTTTGCTATTGTTTGGAGTAGGGAAAACTTTGAATTGGTTTCTTTGAGTTTTCTTTTTGGATTTGGTTTTGATTGCTTTATTGAGTTATGTTACCATTGTTATCTTGTGTGATCCTCTTGCTTTATGCTTATTGTGTTATTGTTTGTCTCGGTAGAGTTTCCGGAGTGCGAAGCTTGCTACTACGACTCTTTAGCTTACGAGGATCATCAGCAAGGCAAGTTTTGATCATGTTATTTCTATACCTATGTTTTTGTGCATTAGTAGTTGTCACCACCCCACCATTGCATGCAGTAGTGAAATCTTGAAGTCATTAAACTTGAGTAGTATCATGTGGTAGGATGAACCAATCCCCTTGTTACCATGACCCCGGACGTAGTAGTTATTTTGCTATGCTCGTAGACGGATTTGGGATGAGTGAAATTCATAAGCAAGATGTGAGAGTCAATGATGATGACAACCCATGGACTACAATGATCAAGATGGACTTCGGAAAATCACTACTGGGTGGAGGACGGTTGACGGGCACCCTGGAGCACCCAGTGGTGGCCGGGATGCATGGAGAAGCGCCATGACATCCTCGTGGAAAGCTTCACCCAGCCACAAAGAGAAGGATGGATGCCCCATGACCGAAGCTTACATGCAGCCGCAAGCCATTATGGGCTCTGCTGGGTTGACCCTAGTAGTGACGCTGGCTGGACGGTACTACGAGAAGTAGACGAACGGTAGGATTGGATGGGTACCGCAAAGGCCAAGAACTCTTTGGAAGACCTGTTTATTCGTCCCGTCTTCAAACACCATGAAGTGCGAAGACTCTAAAGGAGGGAATGATTCTTGCGGGGAAAGTGCGCAAATCTCTGCAGAGAGTTATAACCTAATCGATTAGCCGTGTCCCCGGTTACGGACATTTGAGCCTCTGGACCTTGGAAGTATTCGGATATCTCAACACTAAAACTAATGCATTAATTTGAGGGTTTATGACTTAATAATAATTTGGGAACGAGATATTGGTTGGCGGAACCATCTCAATAACTACCAACAATTGTAGTAATTTACAAGCAAGTCCACTGTAGTAGGATAAAATTTGATTTCCGCAAAATGGTGAAACTTAGAGCTCCACAGCCAAAAATGCATATAGTGTTAGTAACTTTATTATTGTTATTCTTCATGACTTGCCACTTATTCCAAAAGCTGACTTACATGGCTGCAACGTATTATGTTGCGTAGATATATTCGATCAGAGTGAGGCTACGCCCGCGCTTGCGATTGCCCTTTGGAGTCGGATGGACTCGCTTACCTTCGACGCTCCGCAGCATTTTAGTTTATTTTCTCATGAGTTGGCCTTGAGCCAATTTATTCCCTTGTAATAAAGACTCTATATGAGAATCGATTAATGATATTCAGGTGTGATTGAACTTTGATTACTTTATCGATGTACTGTGAGTACCAAAGATGATCTTGGGATGGCATGCATACGTAGATTTGACCGATTTTGGGTCAGTCGCTCAGAGATGGTATCGAGCACACGCTGACCGTGAGATCGTAACCCCTAGGATCGGAAAGCCATAAGCAGAGACCATTTACTTTGAACCCCTTTTCATTCTATATTTCTTCCCTGCTCAATTCTGATTCTTCTCCCTTTGCAACATTCTAGATGGCACGAGTTCAACCCAGTTTTGCTACGGAGTTCTGCCACCCGATGAGACGATGCCCTTTGAAGAAAGCTGGTCCAGATGGTGAAGCAGCTGAAGATAGCTCTACCTCGATCACTGAAACCCACTAATGCACTTCCGACGGACACCCGCTATAGGATTGAAGTGCATATCCTGTGGAGAACCTTTGGAGGACACACGGAGCCTATCAACTTTGAGTTCACCGAGTTCAACTGGATCATCGGAAGGGACGTGGCGATCTATCGAGCACTTGGACATCTCCGAGAGGAGTACAGGCCGAGCTCGATCACTCGAGACTCGCCATGGTTTCTCGCAGGCAAGGAATGGAGATATCATCCGCACCATTGAGGACGATTCCACTCTCTCTTACATCCAGACTTGGAGTGTCTTCTCGAAACGGAGATTCGCACTCACCAAACTCAAGACACACTGAAGCTTTTGTTCCACGAACTGGAATGGAGGAGAAGGCACGCAGACTTCCTTGGCCATGAGGAAGAAATCACGGACTTCATGGAGATTGTCGATGACCTGAAGATGAAGCTTGCCGCGATAGAGGAAAAGATGGACTTGGGAGAGGACCTTTACCCTAGTGGAGATGAAGCACCCCTCGTGAGCAATGATCAGGATTTTGAAGGGAGTACCACTGAAGGAAACCCCAAGAGGAGGCGCCACTGATGAAGACTTTTAGTCGACCACCATGTTATCTTTTACTTTTCGTCGATCAGTTAGGCCGATGTTTTTCCTTCGATTAGTCATGAGCTTTTGTAATCGAGTTTGAACCATGTTTGAGTGGAATGAATAAATGATTGGTGTGTTATGATTGTGCATTCATATGGGTAGTGTTATTTCTCATAGACCATTGTTCTATTCTAAATTCCTCATCCCTCCAAAACACCAGATGCCTCCGAGACGTGACCTCGGTTTCCCGCCGAGCTCACCCAGCTGCTCCAAAGAGCAGAATGCACCGATGCAGCTCCTTATTCGTAATCGTAACAACCCCGCCAACAATCCACCGCCACCACCACCACCCACTGTGGACAACTTGACTCGATTTCTGAGGTTGAATCCGCCAGTGTTCTCTAGTAGCACTGAGCCGATTGTGGCTGACGATTGGCTCCGCAAGATTGGAAGAGAGCTAGTCACCGTTGGATGCACCGATGTTTGAGAAGGTGCGCTTTGCAGCGCATCAACCGGATGGACCTGCAGCTTCTTGGTGGGAGAATTACACCACCACTTTTCCCATGGGTGGCATCACTTGGGATCAATTCCAGCAGTTTCAGACCGCTCATGTCTCACCGGAGCCATGAGTCCAAGAAGCGTGAGTTCCGCAACTTACGCCAGGGAATCGTCTTGTGGCACAAGACGTGGATGAATTCAGCAAGCTCGCCGCTATGCCCCCGATGATGTGGCCACAGATGCCGCCAAGCAGAGAAGTTCCTTGAGGGACTCAATGATGAATTGAGCATGCAGCTTATTGTGGCTACTTTCAACAACTACCAGAGCTGGTAGACAAGGCCACCATCCCGAAGGCAAGCAGCAGCAGATAGAAAGCCGCAAGTGGAAGTACAGCCGGGGAAGCACAACTCAGAGCTCAGCAGAAGCCCCGCTATGCACCGTACTCGGAGGGCACACCCATCATAACCATGGAGTTCATAACCATGGAGGAAATGGGAATAACCGCAGCCAGACAACAAGTCAGGCCATGGCAATGGCAATGGCAATGGTAATGGCAATCAGCACCGCTCGCCCGGCTCAAGGATCTGAGCCACATCACCGCTTCAAGTGCCGAAGACAGGCACTATGCCACCGACTGCCCGGAGGCCAAGCAGAGGAATGGTAATGGCAATGGAGGCTCAAATAAGAAGCCAACTGCCCTCGTGCTCAGTGAACCATATCGACGTGGAGGACGCCTATGATCAGCCGATAATCGTGGTTGGTAAGTTTTATTGAATTCACGCTCAGTTTTGGTTCTCTTTGATTCGGTGCAACGATTCATTCATATCAAGGGTAGTTGTGGATAAGTACGGATTACGCACTAGAACCCTTAGAAGCCCCTTCGCCGGGCCCGCAGAGGAGAAATAATGGCAGGTTTAAGCTGTCCTCGCAACCCTTAACATCGGGAACCACAAATTTCCGTGGAACTCATAGTGTTGGAAACACAGACCTTGGATGTAATCCTAGGCATGGATTGGTTGTCAAAGTATGAAGGAAACATTGATCGTGCTCAAGAAGTCCATTCTGCTCACCACCCCGGAGCGTAAGAGGATCAAGTATGTAGCCAGCACAGCCAGATGAAGAATCAGTGCATTCTCACGGAGTTGTTCAGAGGAAGTGCCAGAGTGCAAGAATTTCCGATGTGTTTCCTGAGGAATTACCAGAATGCCACCGGACAGGACATTGAATTTCTGATTGAGTTATTGCCGCAAGACAGCCCCAATATCCAAGAGACCTTATCGGATGCCACCGAATGAGTTGAAAGAGATCAAGGATCAAATAAATGAGTTATTGGAGAAAGGATATATTCGCCCAAGCTCATCACCTTGGGGAGCCCCAGCTTTTTTGGTAGAGAAGAAGGATGGAGCTTGAGGATGGTTGTGGATTATCGTGCATTGAACGAAGTAACCATCAAGAACAAGTACCTCTGCCGATGATCAATGACTTGTTTGATCAGCTTGTTGGAGCCAAGGTATTCTCTAAGATCGATCTTCGATCGGGGTATCATCGATTGAAGATTCGTGAAAAGGATATACCCAAAACAGCATTCACCACGGTATGGTTTATATGAGTATACCGTCATGTCGCTTGGATTGACTAATGCTCCTGATACTTCATGAATTTGATGAACAAGGTGTTCATGGAATATCTGGACAAGTTTGTCGTGGTGTTCATAGATGACATATTGATATTCTCCAAGAGCGAGGAAGAGCATAAGGAACATTTGCGCCTAGTTCGAGAAACTTCGAGAACATCACCAGTATGCCAAATTCAGCAAATGTGAATTTTGGTTAAAGGAAGTTGGATTCCTGACATGTTATTTCAGGAGAAGGAATAGCAGTTGATCCCGCCAAGGTTGAATCACCACCGATTGGCAGTCACCTACCTCACCAAGGAGATCCGCAGTTTTCTGGACTCGCAGGATATTATCGGAGGTTCATTGAGAACTTCGAAAATTGCCAAGCCCATGACCGAGCTGTTGAAGAAGGAAGCCAAGTATGTTTGGACCGAGGAATGTGAAGCCGTTTTCAGGAATTGAAGAAACGGTTGGTCACAGCCCCAAAGTTGATATTGCTGGACATACATAAGGAATACCAGGTCTATTAGACGCTTCGTCAAGGACTCGGAGGAGTATTGATGCAAGAAGGTAAGGTTGTAGCTTATGCCTCCGCATAGCTACGGCCTCATGAGATGAATTATGCCACGATGATTTGGAGTTAGCAACTGTAGTGCATGCACTCAAGACTGAGACATTTCCTCATCGGAAATCGCTGTGATGTCTACACGATCACAAGAGTTTGAAATATATCTTCACGCAGAAGGAATTGAACCTCGTGCAGAGGAGATGGCTAGAGTTGATAAAGGACTACGACATGAGATTGCATTACCACCCCGTAAGGCCAATGTTGTAGCAGATGCTTTGAGTCGTAAGAGTTATGTGAATACTCTTACCACAGGAGGATTACCCTGAGTTGGTCGATGACCTCGTAGATCTCCGATCGAGATAGTTCCAAAGGATTTGTTGCAACCTCGAAGTTCAGTCCACCTTGACCGAAAGGATTCGTGAAGCCCGTAAGTCGGACAAGGAAATTGATGAGATTAAGCAAAAGATGGAGGAAGGAAAAGCTAAAGGATTCCGTAAGGATGAACACGGAACTATATGGTTTGAGGATCGATTTATGTGCCCAATGATCCCGAGCTCGAAGCTAATTCTTCAGAGGCTCATGATTCACCGTACTCGATTCACCCCGCAACACCAAGATGTACCTGATTTGAAGCAAAGTTTCGTGGACCGTATGAAGATGGACATTGCCGAGCACGTAGCAGATGCGATGTTTGCCAATGTGTAAAGGCGTAACATCGAAGCCAGCAGGTTACTTCAACCTTTGCCGATTCCCGATTGGAAATGGGAGAAACTTGGTATGGATTTCATCACAGGATTACCCAGACCCGCTCAGTTATGATTCTATATGGGTAGTGGTTGATCGCTTGACAAAGGTAGCTCACTTCGCCCGTGAAGACTACCTATACCAGTGCCAAGTTGGCCAAGATATACATGACCAGGATCGATGTCTGCATGGAGTTCCGAGGAAAATTGTGTCGATAGAGGAACGCAGTTTACCTCAAAGTTTTGGAAGCAATTGCATGAAACTTTGGGTACGAGGCTGGAATTCAAGACAGCTTTTCATCCGCAGATGATGGATGACCGAGAGAGTCAATCAGATTACGGAGGACATGTTGAGAGCTTGTGTGCTAGACTATGGGTCTAGCTGGGATGATAATTTGCCGTGACGCAGAGTTCTCATACAACAACAGCTTATCAATCCAGTTTGAAGATGGCCCCTTCAAGCTCTATACGGAAGGAGGTGCGAACACCATTGTCAGGGATAGTGTTGAGATCGATCACTTTTGGTTCGACCTTATCAAGGATTCCAAGAGAAAGTCAAGCTGATTCGAGACAGCTCAAGATAGCACAATGAGACAGTAAGAGTTATGCCGACAAGAAGCGCAAGGAGGTGACTTACGAAGTGGGAGACCGAGCATATCTTCGTGTGTCTCACTTCGTGGAATCAAGAGGTTTGGAGTCAAGGAAAGTTAGCACCCGATTCATTGGCCCTACAAAATCCTCGAACGTCGTGGAGAAGTTGCATACAAGTTGGAATTGCCGAAGGATTGTCTGAGTTCATGATGTCTTCCACGCTTCTCGCTTGAAGAAGTGCCATGCCGACATGGCCGATGTTCCATTGAGAGACACAAGGTTCCTAGAGGCCATACAGCTTGACAAAGATTTGACTTACAAAGAGAAACCCGTCCAATTCTCGAACTGCAAGCAGAGTCACCCGCAGCAAGGTCATCAAATTTTGCAAGGTGCTGTGGAGTCACCACACCGAGGAAGAAGCCACTGGGAACGCGAAGAAGATCTTCGTCGAGACCATCCACACCTATTTGTTAGTTAACCCGAATCTCGAGGGCTAGATTCATCTTAAGGTGGTAGGTTTGTAACATCCCAAATTTCCTATTTGGAATGTTTTACAATTATAGCTAAGCATCCTATGCATCCTGTTTGAATTTGATTGTCATTTGAAGTTTCAGAGCAATTTGAGTTTGAATTTGAATTTCAAACTTTGGCATGTGGGAAACAATTCAAAAAAACTAAGCCTGATAAATACTTGATCAAAAGTATGAGAGGAGCAAACAGGACACTCCAAAAATATCAGAGGAAACATTGCTAAAAGATTTGGAATTCAAATCTGAATTTTATTTGAATTTGAAAAAATAGATTTTTATGAAGTTTGATTTTGACTTTGGAAAATGTTCAAATGAAAGGGAATATTCCCCATCATTTTGGTATATATATACCCTATATAAATTATTTATAGTTTGGGTTTTATTTTGTTTTAGTTTTAATTAAAAAATAAAAGAAACCCCCTGGCGCCACCAAAGCACCCAGGCCCAGCCAGCCAACCACCTCCCCTCACCCAGCACACAGCCAAACTGAGCCGCCTAATCAGCCAGCCAGAGCCACCAGCCAGCTCACCACCCTCACCCTCACTGAACCTGCTGGCCTCGGCCACCCGACCCCTCGCCTCTCTCTCTCCCACTGACCCGTGGCCCCGCCTGCCTCCTTCCTCGCCCACGCCACGAGCTCGCTGAGATCCACCGGATCCCAAGGATCCGGATCCCCGACGCCTGATGCCCTTCCGAGGCAAGCCCGACCCCGGCTATAAAGCCGAGGCCCCTGCACCCCATTCCCCTAGCCTCGCGGACCCCTTTCCCTCTCCTCCCGAGCTCACCGAGCACCGAACCCTCCCCGCCATTGTTGCCGCCACGACGCCTCGTCCACCCCGACCTCCCAACACCACCAACCCCTCCCGACCTCGTCCAGAGCTCCCGACGACTCGGCTGGCTCGCTGACGCCTTGACGCCTGACGACTATCGCCACGCCGCCGCCGCCGAGTCCCAGAAGCCCCCAAGATCCTCCCGCTCGATCTTAGATCGACGGCCCCGATTAGAAGCCCCAAGGGGTAGGTTTTAGTTATAAAACGCCGCCCGATCGGTTTTATTTTTAGTTTAGGTTTTATTTTATTAGGCCGGTTCGCTTAGTTTAAACCTAGGGCCCATTTAGCCTATCTAACGCACAGGCACAAGATAGGCCCATTAGGCTTTTTTTTTTTTTATTTGATTTTCTGTTTTAGCGAATAGTTTCAATTTTCAAAATGTATATCTTTTATTCTGTTTAATATTTTTGAGTGATTCTTTTTTGTTGGATTGCAAATTTTATGTAGTTTCTGAAAATATATATATAGCTATGTTAAAAATAATTAAAAATGCTTTAATATTGTTTTAGTCAGAATAGTAAATCTGCTATAACTTTAGTTAGAAAAATTATTTTTGCATGATTCTTTTGTCACCACTTTATTTTGACATTGCCAAACCCTAGAAATTAATTTGGGTATTTTAGGATTAATAAATAATTAATTATAGACAGAATCCTATTAATCCTAATTAATTAACTAGTTCCTGTTTTCCTAATTAATTAATTAGTAAATTAATTTATTTTTAACTTGTGATTAGTTATTCTAGGTTAGTTTCTGTCATGTTAGTAGATGAACTTTTATTTATAATTAATAAAAGTTTTAAATTAATTTTCTTAATAGAAATTGGATTAGGCCTAAAATGAGTTTTATAATAGCTTTTTAATTAATTCTTTTTGCTCCTAGTTGCTTAGTGAATCCTTTTCTGTTAAGTTAACCTAAAACCATGATTAGGCCATATTAAGGAATTTTTGCTGTATAAAAATTAATTTTTGCTATTGTTTGGAGTAGGGAAAACTTTGAATTGGTTTCTTTGAGTTTTCTTTTTGGATTTGGTTTTGATTGCTTTATTGAGTTATGTTACCATTGTTATCTTGTGTGATCCTCTTGCTTTATGCTTATTGTGTTATTGTTTGTCTCGGTAGAGTTTCCGAGTGCTAAGCTTGCTACTACGACTCTTTAGCTTACGAGGATCATCAAGAAGGCAAGTTTTGATCATGTTATTTCTATACCTATGTTTTTGTGCATTAGTAGTTGTCACCACCCCACCATTGCATGCAGTAGTGAAATCTTGAAGTCATTAAACTTGAGTAGTATCATGTGGTAGGATGAACCAATCCCTTGTTACCATGACCCCGGACGTAGTAGTTATTTTGCTATGCTCGAGACGGATTTGGGATGAGTGAAATTCATAAGCAAGATGTGAGAGTCAATGATGATGACAACCCATGGACTACAATGATCAAGATGGACTTCGAAAATCACTACTGGGTGGAGGACGGTTGACGGGCACCTGGAGCACCCAGTGGTGGCGGGATGCATGGAGAAGCGCCATGACATCCTCATGGAAAGCTTCACCCAGCCACAAAGAGAAGGATGGATGCCCCATGACCGAAGCTTACATGCAGCCGCAAGCCATTATGGGCTCTGGCTGGGTTGACCCTAGTAGTGACGCTGGCTGGACGGTACTACGAGAAGTAGACGAACGGTAGGATTGATGGGTACCGCAAGTGGCGTAAGAACTCTTTGGAAGACCTGTTTATCTGTCCGCCTTCAAACACCATGAAGTGCGAAGACTCTAAAGGAGGGAATGATTCTTGCGGGAAAGTCGCAAATCTCTGCAGAGAGTTATAACCTAATCGATTAGCCGTGTCCCCGTTACGGACATTTGAGCCTCGGACCTTGGAAGTATTCGGATATCTCAACACTAAAACTAATGCATTAATTTGAGGGTTTATAACTTAATAATAATTTGGGAACGAGATATTGGTTGGCGGAACCATCTCAATAACTACCAACAATTGTAGTAATTTACAAGCAAGTCCACTGTAGTAGGATAAAATTTGCTTTCCGCAAAATGGTGAAACTTAGAGCTCCACACCAAAAATGCATATAGTGTTAGTAACTTTATTATTGTTATTCTTCATGACTTGCCACTTATTCCAAAAGCTGACCTACATGGCTGCAACGTATTATGTTGCGTAGATATATTCCGATCAGAGTGAGGCTACGCCCGCGCTTGGCGATTGCCCTTTGAGTCGGATGGACTCGCTTACCTTCGACGCTTCCGCAGCATTTTAGTTTATTTTCTCATGAGTTGGCCTTGAGCCAATTTATTCCCTTGTAATAAAGACTCTATATGAGAATCGATTAATGATATTCAGGTGTGATTGAACTTTGATTACTTTATCGATGTAATGTGAGTACCAAAGATGATCTTGGGATGGTATGCATACGTAGATTTGACCGATTTTGGGTCAGGTCGCTACATTGCTGCAGATACTAAGTTATCTAGGTGTGGTTGAATTGACAACTCAACTGCTAATACTTGAGAATATTCTTTGGCTCCCCTTGTGTCAAATCAATAAATTTGGGTTGAATACTCTACCATCGAAAACTGTTGCGACCCCCTATACTTGTGGGTTATCAAGACTATTTTCTGGCGCCGTTGCCGGAGAGCATAGCTCTATTCTTTGAGTCACTTGGGATTTATATCTGCTGGTCACTATGAATAACTTGGAAGACGCGAAAACAAAAATTTATCCCTCAACTCCAAGGGGAGGTAAGGAACTGCCATCTAGCTCTGCACTTGATTCACCTTCTGTTTTGAGTAAGCTTGCGACACCTAAACCTGCTGCTGCTATTAATTCTGATATGTCGCATGTTATTGATGATGCCACTTCTGCTATGCTTGATACCACTGTGCTACTTGGTGAATTTCTTGATGAACAACTTCCTAGGGCTAGAGAGAATGAAATTATTGAAACTGATAATATTGATGAAAGTGATGATAAAGATTCTCCCCCTAGATATGAATTGCATGTTGTGCCTAAGGGCTATGTTATGGATGAAGAAACTGCTAGAGACTTTCTTGCTTGCAATGATAGAAGTGATCTTAAGAAATTATTGGCTAAACTGAAACAAAAAACTCTGAATGCTAGAATGAAATATGATCCTACTTATGCTACTTCACCTATATTTGTTACTGATAAGGATTATGAATTCTCTGTCGACCCTGATATAATTACTTTGGTTGAATTTGATGCTTTCTATGTCTATGAATCTGAAACTGTTGTGGCACATCTTACTAAATTAAATGATATAGCCACCCTGTTCACTAATGATGAGAAAACTCGCTATTACTATATCCTTAAAATATTTCCGTTCTCATTAAAGGGTGATGTTAAGATATGGTTCAATTCTCTTGATCCTGGTTGTGTGCGTAGTCCCGAGGATATGATTTATTACTTCTCTGCTAAATATTTCCCTGCTCATAAGAAACAAGCTGCTTTAAGGGAAATATATAATTTTGTGCAAATTGAAGAAGAGAGTCTCCCACAAGCGTGGGGGAGGCTTCTCCAATTACTTAATGCTTTGCCTGATCATCCTCTTAAGAAAAATGAAATACTTGATATCTTTTATAATGGACTAACCGATGCTTCCAGAGACCACCTGGATAGTTGTGTTGGTTGTGTTTTCAGGGAAAGAACAGCTGATGAAGCTGAAATTCTATTGAATAATATGTTGACAAATGAAAATAATTGGACACTTCCTGAACTAACTCCTAAGCCAACTCCGAAGAAGAGGGGTATTCTATTTCTTGGTCCTGAAGATATGCAAGAGGCAAAGAAATCTATGAAGGAAAAAGGTATAAAAGCTGAAGATGTTAAGAATTTACCTCCTGTTGAAGAAATACATGGTCTTAATTTACCGCCTGTTGAAGAAATACATGGTTTTAATCCATCACCTATTGAAGAAACACATGGTCTTGATAACCCGACACCGGTAGTAAAGGTAAATTCTCTCTATAGATATGATAAAGCTGAAATCCCTCCTGCTAAGTTTGCTAGCCAATGCTTAGATGAGTTTGATGATTTTATGGTTAAGCAAGAAGATTTCAATGCTTATTTTGGTAGACAATTAAAACACAATGCTTATATGATTGAACACTTGAGTGATTATATGTCTAGAGTTAAAGGTGAACTTAAACTCATTAGTAAACATGCTTCCATGGTTACCACTGAAGTAGAACAAGTACTTAAAGCTCAGAATGATTTGCTCAATGAATTGAATAGTAAGAATAATGACTTTGCTGTTAGAGTTGCAACTAGAGGGGGTAAAATGACTCAGGAACCTTTGTATCCTAAGGGCCACCCTAAGAGAATTGAGCAGGATTCTCAGAGAAATAATTAAGATGCACCTAGTCCTTCTGAAAAGAAGAAAAATAAAAATGATAGGACTTTGCATGCTTCTAGTGAACCTATTGTTGACACACCTGAGAATCCCAATGATATTTCTATTTCTGATGCTGAAACACAATCTGGAAATGAACATGAACCTAGTGATAATGTTAATGAAGATGTTCATGTCGATGCTCAACTTAGCAATGATAATGATGTAGAAATTGAACTTGTTGTTGATCTTGATAACCCACAATCAAAGAATCAACGTTATGATAAGAGAGACTTTTTTGCTAGGAAGCACGGTAAGAAAAGAGAGCCATGGGTTCAGAAACCCATGCCTTTTCCTCCCAAACCATCCAAGAAAAATGATGATGAGGATTTTGAGCGCTTTGCTGAAATGATTAGACCTATCTTTTTGTGTATGCGTTTGACTGATATGCTCAAAATCAATCCTTATGCTAAGTATATGAAAGAAATTGTTACAAATAAAAGAAAGATACCGAAAGCTAGAATTTCCACCATGCTTGCTAATTATACTTTTAAGGGTGGAATACCAAAGAAGTTAGGAGATCCAGGAGTACCAACTATACCATGCTCCATTAACAGAAACTATGTTAAAACTGCTTTATGTGACCTTGGAGCCGGTGTTAGTGTTATGCCTCTCTGTTTATATCGTAGACTTGACTTGAATAAGTTGACACCTACTGAAATATCTTTGCAAATGGCCGATAAATCAACTGCTATACCCGTCGGTATTTGTGAGGATGTGCCTATTGTGGTTGCAAACGTTACTATTTTAACAGACTTTGTTATTCTTGATATTCCCGAGATGATAGTATGTCTATTATTCTTGGAAGACCCTTTTTGAATACTGCAGGGGCTGTTATTGATTGCAACAAAGGCAATGTCACTTTTCATGTTAATGGCAATGAGCATACGGTACACTTTCCGAGGAAACAACCTCAAGTTCATAGTATAAACTCTATTGGAAAAATTCCATCGATCATTTTTGGAGGTTTTGAATTTCCTCTTCCTACTCCGATTAAGAAATATGAGATTCTTATTATTGGGGATGTGCATATCCCCGTTGAGGTAACATAGTGTTATTCGAAATTTCTCCGGTTCCATGTTTTTCGGAATGAGTTTGTTAACATGACCTGATCAACCTTGTTAGTGTATTCCTTTTGATGAGCATGAGATGGATGAAGTTAGAAAGCACAACTTTCTGTACCTGATACGTCTCCAACGTATCTATAATTTTCGATTGCTCCATGCTATATTATCTACTGTTTTGGACATTAATGGGCTTTATTATCCACTTTTATATTATTTTTGGGACTAACCTATTAACCGGAGGCCCAACCTGAATTGTTGTTTTTTCCTATTTCGAGTTTCAAGAAAAGGAATATCAAACGGAGTCCAAATGGAATGAAACCTTCGGGAACGTGATTTTCTCACCGAACTTGATCCAGGAGACTTGGACCCTACGTCAAGAAAGAAAGGAGGAAGGCACGAGGTAGGGGTGCGCCCGAGGGCGCGCCTCCACCCTTGTGGGCCCTTGTTGCTCCAATCGACATACTCCTTCCTCCTATATATACCTACGCACTTCAAACGATCGACACGGAGCCAAAACCTAATTCCACCGCCGCAACCTTCTCGACTCCACGAGATCCCATCTTGGGGCCTGTTCCGAGCTCACGAGGAGGAACCCATCACAGAGAGCTTCTACATCAACACCATAGCCTCTCTGATGAAGTGTGAGTAGTTTACCTCAGACCTTCGGGTCCATAGTTAGTAGCTAGATGGCTTCTTCTCTCTTTTGGATCTCAATACAATGTTCTCCCCTCTCGTGGAGATCTATTCGATGTAATCTTCTTTTATGTGTGTTTGTTGAGATCAATGAATTGTGGGTTTATGATCAAGATTATCTATGAACAATATTTGAATCTTCTCTGAATTCTTTTATGTATGATTGGTTATCTTTGCAAGTCTCTTCGAATTATCAGTTTGTTTGGCCTACTAGATTGATCTTTCTTGCAATGGGAGAAGTGCTTAGCTTTGGGTTCAATCATGTGGTGTCCTTTCCCAAAGGATGAGGGGCAGCAAGGCACGATTGTATTGTTGCCATAGAGGATAACAAGATGGGGTTTTTATCATATTGCACTAATTTATCCTCTACATCATGTCATCTTGCTTAAGGCGTTACTCTGTTTTCTTGAACTTAATACTCTAGATGCATGCCGGATAGCGGTCGATGAGTGGAGTAATAGTAGTAGATGCAGCAGAGTCGGTCTACTTGTATCGGACGTGATGCCTATATACATGATCATACCTAGATATTCTCATAACTATGCTCAATTCTGCCAATTGCTCAACAAGAATTGCTCACCCACCGTAAAATACTTATGCTCTTGAGAGAAGCCACTAGTGAAATCTATAGCCCCCGGGTCTATCTTCATCATATTAATCTTCCTACACTTAGTTATTTCCTTTGCTTTTTTACTTTGCTTTTATTTTACTTTGCCTCTTTATCACAAAAAATACCAAAAAATATTATCCTATCATATCTATCAGATCTCACTCTCGTAAGTGACCGTGAAGGGATTGACAACCTCTTATCGCGTTGGTTGCGAGGAGTTATTTGTATTGTGCAAAAGTAGGGACTCGCGTAGCCTCCTCTTGGATTGATACCTTGGTTCTCAAAACTGAGGGAAATACTTACGCCATCAGTGTTGCATCACCCTTTCCTCTTCAAGGAAATCCAACGCAGTGCTCAAGAGGTAGCAGAGAAGATTTCGGCGCCGCTGTCGGGAGTCTACGCAAAAGTCAACATACCAAGTACCCATCACAATCCCTTATCTCCCGCTGAGGGAGTTCCGGACTAGGGGGTGTCCGGATAGCCGAACTATCATCATCGGCCGGACTCCAATACTATGAAGATAGAAGATTGAAGACTTCGTCCCGTGTCCGGATGGGACTTTCCTTGGCGTGGAAGGCAAGCTTGGCGATGCGGATATGTAGATCTCCTACCATTGTAACCGACTCTGTGTAACCCTAACCCTATCCGGTGTCTATATAAACCAGAGGGTTTTAGTCCGTAGGACGAACAACAATCATACCATAGGCTAGCTTCTAGGGTTTAGCCTCCTTGATCTTGTGGTAGATCCACTCTTGTAACACACATCATCAATATTAATCTAGCAGGGCGAGGGATTTACCTCCATCAAGAGGGCCCAACTCGGGTAAAACATCGTGTCCCTTGTCTCCTGTTACCATCCGCCTAGACGCACAGCTCGGGACCCCTACCGAGATCCGCCGGTTTTGACACCGACATTGGTGCTTTCATTGAGAGTTCCTCGTGTCGCCGCCGTCGGTCGGATGCCTCATCTCGCCTTTAGAGACGATACTATCGCCAAAGGAGCCTTGGCGTGGCGAACTCTTCGCTAGGTGGTTTTCTTATGACCGCCATCCGCCATCAGCGCCGACGATGACCTCTCGAGTCATCGAAACCAATCTCTAGGTTAGTTCGAACTTGCCGAACAGTTAGATCCGATCGAGCTCTCCTCCATAAACGAGCTCTTGGATCGCATCGCTGCCCCGGAGTCGCCACGACTACGACCGGATCGGGCCTAAAACCAATCTGAGAGAGATCAACTCTCCCCAGGCTACCCATCATGTTGCTGTGATAGAGCAGCAATGCGGCGATTCTTCTTGTATATTAAAGACTAGTTGCGTCCGGATTCCCGATCCCTCCATGCCGGATTCCCGCAGAGGGACGGACGTCGACCAAGCCCTGAACTTAAAGTCAGGCGGCGGGTTGGACTCATCGGATAACACTCAAAAATCCAAACTTCCAAGTTCGGAAACTTCTCGGCCCTTGAGTCCTGAATTGGACAGGGTTCCGGATCTAGTTCCACCCGCCCACCCAAACATTAGCGATCTCTCGAATTCGCAAGAGCCCGCTGAAACAGTACATCATTACTGGGCCAGATTCCTCCTGGTTAAGAACAGGATAAAGGACTGCCGAGAGGAGGATGCAATCCCAATTTTCTGCAATAATTGCACGGACAAGGGAATCCTAAACGCCAAAAGTCGTCGCGAAATTACACGCTTTACTGACTTGGCAACCATAGTACAAAAGTACTGTATGATGGAGAGCGCTCGAAAACCGAAGTAAATTTTGGGATAATCCGCCCCAATACATCCCTAGTCCGAACAAAAGGGTGCATCATTATGAAGCACCCGGTTGAATACCAAAAACCAAAACCCCTAAAGGGTACGGAACCGTCTTCGAGGGTTGGCTCAACGGACCTGCAAAATCCACAAGACGGAGGGCGCCACTCCAACACACAGCCTTCGAAAGTGTTGGATACTACGGCAGTGGCCAAAAGTGGCGAGGGTTTTTAGCCCCGCAACCAACCCAGCAAAGATACCGACAAGATAATAGTCTTCGATACTTTCGCATCAAATAACATGCGAACGAACAATCCGCAGCCTCGCCAAGTCTACCAAGTAGCAACAACAAATCCATGGAGGACACGGCTATCACCTTCAACGCCAGCGACGAACCTAAATTCAACAGCTGGAGCACCAGCCGCATTGGTCCTCAGTCCGATAGTGGACGGTTTTCGTCTTACTAAGGTACTCATGGATGGCGGCAGCGGATTAAACCTCATCTATGAGGAAACCCTTCAAAAAATGGAAATTGACTGGATCCGCATTGAGCGAACAACACAACCTTCAGAGGGATAATCCCTAGTCGAGAAGTACGCTGCGCAGGAAAAATCACACTAGATGTAGTGTTCGGCTCATCGGACAATTACAGGTCCGAGGAGGTCACGTTTCAAGTGGCCCCATTCGGCAGCGGATATCACGCTTTGTTAGGGCGAGAGGCATTCACAATCTTCCAAGCTATACCCCACTACGGGTACATGAAGCTCAAAATGCCCGGACCCAAGGGGATAATCACTCGCCAATGATCCGGATCGGCACTGCGCTGAAAATAAGACAGCCAGACCGCCCTAGAGGCATTGTCCAAGCCCTAGCGGCAGAGGAACTAGCTACGCTGCGCTCCATGGTGGATAGGGACGATGTGATACTCGATAAGAGGTCCAAATCCACCTCTTCTAAACCAGCGCATTTAGATAGTCAAATTTCAGGTCCATCCAACAAACCCCATAAAGACGGCCTCCATTGGGGCACAATTAAGTCCTGATGTCGAGGCCGACTACGAGAATTCCTTCGTGAAAATTGGGACATTTTTGCCGGCATCCTTCGACATGCCAGAATCCCACGCAGTCGGCAGAGCACAGCCTAAATATCCTAAAAGGATTCAAGCCACCAAACAAGCTCTTCGGTGATTTTCCGAGCCCAAAAGACAGTAATGGGAGAAGAGCTAGCCAAACTCTTAGAAGCGGATTCATCGAGATATAAAGCATCCGGACTGGCTAGCCAATCTAGTAATGGTACCAAAAAGGACAAATCCGGCGCCTCTGCGTCGATTTTAAAGACCTTAACAAGGCCTATCCAAAGGACCCTTTCCCCTCCCTCGATCGACCAAATCATCGATGCTACCGCGAGAACACGATTCATTGTGCTTCCTCGACGATACTCCGGATACCATCAAATCAAGACGGCGGAGAAAGACCAGGCCGCAACGGCATTCATTACTCCATATGGGCCATTCTACTTCAACACAATGCCCTTCGACTCAAAAACGCCGCAACATATCAGCGCATGATTCAAACATGGCTGGCTACCCAGATAGGCAAAACAAGAGAGGCATACGAGACGATGTGGTCGCCAAGACCAAACACGCCGAACTCTAGTAGAAGACTTGAGGGTGACATTCGACAACCTCCGAGCATATGACATTAAGCTCAATCCGAAAATGCGTCTTGGCGCATCAGCCGGAAAGCTCTTGGGCTTCATCGATCCGTCGAGGAATTGAAGCAAACCCGCCAAAATCCGAGCTCTGTCACAATTGGATATTCCAAAAGACCTCAAGCAGATACAAAACTAACCGGATGCGTGCGGCCTTAAGTCGCTTCATCTCCCGCTTGGGAGAAAAGGCTCGCCCTCTACCGCCTCCTCCGGCGACCAACATTTCGAATGGACGGATGCTGCCACAGCCGACTCGAAGAAATAAAGGCCATACACGGCAACAACTGGTTCGGCCGCGCCCAACCTGGGCGAGCCTATGTTATTATATATCGCAGCAACACATCAAGTTGTTAGCGCGGTACTCGTCGTTGAACGAGAAACAGAAGGGCACAAATTCCCTCTTCAAAAACCAGTGTACTACGATCCAATCGTTCTAACTCCATGCAAATCCGGCACCCACATTATCAAAAGATAGCGTATGCGGTGTTCATGGCATCCCGGAAGCTGCGTCACTACTTTCAAGAGTGTTCAATAACGGTGGCCTCCGAAGTACCTCTCAACGATATTATAAACAATCGCGACGCAACGGGCAGGATTGCAAAATGGGCTATCGAGCTCTTACCATTTGACATAACCTACAAACCACGGCGAGCTATAAAGTCGCAGGTTCGCGGACTTCATCGCCGAATGGACCAAGTCGAACTCCCTAAAGAGTACGGCGCGTATCTAACCGGATCATGCATTTCGACGGATCCAAAATGTTGGCTGGCTTGGGGATGGCGTCGTCTCCGACGTCCCCAACGGAGACACAATCCAATACGTACTTCAAATAATGTACATGGACTCCAACAACGCAGTCGAATATGAGGCCCTCCTACATGGCCTCCGGATGGCAATCTCCATGGGCATTCAACGCCTAGAGGTGCGCGATTCAAACCTCGCAATATCCCAAGTAAATGGAGACTTGACGCCAAAGATCCAAAATGGCAGCTTATCGCAACGCCGTCCTAAAAATGTCACCGGTTCAAAGGACTAGAATTCCATCATGTAGCCCGGATAATAACCAGCAGCAGACGTGTTAGCACGCATCGGCGCTAAACGAGACGCCATCCCTCCTAACATCTTCCTCGAACGGCTCTTTAAGCCATCCGTATTATGGGAAGAGGAGTCCGAAAATAACAATCCGAGCCACCGCATCACCTAACTCAGCACCATTCTCGACACAATCGGCGGCTCAACCAACGAAATAACACCTTCAGCTCACGAAATAATGGCAGTCATTGCCTCGTGGACAGAACCATTCCTAGCCTACTTAATGCGGCAGGAACTTCTCGAAGACCAAAATGAGGCCCGCTACATAGTTCGACGATCTAAAGCCTACAAGGTCCATGAGGGAGAGCTTTATAAGAAAAGCACAACCGGAGTCCTTCAAAGGTGTATCTCCGAAGAGGAAGGGCGAAATCTCCTGGCTGAAATTCACGCCGGACTCGGTGGGCACCACGCTGCAGCCCGGGCCCTTGTAGGCAAGGCCTTCCGTACAGGATTTTATTGGCCGACAGCCCGGGCAGATGCTCAGGATTTAGTCCAACGATGCATCGGTTGCCGCTCTTTGCTAATCGAGCTATATGCCACCCACCGCCTCAAAACTATACCCATTACCCGGCCGCTTGTGGTCCGGGGCTTGACATGGTCGGACCCCTTAAAGGGGAACCCACAAGCACAAATACTTATTGGTCATGGTGGACAAATTCACCAAATGGATTGAGGCCAAGCCGGTTAAAACGGCAGAATCCGGACCGTGATAGACTTCATATCCGGGTAGTACACCGCTTCGTGTCCCCACAAAGATCATCATCGACAACGGCACGAACTTCACGGCCGGCGAGGTTAAACTCGTGCAAAAACATGGGCATTAAGCTCGATTACGCTCAGCCTATCACCCCAAACTAACGGTCAAGTTGAGCGAGCAAATGGTCTAATCATGAGCGGCATCAAACCCAGACTAGTGCGGTCCTCAAGGAATCTAACACGCAATGGGTAGAGGAGGTCGACCAGACTGGGGCTGCGGACCACGCCAAACCGAACTACCAGATTCACACCATTTTTCATGGTATCGGCGCAGAGGCAATCCTGCCTGCGATATAATTCATGACTCACCTCGTAGCGCATGTACGAAGAAAGAGAAGCCGAGCTAGATCGGCAGGACAGTCTGGGCGCCTTAGAGGAGGAGCGGACGTGGCAAAGGCTCGCTCCGCATTTTATCGCCAGCAGGCTCAAGATATCAAAGCAGAGAAGTATGGGCCAAAACTTACAATGTTGGCGAACTTGTTCTACGCCCACGGACAAGAAAAAGGACAAACTCAAGCCCAAGTGGAAGGTCCTTCATCATCGACCAAGTCCTGACCGGCGGAGCGCACCGTCTCACGTAACGCATCGGACAACCGACTCGAGCCGAACCCATGGAACGCAGCCCGCCTCCGAAGATTCTACGCTTAACGCCGGACTCGGGTTCGCCTCACTCCCGCCCACCCTTGTTTTTACTGCTCTCCTCCTCCTCCTTCTTCCCACTTTTTTTACCTTTTATGGGCTGATTTGCGCTTTGTTCGCACACACTTGATGTGCCCCGCACTCATTATACCGGGGCTTATTTAATGTGCTTATTCATACGGGCTTCATGCCCAATACATGTGTCATACTTCCGCATGTACCTTTTATTCACCATTATATGCATCGATATGACTTAAGTTTTGGCCAAGCTGGGTTGCTCGGCTCTGTGCTTACCCCTCGCTCCCGATTGTTCGCTAGGAGGTAAAAAGAGCACCTCTGCAATTGTTATCGCGGGTCACCGGATGTGTACCTCGACTGGGTGAAGCCGAAAGCTAGCGTTCTTAAGAGAATATTCGGTCGGTGACTTGAAAGATGATTTATTACTTACTTATTTATCTGCCCCTGATGCTTTTTTCTGCTATTTTGCAGTCCGCATTGCACTTTAGGGCATGCTTCCCCGGGAAAGGAACCCTTAACGGAACTATTCTCCCTGGAAGATGTTTCTTACTAACCATGTAATATAACACAACTAGTTGGGCACTTGTCTGATAAAGCAATTATGACCCCGACGCCTTGTCTCCATGCATGCCCCGGTTCTTTTATAACCGTAAGGGTATTCGGACACACTCGGACTGTTAGGTCCCGAGGTTGAAGCGAAACGGTCCGCAAAGACAAACGATCTACAATCCGCTAGAAGGCATTTTACATGTCATTTCAAATTACATCGTCAAACCGACCGATTGTACTCCTCTTCAATCCCATCTAACAGTTGTCTAATTTACATCCTGTTGGGAATATTTCATGACCAGTTCTACTTGGCCGTACATCAAGCTCACAGGATCTCCTTCCCATCAGCCCCGCAGTCCGACCTCGCCATGTGGTTTGGGTCGACTTCGTAACGTGTCTTCACCATGGCCCAGCCTCCTGGCGCCTCGACGGCAGCCGATATCTTCCACAAACGGAGGCGTCGCCGTGCTCCTCAAGCTTCTCAAAAGCTCACCAAGGCCCTCGAGTAGGGAGACGGATGGCCATAAAGCATGAACGACGCCACTCATCGCTGCCGAACACGCCGAGCAATTGCACTAGCTCGGGAAGTTGGTCACCGTTGACTCAGCATTTCCTCCAGAGGCGACTGTGAGCACACCTAAAGACATATTTCATCAATTGTCTTCCTCGCCAATTCTTCTTTTCAAAGGAATTCGTTCAAGCACTTACTATAAATGCCGCGACAAGTCGCTGATTCTCCTTCACGGAGCTGCATAGCTGGGCCCGAACACCTTTTAGCTCTTCTCCTTGCTGGGTGTGGGCATCTTGGAGCTTGTTTCTCTCCGCTGCACCTTCATAAGCACCCTCTCGCCGCCTTTAGCTGACGCAGTGGCTGTTGCTTGTCCGATCTAGTCCGCGCCTCTGCAATATTATTGTCGATTCACGCCACACTTGGCTAAATAATTATCTTTTAAAAGTACGTCTTACCAGCGGGGGTCTCTGTGGCTCCCCCTGTGGCGGCCAGTGCGGCTTCAAGTTGGGCCTTGCACTCTTGGAGCTCCTGGGACAGCTGGGTATTCTTCTCCGCTAGACCCTGCATAATAATTGATCCTTAAATCAGTTATTTCAACTATTTTAAGTCTCGGGGGCTACTGGCATATATAACTATTAAAATTACTTACCCGTATGTCTTTCACATACTGCTCCATGGCTGTGGTTAACCCATCTTGAGCGGCACGGAGGTGCGCGTTTCCCGCTTTAAAGGCATTTAACGCCTCCGGGGAGAAACACGCGTCACGAAGAAACTGTCCGACGACGCCTGTGATTCATGGCGCTCTCCACCTCAGACCGGGTGGCGGACAGCCTGTCGGCATCCTCCATCGGAGGAGCATCCGGTTTACGCCTTGTATTCACCTCCCCTCCCAGACCATGCGTTGGAGCATGGCCGGCGGAGTCTTGATTGGCAACCTCTCCGGACACTGTCCGGCGAGTGCTCTTTCTGGAAAAGTTATGAGCATTAATATACCTTCTGGGATCCTTCCCTTAAAAATAGCGGTGCTCGCATCCGTTGCGGCGACGTCTCGGTTCGCGCCGCACTCCTCTTCCTCCTACCGGGCCGGATGATCCTTGTTGGTCGGCGCGCGGTTCGCTTCCCGCCTTAAGGGGACATCTTGCGATACACCATCAGCATGGGATGGTCAGAATTGAGCGCGGATCAAACGATGGTGTCAAGACCTCGGTCGTAGTCACCTGGGAGGCCGAAAACAAACCGGGGTAGTCAGCCGTAATGGCGACTAGGGCATTGTCTATGCTACGTTGGTGGAACACCCCGTCAATCAGCTCCACCTTTATGGCCGGATCCTCTTCGGAGGACGGATCAAGGGATCATTCCGGATCCTCGGGCTGTGGAGCTAGGCTTCGTATGCCCTCCACGTCCCGGCGCAGCTCCTACGTCGAAATCACAGAGTAAGATACTTGACTAAAAAAAAGGGGTATGGATCGGGTAGATGAACATCCGCTTACCCAGCTCCGAGGGTTATGCATAGAAAATCCATTCAACGGATTCTTGCGGAGGAAGTCCTCCTCCTCTCCCTTGTACAAGCCGGACAGGATCTTTGCCAGATCGGCTGCCGAGCCTAGCCCTTTGCGGCCATGACGGGTGGCGTCATCTTCCCCGTTGAAATCCCACATAGGGTGGCCCCTTATTGGAGTGGCTGCACCCCTCGCATAATGCACGTGGCCATGACTCCAATCATGGTCAATCCGAATGGGCCATAACCTAATCCGCCCATCGATAATGGACGCCTCTGTCATCTTCTCGTTGAGGGCTCATGGGCGCCAACTCAGCGCTTCTTCAAGGGAGCATTGTTGAACTCCGGAGGCTGATCCGGACTGGATCCGCAGAGGGCGTCCTCCATGTAGAACCATTCGAAGGCCGGTCTTGGATGCCTTCTTCGGGTGCCGGATAGATATCCGGTCCCGGCGATCGCGCCATATTTCGCTCCGCCCACTTGGTATATCGACCCCTCATGAGAACGGGTACGAGACAAAACAATCTCTTCCACAGGGCAAAATGGGGCTCGATGCCCAAGAACAGCTCAAAAAAGCTACGAAGCCCGCGATGTGCAAAATGGAGGCGGGCGTGAGGTGGTGAAGTTGGAGTCCGTAGAACTCTAGGAGCCCCGGAGAAACGGATGTATGGGAAATCCGAGCCCCTTATTAGATAGGGGACAAATCATACCCGCTCCCCTTTGAAGGGTTGGGGCGCCTCCTTTGCTTCCCACCCTTGTAGGTGGCCAGTCCGGCTCGAACCGAACCATGAAAGCTGGGGGAAGATATCCCTCGGTTTGAAGCACCACTAGCTCGCTGTGTGGAACAGAGCATCTCCCCCAATCTCCTGGCTTAGGGCTGGGAGCGCGAGAGGAGGAGCCGCATTGGCTATCCATGATGGAATGGATTTTTGTCAGAGGCGCTTCGATGGGAACTTGCGGATGGAGGATGGTGTGAGCTGGATCTAGATCCTCGCCTCTCTTGTAGGCGGCTCGTTCGCACGGCTAGGGGGTAAAATGTAAAAATATCCCAGCCTTTCGCATTCATAGGACACGTGGAAGAAGGCCATTATTGGGCGTAGAAGCCAAGGAGCGCAACATTTATAAAGAAGCCGGACACTATTCGACGGGAACATGAAGACTGAAGGAGAACCCGCCTTGCAATGCCGAAGACAACATGCGCGCCGGACTCATCATCATTGAAGCCTGGTTCAGGGGCTACTGAGGGAGTTCCGGACTAGGGGGTGTCCGGATAGCCGGACTATCATCATCGGACGGACTCCAAGACTATGAAGATAGAAGATTGAAGACTTCGTCCCGTGTCCGGATGGGACTTTCCTTGGCGTGGAAGGCAAGCTTGGCGATGCGGATATGTAGATCTCCTACCATTGTAACCGACTCTGTGTAACCCTAACCCTATCCGGTGTCTATATAAATTAGAGGGTTTTAGTCCGTAGGACGAACAACAATCATACCATAGGCTAGCTTCTAGGGTTTAGCCTCATTGATCTCGTGGTAGATCCACTCTTGTAACACACATCATCAATATTAATCTAGCAGGACGTAGGGTTTTACCTCCATCAAGAGGGCCCGAACCTGGGTAAAACATCGTGTCCCTTGTCTCCTGTTACCATCCGCCTAGACGCACAGTTCGGGACCCCCTACCCGAGATCCGCCGGTTTTGACACCGACACCCGCATTACATTATTTGCCATTTGCCTCTCGTTTTCCTCTCCCCCCACTTCACCCTTGCCGTTTTATTCGCCCTCTCTTTTCCGTTTGCCTCTTTTTCGCTTGCCTTTTGTTTGCTCGTGTGTTGGATTGATTGCTTGTCACGATGGCTCAAGATAATACCAAATTGTGTGACTTTACCAATACCAACAATAATGATTTCCTTAGCACTCCGATTGCTCCTCTTACCAATACTGAATCTTGTGAAACCAATGCTGCTTTGTTGAATCTTGTCATGAAAGATCAATTCGCCGGCCTTCCTAGTGAAGATGCCGCTACTCATCTAAATAGCTTCGTTGATTTGTGTGATATGCAAAAGAAGAAAGATGTTGATAATGATATTGTTAAATTGAAGCTATTTCCTTTTTCGCTTAGAGATCGTGCTAAAGCTTGGTTTTCGTCTTTGCCTAAAAATAGTATTGATTCTTGGAACAAGTGCAAAGATGCTTTTATCTCTAAATATTTTCCTCCCGCTATGATCATCTCTCTTAGAAACGATATTATGAATTTTAAGAAACTTGATCATGAACATGTTTCACAAGCTTGGGAGAGGATGAAATTAATGATACGTAATTGCCCTACTCATGGTTTGAATTTGTGGATGATTATACAAAATTTTTATGCCGGATTGAATTTTGCTTCTAGAAATCTATTAGATTCGGCCGCGGGAGGCACTTTTATGGAAATCACTTTCGGAGAAGCTACTAAACTCCTAGATAATATTATGGTTAATTATTCTCAATGGCACACTGAAAGATCTACTAATAAAAAGTGCATGTGATAGAAGAAATTAATGTTTTGAGTGGAAAGATGGATGAACTTATGAAATTATTTGCTACCAAGAGTGTTTCTGCTGATCCTAATGATATGCCTTTATCTACTTTGATTGAGAATAATAATGAATCTATGGATGTGAATTTTGTTGGTAGGAATAATTTTGGTAACAACGCGTATAGAGGAAACTTTAATCCTAGGCCTTATCCTAGTAATTCCTCTAATAATTATGGAAATTCCTACAACAACTCTTATGGAAATTTTAATAAGATGCCCTCTGAATTTGAGACTAGTGTTAAAGAGTTTATGAATTCGCAAAAGAATTTCAATGCTTTGCTTGAGGAAAAATTGCTTAAAGTTGATGAATTGGCTAGGAACGTTGATAGAATTTCTCTTGATATTGATTCTTTAAAGCTTAGATCTATTCCTCCTAAGCATGATATCAATGAGTCTCTCAAAGCAATGAGAACTTCCATTGATGAGTGCAAAGAAAGAACCGCTAGGATGCGTGCTACGAAAGATGCCTTTATTAAAGCGTGTTCTTCTAGTTCCTATGGAAATAAAGATGAAGATCTAAAAGTTATTGATGTGTCCCCAATTAAATCTTTGTTTTGCAATATGAATCTTGATAATGATGGGACTGAATATGATCCACCTTTACCTAGAGGGCATTCCAAAAATTCAGAGTTTTTAGATCTTGATGCTAAAATTGATAAAAGTGGGATTGAAGAAATCAAAACCCTAGATGTTGCTAAACCCACTATTTTGGATTTCAAGGAATTTAATTATGAAAATTGCTCTTTGATAGATTGTATTTCCTTGTTGCAATCCGTGCTAAATTCTCCTTATGCTTATAGTCAAAATAAAGCTTTTACCAAACATATCGTTGATGCCTTGATGCAATCTTATGAAGAAAAGCTTGAGTTGGAAGTATCTATCCCTAGAAAACTTTATGATGAGTGGGAACCTACTATTAAAATTAAGATTAAGGTTCATGAGTTTAATGCTTTATGTGATTTGGGTGCTAGTGTTTCCACTATTCCCAAAACTTTGTGTGATTTGCTAGATTTCCGTGATTTTGATGATTGCTCTCTAAACTTGCACCTTGCGGATTCAACTATTAAGAAATCTATGGGAAGAATTAATGATGTTATTATTGTTTCAAATAGGAATTATGTGCCCATATATTTTATCGTTCTTGATAGAGATTGCAATCCTTCATGTCCTATTATTCTTGGTTGGCTTTTCCTTAGAACGATTGGTGCAATTATTGATATGAAGGAAGGGAATATTAGATTCCAATTTACATTAAAGAAAGGCATGGAACACTTCCCTATGAATAAAATAAAATTACAATATGAAGAGCCACTTATGTATTGCCTACCAAATATGGCAATACCTAGATCTATCCTTGCTTTTTGCCTAGCTAGGGGCGTTAAACGATAGCGCTTGTTGGGAGGCAACCCAATTTTATTTTTAGGTTTTTTTTGCTTTTGCTTCTGTTTAGGAATAAATATTTGTTCTAGCCTCTGGTTATATGTGTTTTTATGTTTTAATTAGTGTTTGTGCCAAGTTAAACCTATAGGATCTTCTTGGATGATAGTTATTTGATCTTGCTGTAATTTCCAGAAACTTTCTGTTCACGAAAACAATTGTTAAAAATCACCAGAATGTGATAAAATATTTATTCCAATTTCTGCTGATCAATAAACAAATTTCCTAGGTCTTCCTATTTTGGATGATTTTTTAGAGTTCCAGAAGTTTGCGTTAGTTACAGATTACTACAGAATGTTCTGTTTTTGACAGATTCTGTTTTCCGTGTGTTGTTTCCTTATTTTGATGAATCTATGGCTAGTATCGGAGGTTATGAACCATAGAGAAGTTTTAATACAGTAGTTTTAACATCAATATAAATAAAGAATTAGTTCATTACAGTACCTTGAAGTGGTCTTTTGTTTTCTTTCGCTAACGGAGCTCACGAGATTTCTGTTGAGTTTTGTGTTGTGAAGTTTTCAAGTTTTGGGTGAAATCTTTTGATGGATTATGGAACAAGGAGTGGCAAGAGCCTAACCTTGGGGATGCCCATGTCACCCCCAAGATAATCTAAGGACACCAAAAAGCCAAAGCTTGGGGATGCCCCGGAAGGCATCCCCTCTTTCGTCTACTTCCATCGGTAACTTTACTTGGAGCTATATTTTTATTCACCACATGATATGTGTTTTGCTTGGAGCATCTTGTATGAATTGAGTCTTTGCTTTCATCCTTGCTGTACACACCTTTTGAGAGAGCCATACATGATTTGGAATTTGTTAGAATACTCTATGTGCTTCACTTATATCTTTTGAGCCATATAGTTTTGCTCTAGTGCTTCACTTATATCTTTTAGAGCACGGTGGTGGATTTGTTTTATAGAAACTATTGATCTCTCATGCTTCACTTAGATTATTTTGAGAGTCTTAAATAGCATGGTAATTTGCTTAAATAATCCTAATATGCTTGGTATTCAAGATTTGTGAAACTTTCTTATGAGTGTGTTGAATACTATGAGAAGTTTGATGCTTGATAATTGTTTTGAGATATGAGGATGGTGATATTAGAGTCATGCTAGTTGAGTAGTTGTGAATTTCAGAAATACTTGTGTTAAAGTTTGCGATTCCCGTAGCATGCACGTATGGTGAACCGTTATGTGATGAAGTCGGAGCATGATTTATTTATTGATTGTCTTCCTTATGAGTGGCGGTCGGGGACGAGCGATGGTCTTTTCCTACCAATCTATCCCCCTAGGAGCATGCGTGTAATACTTTGCTTTGATAACTTGTAGATTTTTGCAATAAGTATATGAGTTCTTTATGACTAATGTTGAGTCCATGGATTATACACACTTCTCCTCCTTCCACCATTGCTAGCCTCTCTAATACCGCGCACTTTTCGCCGGTATCATACACCCACCATATACCTTCCTCAAAACAGCCACCATACCTACCTATCATGGCATTTCCATAGCCATTCCGAGATATATTGCCATGCAACTTTCCACCATTCCGTTTATTATGACACATTCATCATTGTCATATTGCTAGCATGATCATGTAGTTGACATAGTATTTGTGGCAAAGCCACCATTCCTAATTCTTTCATACATGTCACTCTTGATTCATTGCATATCCCGGTACACCGCCGGAGGCATTCATATAGTCATATTTTGTTCTAAGTATTGAGTTGTAATTGTTGAGTTGTAAGAAAATAAAAGTGTGATGATCTTCATTTTTAGAGCATTGTCCTAAGTGAGGAAAAGGATGATGGAGACTATGATTCCCCCATAAGTCGGGATGAGACTCCGGACGAAAAAAAAGGAGGCCATAAAAAAAGAGAAAAGGCCCAAATAAAAAAATGAAAAAATGAGAGAAAAGAGAGAAGGGACAATGTTACTATCCTTTTACCACACTTGTGCTTCAAAGTAGCACCATGATCTTCATGATAGAGAGTCTCTCATTTTGTCACTTTCATATAGTAGTGGGAATTTTTCATTATAGTACTTGTCTTGTATATTCCAATGATGGGCTTCCTAAAAATGCCCTAGGTCTTCGTGAGCAAGCGAGTTGGATGCACACCCATTTAGTTTCTTTTGTTGAGCTTTCATATGCTTATAGCTCTAGTTCATCCGTTGCATGTCAATCCCTACTCACTCACATTGATATCTATTGATGGGCATCTCCATAGCCCGTTGATACGCCTAATTGATGTGAGACTATCTTCTCCCTTTTTGTCTTCTCCACAACCACCATTCTATTCCACATATAGTGCTATATCCATGGCTCACGCTCATGTATTGCGTGAAGATTGAAAAGGTTTGAGAATGTCAAAAGTATGAAACAATTGCTTGGCTTGTCATCGGGGTTGTGCATGATTTAAATACTTTGTGTGGTGAAGACAGAGCATAGCCAGACTATATGATTTTGTAGGGATAACTTTCTTTGGCCATGTTATTTTGAGAAGACATAATTGCTTTGTTAGTATGCTTGAAGTATTATTATTTTTATGTCAATATTAAACTTTTGTCTTGAATCTTTCGGATATGAATATTCATACCACAATTAAGAAGAATTACATTGAAATTATGCCAAGTAGCACTCCGCATAAAAAATTATCTTTTTTATCATTTACCTACTCGAGGACGAGCAGGAATTAAGCTTGGGGATGCTTGATACGTCTCCAACATATCTATAATTTTTTATTGCTCCATGCTATATTATCTACTGTTTTGGACATTAATGGGCTTTATTATCCACTTTTATATTATTTTTGGGACTAAACTATTAACCAGAGGTCCAGCCCAGAATTGTTGTTTTTTGCCTATTTCAGAGTTTCGAAGAAAAGGAATATCAAACGGAGTCCAAACAGAATGAAACCTTCGGGAACGTGATTTTCTCACCGAACATGATCCAGGAGACTTGGACCCTACGTCAAGAAAGAAAGGAGGAAGGCACGAGGTTGGGGGGCGCGCCCACCCCCCCAGGGCGCGCCCTCCACCCTCATGGGCCCCCTGTTGCTCCACCGAGGTACTCCTTCCTCCTATATATACCTACATACCCCCAAACGATCAGATACGGAGCCAAAAACCTAATTCCACCGCCGCAACCTTCTGTACCCACGAGATCCCATCTTGGGGCCTGTTCCGGAGCTCCGCCGGAGGAGGAACCCATCACAGAGGGCTTCTACATCAACACCATAGCCTCTCCGATGAAGTGTGAGTAGTTTACCTCAGACCTTCGGGTCCATAGTTAGTAGCTAGATGGCTTCTTCTCTCTTTTTGGATCTCAATACAATGGTCTCCCCCTCTCTCGTGGAGATCTATTCGATGTAATCTTCTTTTTGCGGTGTGTTTGTTGAGACCGATGAATTGTGGGTTTATGATCAAGATTATCTATGAACAATATTTGAATCTTCTCTGAATTCTTTTATGTATGATAGGTTATCTTTGCAAGTCTCTTCGAATTATCAGTTTGGTTTGGCCTACTAGATTAATCTTTCTTGCAATGGGATAAGTGCTTAGTTTTGGGCTCAATCTTGCGGTGTCCTTTCCCAGTGACAGTAGGGGCAGCAAGGCACGTATTGTACTGTTGCCATTGAGGATAACAATATGGGTTTTTTATCATATTGCACGAATTTATCCCTCTACATCATGTCATCTTGCTTAAGGTGTTACTCTGTTTTCTTGAACTTAATACTCTAGATGCATGCTGGATAGTGGTCGATGAGTGGAGTAATAGTAGTAGATGCAGGCAGGAGTCGGTCTACTTGTCTCGGACGTAATGCCTATATACATGATCATACCTAGATATTCTCATAACTATGCTCAATTCTGTCAATTGCTCAACAGTAATTCGTTCTCCCACCGTAAAATACTTATGCTCTTGAGAGAAGACACTAGTGAAATTAGGGGTGGAAACGGATCGGATGCGGATCGGATAGTGCTCTTACCACTTCCATTTTCATATTTTCAAAACGAATCCGAATCCGAATACGGATGTTATCGGATACGAATGCGGCACGGATATTATTCGAATACGGATACGTATCGGATATTTTCTTGATTCGGAACGGATACGAATAATATCAACATATTGCTTAAGTAAATTAGTTGATAGCTATGTGACCTGAAATAATCAACTTGTGACATACAATAATTCAATGATAAATAGGTTTATGAATAAATACTATTGTAATGCATAATAATTTATAAGTTTAATCATATAAAGAGTAAAATTTGACTACTTATTTGGCTTTTATGTTGGATAATTGGAATATTGGGTCTAGAATTTTGAAAATTACCTCCCATAATCTTATTCGAATACGGATATATCCACTTCCATATCCATATTTGTGTCAAAATCTCCTACCATATTTTATTTTTTATTTGTTTAACAAATTCGGATACGGATAATTTCCATTTCCATTTTGGTTCGGATGCGGATGTTTCGGATACGAATAGGCATTTTCTCGAATACGAATATCGGATATTTCGGATTATCCGCTACCACTTTCCACCCCTAAGTGAAATCTATGGCCCCCGGGTCTATCTTCATCATATTAATCTTCCTACACTTAGTTATTTCCTTTGCTTTTTACTTTGCTTTTATTTTACTTTGCATCTTTATCACAAAAATACCAAAAATATTATCCTATCATATCTATCGGATCTCACTCAGAATCGACCGTGAACGGATTGACAACCCTTATCACGTTGGTTGCGAGGAGTTATTTCTATTATGCAAAAGTCTGCGAGGACTCATGCGTAGCCTCTCTTGGATTGATACCTTGGTTCTCAAAAACTGAGGGAAATACTTACGTTCTTGTCTTTGCATCACCCTTTCCTCTTCAAGGAAATCTAACGCAGTGCTCAAGAGGTAGCAGTACCCTCCTTTTACTTTCTGTTATTTAGTTGAAATAAAGTAAAAATAATATTTTCTGTCTGTTTTCTGATTTATCCGTGCAATAAAAAAGACCCCTAAAATAAAAGTTCTCCAAATGCCCCGAAATTGAAATATGATTTTTTCTGGAATATTTGAGAATATCTGGCACTGAGAACACATCAGGGGGAGCAAGCACCTGGCCACGAGGCGCCAGGGCGCGCCCCCTGCCTTGTGGGCCCATGGTGGCTCCCCTCCACTTATTCCTGCACCCACACACTCCTTCTTCCTCCCAAGAAAATCACCAACCAGCTCAAGCACGAGTTCTTGCTAATTTTGCTGGGATTTTTGATCTCTTTGCCCAAAGCTCCACTCACAAAACTGCTTTGGGGGATTGTTCTTCGGTATGTGACTCCTCCATTTGTCCAATTAGTTTTTGTTCTAGTGCTTTATTCATTGCAAAATTTTGCTGCCTAGGTGACCCTGTTCGTGAGCTTGCATGTCAAATTTATATGGTCCCAAGTAGTTCTAATGCATGATATAGTCTCTAGGCACTTGTGGGAGTAGTTGCTAGCAATTTTGTTGAGTTTGATTCACTTTTATTTTGAGTTATTAAAGTTTTCAGAAATTTTTCAGAGGAAGAAATATGTTTAGGAAAATGTACCAAGGTGGTCCTTCAAGGAAGCAAGGACCCAGGCCTGCAATACGCGATGCAGACGATGAACCACCGAGGGAAGCTCAAGTGCGGGCTTGTGAATAGCCTTCGGAGGACTTTATAGGTCGAGCGGGAATCAAGGAAGAATTTAACGCATATGTGTGTAATGCTGATCTTGTGAGCTTCGAGGCAGATAAGTGCCGTCAGTACCACTATCTCACTGATTCCTTTGTGAGAAGGTTTGAATTTTCATCGTCACGCAATTCTCAAACTGTCCTGTTTGATCTTTATGAAAATTCTTATACTATGGACTTAGAGGATTTTAATACTGCTTGCAAACTTCCGCAATGGGGTAGTCCTAGTGAACCTCGCAAATCTGAGTTTAGAGATTTTCTTGCTAGTATAACCGTGGGGGAGTCTAGAGATATAACACAAGCTACCATAGGGAGCATTCATTTTCCTGCTATACATTATTTTGCTCTTTTCATAGGTAGGTGCGTAAATGGTAAGGATGAAGCATGTCACATGTGTGTCCCTGATCTCAGTGTTCTCAGGAGCGCTGTGTTAGGAGATAAACATTATAATTTGGGAGCCATTGTTGCACGTAAGTTGCATAATAATGAATTAATGGAGATTTCTTTGGCGGAATTTATGCAACCCGTCTAGCTAATTTTCTTGGAATACCCATTCGTGATTATGATATGGAATTGCCTCCTTCTTATCTAGATTTTAATGCCATGGTTCACCATCAGTTTGTTGAGACGAATGAACCGCCTCTCCAGTACCGACTAATCTTTGAAAGGCGTTACGCCGTCAATATTGTCCTCCCTGCTCCTACTCTCTTTGACTTTCAGGCAAAGGGGAGATATGTCATAACCAGGGAGGAGGCAAATGAGTACGAGAGGAGGACGAGGGCAGCTCGCCTCCAAGCTGCAGCCCACGATGCAATAGCCGTTGCATCTCAGTACGACCCCAGTTACAACTTCGGATATCCGCCAGGCCAGCCTTGGCAATAGACCAACTTAGGCCAAAAGCCTAAGCTTGGGGGAGTACGTATTTCTCACCGACATTACATTTATGTTCACACGCTCATGCTAGATGTCAGTGCTCATACTCTTTCATTGTATTATCCATGCTAGTTTATTTTCCTTTTTTATGCTTTCTTCTTGTGTGTTTGAAAAACCTTAAGAAAACCAAAAAATATATTAGTAGTAGCGTTTAGCTAGTTTACTTTCTTGCTTGTAGTAGTAGTAATTAAAAGGAAAACCCAAAAATATTTCCTGTTCTTCTTTTATTTGTTGGGAGCTTTCCCGTGTAAATATTTTTTCCCTTTTTTTCCTTTGGGGGTCGATAGGAGAAGACCATGATGAAATTGTTGAAGTGGATCTTATATGCATTATTGTTGATTTAACCAAGAGCCCATATTGTCTTGTCTTCTCCTGTTTATTGAATGCTTGCAGATTTCAGCTTAGTCCAATGCACGTGCACTATTATTATTATTCACATCATTCGGTCGTGCAAGTGAAAGGCAATTATGACGATTTATGATGGACTGATTGAGATGAGAGAAGCTGGTACGAACTCGACCTCTCTTGTTTTTGTAAATATGATTAGTTCATCATTCCTGATTCAGCTTATTATGAATAAACATGTTTGCAATGACAATTAGAGATTATAGTTACTTATGCCATGCTTAATTAGCTAGGAGGTTATAATGGTTCATCTTGCGTGTCAACATGCTATTAAAATGGTTGTGATGTGGTATGATAGGGTGGTATCCTCCTTTGAATGATTTAAGTGACTTGACTTGGCACATGTTCACGCGTGTAGTTGAAACAAATCAACATAGCCTTCATGATATTTATGTTCATGGTGGATTATATCCTACTCATGCTTGCACTCAATGTTTATTAATTTTAATGCATGTTCATGACTGTTGTCGCTCTCTAGTTGGTCGCTTCCCAGTCTTTTTCTAGCCTTCACTTGTACTAAGAGGGAATACTGCTCGTGCATCCAATCCCTTAAACCCCAAAGTTATTCCATATGAGTCCACCATACCTTCCTATATGCGGTATCTACCTGCCATTGCAAGTAAATTTTTATGTGCCAAACTCTAAACCTTCAAATGAAATTCTGTTTTGTATGCTCGAATAGCTCATGTATCAACTAGGGTTGTCTGTATCTTCCATGCTAGGCGGGTTATTCTCAAGAGGACTGGACTCCGCTCCTCACTCACGAGAAAATGACTGGTCACCGGGATGCCCAGTCCCATGCTTTATGCAAATCAAATCAAAATAATTGCAAACAAAACTCCCCCGGGGCTCTTGTTAGTTGGAGGCACTCGTTGTTTCGAGCAAGCCATGGATTGATTCTTGCTGGTGGAGGGGGAGTATAAACTTTACCATTCTGTTTGGGAACCGCCTATAATGTGTGTAGCATGGAAGATATCTCCATCTCTTGGTTGTTATGTTGACAATGAAAGTATACCGCTCAAAATATTATTTATCTCTATTTCAAAACCGAGCTCTGGCACCTCTACAAATCCCTGCTTCCCTCTGCGAAGGGCCTATCTATTTACTTTTATGTTGAGTCATCACCCTCTTATTAAAAAGCACCAGCTAGAGAGCACCACTGTCATTTGCATTCATTACTGTTAATTTATATTGGGTATGACTATGATTGGATCTCTTTTACCATGAATTACAATGTCTAGTCAGTCCTTGATCTTTAAAGGTGCTCTGCATTTATGTTTTGCGGTCTCAGAAAGGGCTAGCGAGATACCATATTGTTATATCATATCATGATTGTTTTGAGGAAGTGTTGTCATTCGAGATTTATTATTATTGCTCGCTAGTTGATTATGCCATTGATATGAGTAAACATGAGACCTAAGTGTTATTATGAATATGGTTAGTTCATAATATTTGCTGAAAACATGAATGTTGGCTTTACATATTTACAACAACAAGAGCAAACAGAGTTTGTAAAAGTTTTTCTTTATCACTTTCAGTTTATCAACTGAATTGCTTGAGGACAAGCAAAGGTTTAGGCTTGGGGGAGTTGATACGTCTCCGTCATATCTACTTTTCCAAACACTTTTGCCCTTGTTTTGGACTCTAACTTGCATGATTTGAATGGAACTAACCCGGACTGACGCTATTTTCAGCAGAATTGCCATGGTGTTATCTTTGTGCAGAAACAAAAGTTCTCGGAATGACCTGAAACTTCATGGAGATTATTTTAGAAATAATTAAAATATGGCGAAAGAATCAAGGCTAGGGGCCACACCACATCAACGAGGTGGGGCGTGCCTGCCCCCCTCCCTGTATGCGCCCTGCCTCGTGGGCCCCGGTGCTCCACCGACCTCAACTCCAACTCCATATATTCGTGTTCGGGGAGAAAAAAATCAGAGAGAAAGATTCATCACGTTTTACGATATGGAGCCGCCGCCAAGCCCTAAACTCTCTCGGGAGGGCTAATCTGGAGTCCGTTCGGGGCTCCGTAGAGGGGAATCCGTCGCCATCGTCATCATCAACCATCCTCCATCACCAATTTCATGATGCTCACCGCCGTGCGTGAGTAATTCCATCGTAGGCTTGTTGGACGGTGATGGGTTGGATGATATTTATCATGTAATCGAGTTAGTTTTGTTAGGGTTTGATCCCTAGTATCCACTATATACTGAGATTGATGTTGCTATGACTTTGCTATGCTTAATGCTTGTCACTAGGCCCGAGTGCCATGATTTCAGATCTGAACCTATTATGTTTTCATGAATATATGTGAGTTCTTGATCCTATCTTGCAAGTATATAGTCACCTACTATGTGTTATGATCCGGCAACCCCTAAGTGACAATAATCGGGACCACTCCCGGTGATGACCATAGTTGGAGGAGTTCATGTATTCACTATGTGTTAATGCTTTGGTCCGGTACTCTATTAAAAGGAGGCCTTAATATCCCTTAGTTTTCGTTAGGACCCCGCTGCCACGGGAGGGTAGGACAAAAGATGTCATTCAAGTTCTTTTCCATAAGCATGTATGACTATATTCAGAATACATGCCTACATTACATAGATGGATTGGAGCTAGTTCTGTGTCACCCTATGTTATGACGGTTACATGATGAACCGCTTCTGGCATAATTCTCCATCACCGATCCAATGCCTACGAGCTTTTCACATATTGTTCTTCGCTTATTTACTTTACCGTTGCTACTGTTACAATCACTACAAAACCCAAAAATATTACTTTTGCTATCGTTACCGTTACTTTCATATTACAACTCAACTGCTAATACTTGAGAATATTCTTTGGCTCCCCTTGTGTCGAATCAATAAATTTGGGTTGAATACTCTACCCTCGAAAACTGTTGCGATCCCCTATACTTGTGGGTTATCACCCCCAAAATCTTTGGCTTCTCAATTTTATTCAATTATTATGAAATGACTCTTTTTTTATGTAGATCTATATCATCAATCAAGTAAATACAAATTGAGATCATAGAAACATGAGGTTGTGATATATCTACACATAATTCTAAACCGGTTAATGCTAAAACTATAAATAAGGTACCAAAACCCCTTTCTCAGAATAAAAAGACACCGAAGGTACCCTAAAAAAGAAAAAATGAAGTAAGCTAGAAAAACTATTCTAGCTTGGTCCAGGCTGCCAAAAGCCTAATTTCGATTAGGCCAGGACCCATACAAGCAAAGGTAGCACCAAGGCTACATACTAGTTTCTCAAAAAAAAGGACCAAAACTAATTAGGGTGGGTTGGAAACTGGAACAAGTTTATTGGGCCCCAACTAGTGGGCACGGGCTTACCGGCACATTACGCTCCCCTACAAAAAAATGCAGACAACGCGTAGCCGAATCTCCTACAACTCACAGGTTGGTTCCGCCGTCCACGCGCGCCGAGGCTCCTAAAAAGGGGGGTGGGGTGGGTCTATGTCTCGCTTGTAGCGAGATAGATGGACGCCTCGCTTCAAGGGTCGCTATAGTGGGTCGGCCCAGTATCATGCACCTTCGATTCGTTCGTTTGTATCTTCTGATTGTTTGTTTTTTCTTCAGTTCATTTATTTCTTTTGTTTATGTCTTTTTTTTGGAGAATGGGAGTTTTATTCCATGATAATAGGGTCACAATCTAGTGGCAACAGGTCCTCGATACACGAAGACCCCATATGCAATCATACAACAGTCAAAACGTAGATGTTTCTATACGAATGTAATTACCGACTGATCTGCTACCCTATTTCGACCTTATGTTTTGTCAGTTTGTTTCTTTCTAGTTTGTTGTTGTTCTTCTTCTTCTTCTTCTTCTATTCAAACTTTGGAAGGATTTTTTACCTTTACTTTTCTTTTCTCTTGTTTATGTATATTCGAAATGTTCTAAAAATATATAATTTGGATATATATTTTTTTATTAATTTTGGAAAAATGTCCATCAGGTACTTAAAAATCAACCAAAATGGAAAGAAAAAGTATATATCGTCTATCCTCTCTATTACTCGCTCAAGGTATTACACTCTTTGGGCTTCATGTATTAAAAATTTATCATGTATTAATTAAAATTTATATATATATTTGAAATTATTCAGTGCATTTAAAAATGTAAATTATGTATTTCAAAATAATCATTATGTATTTTTAAAATGTCCATGTAACTCAAAATATTCACTGTGTATTTAAAATGTTCCATGTATTAAAAAATCCACTGTTTATTTAAAATGTTCACTGTATTAAAAAATGTACATTGTGTATTAGAAAATGTTCGACATCTATTTGCAAAATGTTCAACATGTATTTAAAAGATGTTCACTGTGTATTTGAAGAATGTTCGACATGCATTTGACAATTGTTCAATGTGCATTTGGTAATGTTCGACATGTATATGAATAAATGTTCAGCATGTATCTGAAAAATGTTCAACATGTATTAAAAAAATAACGTGTATTTGAAATAAATGTCATTGTTTATTTAAAAATGGATAAAGGAGAAGAAAAAATAAAACATGGTGAACATGATTAGTGCATGATGACATTTTAAATTCATAATAATATTCTTTAATGCATGATATACATTTTTTACATGTTGGTGAGGATAAAAAAGTTCATGAATTTGAAAAAAGGAAAACCAAGAAAAAAATGAACTGTTCATAAACACTGTATAAAACTGTTTGTAAACACTTTAGAAATGTTCACATGTTTTACAAAAAAATGTTCATGAAACTTTTAAAAATGTTCAAGGTGTGTTTAGGAATGTTCACTGTGTATTAAAACAAATGTTCAATGTGCATTTTACAGCAGTTTAACATGTATTTCAAATAAATGTTCATAGTGTATTTGAAAAATGTTTAGCATGTATCTAAAAATATATTCAATGGGTATTTAATAAATAAGGAAAAACAAAAAAGAGGAAAAAAAAGAAACCCGATAATAATCGATAGTCCACTAGCATGAACGCATGTTATTTGGCAAGCCCATTTGTGGAGCACTAGAATACTTCCCGCAATAGACATAGTTTTTTGGTGTGTATACTTTTGTTTGTTCGTTTTTAAGTTGCTCATTCTATGGACCATGTGGTAACACTAACATGTAGTATATACTGTGGCACAAGTTTTTAGATGTAAATTCGGCAACAACTCAAGAGAAAAATAATAATTGTTTCAACGTTTGAGTTTGATAATATTCCCAACCTAATTTATATTTCTTTGCTTATGAAGTTATGGATTGAATTTAGGTCTCATATGTAGTGGAATGATAGATACATATTTTTTCCTATGCTATAAAATGATCTCAATTTTCTTTCGTTGCCTTTTAATATGTTATTAGTCACATAGTGCATTACTACACTTAAGCCCAAGAGTGCTAGTGGATTCTATATGCCCCTGTCGTCCAACCATGACAGCAAATATCAGTACTTGTTCAGAAGTTCTTGGGTGAAGGAGAAACATTTAGGGGCGAATGTGCATGATCTCCTGAGGGGATTGCAGTAAAATATCAGTACTTGATGAGTTTAGTAGATTGTCACTCACATTTGTTTTCCTCAAAAATCCGAATATAATGGGTCATCCCACATGAGCTTCATAGGATTCTGAAGGTGGCATTCCTTATTCGAAAGGCATCTAGGAAAATTACGTACAAGGTTCAAATCCTACAAAGTCGCCCAAACTGAAATATTCATTTCAATATGTGTCACCAATATTGCTCTTCCATGACTTGCTCAACTCCTAGGCAACCCTTTTTCACAAGCACATCACACTGACAACATGTTCCTTTGTTGCAACGCCTGACTGCCAATCTTGTCTGGATTGACTTTGGCATCACGAGCTCAAATGGCCGTGACAACGGCTTCTGGGTATCGATTGCCCTATCAATCCATTGGAAATTTTGAGATTCCATGAACGCAAAGATGTTCCGTGATGTCTCACGCCCCTCCTTTGTAACTGTCTCAAACCTTGTTGCCGACTTTGATCTTTGGGCCTATATGAATTCGAGGAACCTACTCTAAAGGTTGTCGCCATGTCTCGGCAGCAATACCTCTCCTTGCGCTCCAGCACAACCCTGATACTTAATATATTCAGGTGAGAATCCTCTCCCCAATGGTGATTGAAAAAAACTGATAATAATTTGTAGGTGGAACTCACCGCGACCCCATAATTTTGATGTTTCGGCGGGTGAGGAACTCAAACATATGAAAATTCCTGCGTTCCATGCACCGAATCAAACATATATGAATTCACCTAGCTGGTCCATTCCACAACGAGGAAATGGTGAAGAATACTACATCCTATTTACCCTCGCGACAAGCTGGCGGATGAGATAAGCATAAGATGCATGATACCTGACCTGCACCCGCGTCATCATGTAATCCATGTCGGCACGCATCAACCATCCAAGATCAGGGAGCAAACATGACGAGCTCAGGACGCATGTCTCATGAACATGTTTGCTGATGGTCATCTAACCATCATCAGCGTCTGTCTATTGGCGCAATCGCCATGCACCCAGGCATCCATCCATGCACCAGGTGGCAGATCGAACGATGGTTAGATGACAACCAACAAAACAAGTTCAGAGCTGCATGAACTAGAGATATAAGATTGAGAGTGGCCAGAGAGACGAGAAGGGAAGAAACACACGGAGCCTAGCCAGAGCTGGAAGACGAGAGATGCGAAGACTAATGCAGGGCATATCCGTATATGCTTGAAATGATGCCACAGGGATAACGAAAGCATGGGAGCATATTCGCGAGAATAAACCATCTGGGGTGTTTGTGGGCCATGACAGACAGAGACTGCGTGCATGGTGGTCAGACTTCAAGGAAGACGACTCACGGCTTGAGTAGAACCCCGAACAGACACGAGGCTCTACCAGCATGAAGGATTCATTAACGTCCATGAAAGAAACGTAAAAAAAGGGTACGGATTATGACAAACAACTGGTGACTGATGACGGGGCGCCATGTCATAGGTGACGGGTTACAGTGGATTGGCACGTGAGTGATGTTGCCTTGTCATTTGGCGGTGTTCCTAACCTTCACTTGCTACTCTACTCTAGGAAGGCGATGCTACTGGCAAAGCGTGCGGACACGAAGTTCTGCCAATTCTCCTGGTGCAGGACATTCTTAGCGGCGCCCCTCCTCCTCGACATCACCATGTCACAGCCGAGCGCCTCGCTCGCGGCGTCGCCCAGCTTGCTGGCGGCTCCGGCGGGGGCATCATGTCCTGCGACGAGGTCTCCCAGAGCGCCGTCCACGGCGCTGCCCATACGGCCGTAGGAAACCTAGCACTCGGCGAGGTCGGATAGCAGGCCTCCGATGAGCTTGACCGTGGACGTGATGTTGTGCGCGGTGGCGTTGGCGGCGATGATGGCGAGATCGCGCGTGCTCCTTGCGGCGGCGGCCGCCGCCGGGTCGTCGGAGGAGAGCACGGCGACGCAGTAGTCGTAGCCGGGGTACATGTTGTACAGCAGAGAGGAGCACGTCGCGTTCATGATGGCGGCGGGCGAGGCCGTCCTGTTTGAGTTGGGGACCAGCCTCGCGATGTTCCTGGCGAGCAGGACCAAGGCCGCGTTGGCCGAGTTCTCGTGCGCCAGAAGATCCTTGGAATAGCCCCACCTGAGCATCACGGCGAGGGTGCAGTTGGAAGGGCCGAGATTGTACGCGTCCAGGAGCTTGTCACCCGGCTTGCGTCCGGCCACGAGGTCGCCGAGGGCGCTGGCGACCTTGCCGCCCATGTCGCGCGCGTAGGATTCCGAGCATCTCGCGAGCTCGTGGGACAGGTCATTGATGAGGTCGACTGTACGCGTGACGTTGAGCACGGTGGCGTTGGCGGCGATGATGGCGAGGTCGCGCTCGTCCTTGGCGGAGGCGGCGGAGGCCGGGTCCGAGGTGGAGAGCACGTTCACGCAGTAGTCGTGGCTGGGGTAGGCGCAGGTCTTTGCGAAGACGGAGCATGTCGCGTCGATGATGGCAGGGGAGGGCCCGGGGTCGGCCATGGCAGCGGCGGCGAGGAGGACGGAGGCGAGTATCGCGGCGAGTGGCTGCATCGTGCTTTTTTGTGTATATAGGCTTCGATCGAGCTTGTCCTGTTTCGAGTTTTATATACAGTTTTGCTAACAAAGGATGCGGGAATTTAAGTGGAAGGAGCAGTTTCCAGCAACAAATTGATGAGATTGATAGTATACCAAATTTCAACATAATTTCCTTACGGTAGGTTTCTATCGTTTTTTATGATACACTTATTCGACATGATCTTGCCAATGACACGTCTCAAAGAAAATTACAATAGAATAAGGACCCCTTAGCTGGCGAACGTTCGCTTCACTCGGCAGTAGTCCTGGCCATGGGCCACCCGGCCCGAAAAAGCCCGGCCCGACGCTGCTCCTGGGCCGGGCCTGGGCCTAGGTTTTGAGCCCGAAGACTAGGTCAGGCCGGGCCTGGGCCTGCTGTTTATGCCATTTACTGAAGAGGCCCGAGGCCCGACGTGTTTTTTGCTGTGATGGGCTGGGCTCAGGCCTGAAAACTAGGCCCGACGGCCGGGCCGGGCCGGGCTCAGGCCTAAGTTTTTTACCTCGGGCTTGGTCAGGCCCGGCCCGAAGCCCGACCCCGTCCGGAGGATGGCCAGGTCTACTCGTCAGGTTGACAACTGCGAACGATTTTGGTGCTAATTTTAGTTGAAGAGAAAGTGGCAATTTCTTCAGACTTGGGATGACAATTTCTTTGTAGAGAAAACAATTTATTCCCAAAGCCGTCCTTGTTTGATCAAGATCTTGATCAAACGGCTATGAGGTTGTTCACTAGGAATTCCTTCCTAGCGAACATTCGCCAGTTAGCATTACCATAGAATAAACTATAGTAATTATTTAGTTTCCATATACATCTCTTTGGCTAGTGACAACAACCCTAGCCGCCGCCACCAAGAGAGTCAACCTTCCCGCGACTGCCCTCCGCTCGCGACCTCTTAGTCGTTGGTGGTGAGGAGGGTCGTCGAATCCCGTGCGTGCGGATTGTGTTAGCTTTAGGATTAGAGCCCTAGTAGATTAGGTTTTTGGATTGTCCGGCGTCTTGACTATTAGAATACAACTTGTAATAGGATTAAGACTCCTACTCGGTTTGTAATAGGGCTAGGTCAGGTGCGGCTTGGCTCTTATATATAGTTATATACCTCTTGTACTGGCACAATATTGCATCAACAATTATTCAATACAATTCTACATGGTATCAGACTTTCGATCCTAGGGCATGGCTAACCCGCCAGCCCCGCCACCGCCGCCGCCACCCGGCTACTTCGAGCGGCGCGCCGCCATCGTCGCCGCCAAGGTCGCCGCGGCCACGGCCTCCTCCTCCTCTACCTCTACTCTAGCTTTAACCCCACCAATACCCCCTTCCATCTCCTTCACCGGCACCATCTCCGATATTAGCCCCTACATCCCCATAACCCTAGACCTTGCTGCTCACAACTACTACCATTGGCGTCACCTCTTCGACGTCCACCTTGGGCGATGCAATCTCCGCTCTCAGTTGCCGACGACTCTCTTCCTCGACTTCATGATCCGTAATGGGTCAAGGATGATCTCGCCATTATTCAATGGATCTACGTGCGAGTCTCCACAGAGATCTTCAATCTCGTCCACTGTGACGGTGCCTCCGCCGCTGATCTATGGGCGGCCCTTCGTCAGCTCTTCCAGGACAACATCGACGCTCGCGCCAAGAATCTTCACACCAGTCGGCGTCTACTGCCAACGCCTCAAGGCGATCGCGGATGAACTCCGCGAACTTGGTGATCCAATCGACGATCGCCAGCTCATCGTCCTCCTCGTCGGCCTCAGCGAGCGGTTCGAGAAGCATGCCTCCTTCATCCCTATGATGCGTCCGCGTCCCTCCTTCGCCGAGGTTTGCTCGATGCTCCAATGGGCCGATCGTGCCCTAACTACAAAGGACTCCCGTCCTCAGGTCTTCACTGCTTCTCCTCGCCCGCCTGCGTCGATGCCGCCACCGCCACCTCCACCAACAGCACCTCCTCAACCATTCGTCGGGCGTCCAAGTCCCAACTACCGGGGCAAAAACCCTAGGCCGCCGCAGTTCCGCACGTCGCCCGCTCCTGCTCCGCCCCGGGCTCCACAAACTGCACCACCACCGCCCCCGGCTTCATCAATTGCACCACCGCCGCCGCCCGGATGGCGCCCATCTCCTGATCCATGGACAGGGCTAGTCCAGGCGTGGCCTATGCCCGGCGGCGACGGTGATGCTGAATAAAGAAGCTTCGGATTCTTCTTCAGCAAGGCGATCGTCTCATTGGTCGGTGATGGAATAGCGGGGATATCATGGCGGCGGCGACATCCTTGTGGTAGACTTGTGTCCTCGAGCTCCGTCGTTGTGACGACGTCTACTCCTGCGTCGGTACGGAGCTTGGGAGGTAGTCCAGAAGCGGATGCAAATTGTGATCTGCATCGATGACATCTGGAAGAGGGAACGTGTGCTGGCGTGGTTGATGGATGGCATGTATGGTTTCCTTCTTCGGCGTCTAGTCGTGGTGGGGTATCAGATCCGGAGTTCGATGGCGTGTCCGGGTTGTTGCCCCGGTCTGATTCGTTCAACGGCAATGGCTTCACCTCTTGGTGTCACACCCTGCATTTTGTAACATTTCATTTGCATTAATAAATCATGAAATGTGGCCCCAACAAAAACTTTTGCATTATTTGGCTTTTATTTTGGAGTTGGTTTTTCTCTCTGAGATTTTCAAGTGCTCTTTAAAGTCAACTACTCCACCTTCTGTTCTTCATCTCTTTGCCCCAAAATTATGCCCAATGATCATGCCATGTGTATAGAGCAATAAAGTATTTTCTTACAAAAATAATTTGGCCAATTTTTTTTTCTAAAATTAGTTTTTCAAAAACCCTTGAATTGAGATTTGCACTGCAAGTACTTGATTTGAGGTCTGAAAAATCTTTCAAAAGGTATATTTGAAACCTATTAGATATAGGATTCCCATAAACCACAAAAATATAATTTTAAAAGTTATTTTACTATTTTATTTAAAAAGCTTTTTCTTAAGGCCAGAAATGGTCTTTAATAGGTAAAAATATTTTATTATTTTAAAAATATTTGACAAAAATCAGGGAAACTCAGTGGGCATATATTTCCCACATATAAGAGTTTCAACACATGGTCATGTTCAAAATATTGGACAAAACCTCCCAAAACCATTTCTGTCCATTTCAAGGATTTGAAATATTTCTACAAGAAATATTTTCATAAAAATCCAAGGAAAATCCAGCAAGTCACAAATGCATATTGTGATCACCTTGCAAAGCCTCATGTCAATTAAAGTCATTTTGGTTCACCAACATGGCCCAAAACCCTCTCTGACCAGAATCAAATTTGAACAACCTTGTACTGCCAACTTTCTCTCCTTGACCCCAACTTTTGTGAGCATGTTCACATGACCAAATGAGGCCACTACACCAAGTGGTGCATCAAGGAGAAGTGATTTTCTCAACTAGATCTACACAAGTCCATTTCTGCTAATTTCTAGGGTTTACAAAAGTTGCACTGGCAACTTTGCCCAAATAAGCTCCAACTTGGTGGAAGGCCCTAATTATACATGTAATTTCACCCTGTGGTGTCTCATGGCAGTTGGAAGTCATCTGCTGGTCCAAACCATAATCAAACACCTTCTGCCACATTTCAAGAATCACCATTTTGACCACTAATACTATTCTCCTTGAACTCAACTCTTTACCACAGCTCCTCCTAATCCTCTCCTACCTCTAGTAACTCTCCCCTGGCCATTGCTCAATGATTAAGGGGTGAAACACCCCCATTTACCTCCCTGGACAACAACTTCTCTCTCCTTTCTCACCTCCCTCCTCACTCCAGTGGCCACCCAGGGCATCCAATGCCCCTTCCCCATTCTTTACTTCCCCCTAGAGCTACCAGACACCTTTGGCCATGACCACATGCATAGAAAATGGCCATGCCGGCCATTTAGGCTCTGGGCCCCTTCTGATCTTGCTCCCATCAGTAGCCGCCCATTCCAACCGCCTCCCGGCCCTCCTCGGGCCTCCCAGTAGCCCCGACGATGCGCCTCGACGTCCAAACACGCCACAGGCGTGGTCCCCTCCTCCTTCTCCCTCCTCTCGCCCCGGCAAGACGCTGCGTCTGCCGGCCGCCTGGCCGCACCAGTGGCCGCTGCTAACCCACAAGCGCGCCTCGGCCCCTCCTGCTCCCTCTCTTCCTTCTCCTGGTCGTAGACCACCTCCACAAACGCCCTAGACACGCTCATTTGAGCCCCCGTGACCCGTAGCAACCGCAGCAGGCTCGCCGGCGCACGGGTTCTCGGTGGACCGCCGTTCACCTATTTAAAGGCCTCCCCGAGCCCTACTCTCCTCACCACTCGCTCTCTCACTCCCCTAAATCACCCCCTACACCACTCACCCCTCTCCAAACGAGCCCGAGCTCGAGATCGAGCTCGAGCTCCGCCGCCTCAGTCGCCGTTGATCTCCGGTCAGGCCCTCTTCGCCTCCTCTTCCTCGTCTGGAACCGCCGCGCTCATGACCACTTCCCCTCTCTTCCCCGCCTCTTTTGCAGCCGGAAACGGCCGGAGCCACCGCCGCCCGAAGCTCCTCCGCCGTGCCTCCTCGTCGCCGACGAACCAGGCAACTCCGGTGACGTCCACCACCTCCACCCGAACGGCGACACGACGCTGAGTCCAGCCGTGCCTTCGCCCGACCTCGCCGTGCTCCGTATCGTCGCCGGTGAGCTCGCCGCCCTCTCTGACCCAGGGTTGACGACGATGGTCGTGGGGCCCGTTCTTTAGCCTCACGTCCTGACGTGTGGGTCCCACCCGTCAGGTTTAAACGCACACGCGCGCGCGTACCGGTTCGCCCGTCGGCTGAAGGCGTATTTTGCGCTTACGCCTTCGACGTGGCAGCCTCGTGCGGGCTGAGTTCCTTCTGGGCCTGCTGCACTGAGGCCTTTCTGGCCCAGAGGCACAGTGCCCCTTCCCCTTTTTCTTTTCTGTCACTTTTCCAAAAATTCCACAGGATAAAATATTAATCCAAATAAATTAATTCCAACTCCTAAATTTCTGCTACTCCAAATCCAAAACTAGGAATTTTCCCCTTCTTAGTTTTCAACCTAGTATTTAACAAAAATGAGTTGAAATTTTTCTGAGCACTTTGGTTTTTCTGTTTTATTATTGCCTTATTTTCTCGTTATTCTTTTGCGACGATAGATTGCGTTGCTGACGAAGGAGTTGGACCAGAAGGCTTTGAAGACCCAGAAGACTTTGTTGAGCCAGACAAGCAGCCCTTTGACCATGTCTATGAAACCCTTTTTATGCATACCATGTAGCACTTTTATTGCTTGCATCGGAGGCATGATATTGTGGTGACCACATGGGGTGGCTTGCCACCGTTACTTCCTCATTGATACTTGCATTGTGCGGAACCCTACCTTCTTATGAGGGTTATGCCGGTGGGAGTAGATAGGATGCTAAAGTAGATGCTACGCAAAAAGGGACGGGTATATGCATGGTGAAGGAGATAAAGTATTTTCAAAGGACTTTTCAAAAACCCCGTCGGGTGCCACTTATGCCCGAGGGAGATGATGAGATGGGTAACCACTTGATGACGAAGTGGTGTACCGAGGCGAGTGTGTGTGTTGTTTCCAAAACGGATTGGTGTAAGTTGCGACCGTTATTCCAACCTTACATGCGCAACCACTCTACCCTTATATTGGAAAAGGCATTATTGATTATCTAGGGCGATACTAGCTTGGAGCCCGCATTACTAGTGACGGGGGAGAGTTGGTGCTCTCTCTCGGGACGGGGTCGTGCCAGGTAGGGCGGCCATGACTGTTTTTACAGGGCACCGGATACACCATTGCGTCCCCTCTCGGATGTTACGATCTCGAGTGAGTCTCATATGATGTACATCGTGAGGATATGGAACAACGAGTGGACTCCTTGTTAGTGTCGTCTAGGGAAAGATAGTGATCGGGTGCTTACCCCGGGTACTTGAGGTACCGCAGGTCGTGGATGACACAGAAGTTCCCCGGATCTTGTGGGTAAAGTGTGCAACATCTGCAGAGTGTCAAACTATTCGAATAGCCGTGTCCACGGTCAAGGACAGTTGGGTAACCGCTCTTGGGCTACGTCCACATGTTTACAAACCAGTGTGTGTGTTTGGATAAGTGGGAAGATCTACTTGGGTCAAGTCAAGGGGCTTGACATGATTGAGTTGGGTTGGTGCCCACTCTATTTATGTTGATATCTGTAACCTGTCCTCATGGTTACTTGGATTCTCATGATGCATGTCTTACAAGTTGTTGAACATGTTATTGCACTCAAAACTAGCTTTCTGCAAAAATTTACCTATATCATGCATTGTTGTATCTGGAACCAAAACATGGGTTGCTTGCGAGTACATTCAAAGTACTCATTGGCTTGCCACTGGTTATTTAATTGGCCAGACATGGAAGAACCGGAGTTCGAAGAAGAGTTCTTTGGAGACGAACATGCGAACTAGGACGTTTCCCAGTCAAAATGCCTATAGGGTTAAGCTAGATGGCATGGGTCCTACTTATCGACGGAGATTTCCGCTGCTTGTGTTTCATTTGATGTTCAGCCCTTAAGGCTTTATCACTATAAGACTTGACCATAATGGTCATAATTTGTGTAAGACGGTATGTATGGATGTAAGACTCTTGTTATTCAGCTTCTGTGTGTTCAGTGAGCATTGATCTCTGGGATTACTGTACACGTGCATTCGGTGATCACGACTTATGAGTCGGGGTCCCCACAGAGCCATCCTGACTGTAGGAAGCCTTAGTTAGCATGGACATTAGTTAGCTTGAGACCATCTAAACTTCTCTTCTTTTCTAAGCTTACCCCACCCAAGATATATTTCCCTTATTGACCTCTCCCATTCAACCTTTGTAGATGGCTGCCGTACCCGAAGACTTCCTGACCACCGGATTTCCCGTGCTTCTCGAGGATAGCCTCAAGAAGTGCCAGTTTCACCGAGCCCCCATTTTCACCTACCATGAGCATTGGATCAATGACACCGAGACGGAGTATCATGTGGAAGTGATCGTGAAGGCTAATGACTCTCCAACAAGCTGGTTCTTCGAGGGACCCCAGATGGCAACTCTGGTTCTTGCCGTCGGGCGGCAACCCTCAAGGCACTCACCGCCTCGAGATCTTCTTCCGAGATGGCGGGCGAGTTGGCAACCCGCTTCTTGCCTTATCGGAAGGAAGGTGAGGATGAGAGCGATGCACCAGCTCCGCCATCGGAAGAAGGACTTCCACTCCGATTCCGACCTACTTCATCCTTTGTGCCGATAGTTTGGCACAACACTTGGCCTCGGAATCAATGGAGCTCGAAAGGAACTTCATGAGACCAAGGCACTTCTTCTCAAGCACAAGGGAAGGCGGATAGGATCAAGAAGGAAGGTGTTCCCCTGGACAGCCCGCAATCGCCTCCGAGGCGGAAGACCCCCAAAGGATGGAGGACCCCACAAAGAACACCGCATGAGCGCAAAGGAATACCGCAAGCTCTTCGCACCACCGCAAAGCAACACCGTGTTGAGCTCCTCCACTCCCCCACCCCTTCAAGTGAAGAGGAAAGTCAGGGTGCTGATGATGAGGAGGAAGAGCGGAAGAGCCAGACTATGCGACCGAGCATTCCACCACTTAGGCATCATTCGCAACCCGGATATGCCCGTTAGTAACCCCTACGGTAGGATAGGTCGTGTACCCCTATGCGAAGTCGAGTCCTTGTAATGGTTCATATGAAACCATGTAGTGCTGTGTTTGCTTTTGATGTGTTTGATGGACATCGTGCTTTCCTTCGGGAACTTGTAAGCGACTACATCACCCATTTGGACTTTAATGAATGTGTTTGGCCTTTTGGCCCTTGCATGAAAACAATTAGTGTCATACCAACCCCCTTACTAGGCGTCCCATCTATATTGCTTTCCCCATCTTTCCCAATTATGAGACTTTGACCGCTCCAACAGGATGCCTGTTGTAACACGTACTGGTACCTCTACCCAGCAGCAAGAAGCCGGAGCAGGAGCCAGTCAGGACCAAACCCAAGGACAAGCCCCACCACCGCCACCACCTCCAAGCATGGACATGGCTCAGCTTCTCCAAGCCTTCCGAGAGGAACGCCAAGCCAACACTGCAGCCCTCCAGATGATTGCTCAAGCTGTCAATCGCCAGCCGGCGGGAAACAGCAATGGACGTTCCACGTTGGTGGAGTTCAAGAAGCATGCACCACCCACCTTCATCGAGACTGCTGAACCCCTGGATGCAGACGACTGGGTCCGCACCATTGAGGATCTGCTGGAACTAGTCGGATGCACTGAGGACCATCAGAAGGTGGCGTATGCTGCTCCCTGTCTTGGGGGCACTGCTAGAGCTTGGTGGGATGGATTTAAGGCCATGCATGCTGAGCAAAACATCACTTGGAATGACTTCAAGGCAGAATTCCGCAAGGCCCACATTCCTTCCGGAATCATGGCCATCAAGAAGCGTGAGTTCCGAGCCCTGAAGCAAGGTAGTAGCACTGTCAAGGAGTACATGCAAAAGTTCGGTGTTCTCTCAAGGTATGCCCGAAGATGTCAAGACCGATGCTGCCAAAGGGCGCTTCATGGAAGGCCTTAACCGGACTCTGCGGTACTCACTTGTTGTGTGTGACTGCCCAACTTTTCCTGATCGGTGAACAAGGCACTCATGCTTGAGGACAAGCGGCGTGCTTTGGATGATACCGTAAGCGCAAGATGATCGGCAAGGGTATCTCCGAGAACGAAGCCTCGCCCATGGCAGCCAGCCCGGTCAAGCCAACCTATCAGCAGCCAAGAGCTCCTGCACCCGCACAAACTATCCACCTCAGCGGTATGCCAACCCTGCACCAGCTTACAACAACCCCAATAACAATGCTTTGGCAAGAGCAGCAACCCCAACCAAGTCACTTGCTTTGGATGCGGTCGGCCAGACACTACTCAAGAATTGCCCCAACAAGAAGCCCGGCGCCTGCGCCCCAATGCTCGTAACCGGGGCAAGGCCGTGGAATGCCACCAAGGAACCAAGCTCCCGCAACCCACCCAACAGCGGCAAGGGTCGTGTGAATCATGTCACTGCGAGAAGAAGCCAGAAGACCGGGACGTCGTCTTTGATGCGTTCATGTCAACTCAGCACACTGCAATCGTCTTATTTGATTACGGAGCCACGCATTCATTTGTCACCCAAAAGTTTGCATTAAAAGTGGCATGACCCCTACACCCCTAAATAACCCTATGGTGGTACAAACCCCCGGAGCAGAGATGAGAGCCAAGATAGGATGTAAAGGAGTCCGGATTGTCATTAATGGGGTAGACTTCCTAGCAGACCTTATCATCTTAAGATCGCAAGGCTTGGATGTGATCTTGGGAATGAATTGGCTCATCAAGCACCAAGGCTTGTTAGATTGCGCCAACCGGACTGTCACTGTGACCAATGACCAAGGAGTCGAAGTTAAATTTGCCTCCAACCCCTCCTCTGCTCAAGTCAACCAAGTCAACTGTCTGACTAAAGTTGGATTGGAGCAAGTGCCGGTAGTATGCGAATACCCCGATGTCTTTCCGGATGAGCTACCGGGAATGCCTCCTGACCGAGACATTGAGTTCATCATCGAGCTCATACCCGGAGCAGGACCCATCTATAAGAAGCCGTATAGAATGGGATCGGAAGAGTTAGCAGAATTGAAGAAGCAAGCTGGAAGAGCAGTTGAGGAAGGATTTATCCGTCCTAGTGCCTCCCTTGGGGATCACCTGCTACATTAAGTGGCAAAGAAGGACGGTACCATCCGCTTATGCATTGACTACCGCTCCCTCAATGAAGTTACAATCAAGAACAAGTATCCACTCCCCAAGATTGAAGATCTATTTGATCAACTTAATGGGGCCAAGGTGTTCTCCAAGATCGACCTCAGATCTGGGTATTACCAGCTGAAAATCAGACCCCAAGATATTCCGAAGACGGCATTTGTAACCAGATATGGCCTGTATGAGTGCACGGTCATGTCCTTTGGATTGAACAATGCCCCAGCTTACTTCATGTATCTCATGAATAAGGTCTTCATGGAATATTTGGACAAGTTTGTCGTTGTCTTCATTGATGACATTCTTGTCTTCTCGAAGACGGAAGAAGAACACGAGCAACACTTGAGGATGGTCTTAGACAAGCTCCGAGAGCACCAACTTTATGCCAAGTTCAGCAAGTGCGAGTTTTGGCTGCGTGAAGTTGGATTCTTGGGTCATGTATTGAATGCCGAAGGGTTGTCGGTGGATCCCACCAAGATTCAAGCCGTGACTGAATGGCAAACACCGAGCAATGTGAAGGAGGTCAGAAGCTTCCTCGGACTCGCGGGATATTACCGCAAGTTTGTCGAGGGATTCTCAAGCATTGCCCGACCTATGGCCCAGCTCTTGAAAAAGGACAAGAAGTTTGAGTGGGCGCCGAGGTGTGAAGAGAGCTTCCAGGAGCTGAAGAAGAGATTGACCACCGCCCCAGTTCTGGCCACACCAGATATACACAAGGAGTTTGTGATATATTGTGATGCGTCAAGAACCGGACTGGGAGGTGTTCTGATGCAAGAAGGCAGAGTCATAGCTTACCTTTCAAGGCAACTACGGCCTCATGAAGAGAACTATGCTACTCATGACCTCGAGTTGGCAGCTGTAGTTCATGCCCTGAAAACATGGCGACATTACCTCATGGGGAAGCGGTGTGAGATATACACGGATCACAAAAGTCTGAAGTATATTTTCACTCAAAAGGAATTGAACATGAGGCAAAGAACATGGCTAGAGTTGATCAAGGATTATGACCTTAGTGTTCAATACCACCCTGGAAAGGCTAATGTGGTAGCAGACGCATTAAGCAGAAAGGCTTGTTTCTTGAATACTATGCTTAAGAGCAGGCTACCCGCCTTGTATGAAGAACTTGAAAGCTTCGAGTTGGAACTGGTTGCACCAGGATTCTTGGCCAACCTCGAAGTTAGGCCTACCTTGATAGATGATATTAAGGAAGCTCGGAAGGCACGAAAGTATTGAAGGCATCAAGAGGAAGATCAAGGCGAGCAAGGCCCGATTCTCGAGAGGATGAGCAAGGAATTGTGTGGTTTGGGAATCGCATTTGCGTACCCAACAGGAGTGAGCTCAAGCATTTGATCTTGCAAGAAGCTCATGACACCCCGTATTCCATCCACCCGGAGGAACCAAGATGTATCGGGACCTAAAGGAAAGATCCCGTGGCATGGCATGAAGAGAGAGATAGCTGCTTTAAATAAGCTAAGTGTCACATATGCCAAAGGTTCAAAGCTGAACATCGTGACCATTGGATTGTTACAACCTCTCAAGGTGCTGAATGGAAATGGGATAAAGTCGGAATGGACTTCATCATGGATTACCCAGGTCAAATAAGGGACATGACTCCATCTGGGTCATAGTCGACCATGTGACCAAAGTAGCCCATTTCATTCCTGTCAAAACGACTTACAAGGGAAACCAGCTAGCCAGCCTCTACATCAACAAAATCGTAAGCCTTCATGGTGTTCCCAAGGAGATAGTGTCAGATCGAGGAACCCAGTTTACCTCAAGGTTCTGGAAGAAGTTCCAAGAGGCCATGGGGACCAAGTTGTCCTTCAGCAGTGCTTTCCACCCACGTAGGCCGGAGGTCGACAGAACAGTGAATCGGATACTCGAAGACATGCTCCGAGCCTGTGTCTTAGCATATGGAGCTAGGTGGGAAGATTGCCTCCCTTTCGCCGAGTTCTCCTACAACAACAGTTATCAGTCAAGCCTTCAGATGGAACCATTTGAGGTGTTATACGGACGGAAGTGCCGCACACCCCTCAATTGGTCAGAGACCGGAGAAGGACTAGTCTTTGGTCCTGATATCCTCCGTGAGGCAGAAAAGCAAGTCCAGCTTGTCAGAGAGCGTTTGAAGACTGCCAAGTCAAGGCAGAAGAGCTACACTGACTCACGGCGTAGAGACATGAATTTCCGAGTTGGAGACCATGTCTATCTTCGGGTCACACCTCTCAAGGGAGCCCAGCGCTTCCATGTCAAAGGAAAGCTCGCCCCAAGATACATCGGCCCCTTCAAGATCACTGACTGATGAGGGGAAGTGGCTTACCCATTGGAACTGCCACGTGAACTATCCGATGTGCACAACGTATTCCACGTGTCACAACTCCGGAAGTGTCTCCAAGTTCCAGACAAGCCTGATCTTTACAAGGACGTCAATCACCAAGCCATTGACCTTCAGCCTGATTTGACCTACCGTGAGAGGCCCATCTGCATTTTGGATGAGGCTGAGCGGCGCACTCGAAGGCGCACCATCAAGTACTTCAAGGTCCAGTGGAGCAACCACACTGAAGCAAAAGCAACCTGGGAACATGAAGACTACCTTAGATCCGAGTTTCCGTATCTTTTTAAAGCCTAGTTTAGGAATCTCGGGGACGAGATTCTTGTAAGGGGGGTAGGTCTGTCACACCCTGCATTTTGTAACATTTCATTTGCATTAATAAAGCATGAAATGTGGCCCCAACAAAAACTTTTGCATTATTTGGCTTTTATTTTGGAGTTGGTTTTTCTCTCTGAGATTTTCAAATGCTCTTTAAAGTCAACTACTCCACCTTCTGTACTTCATCTCTTTGCCCCAAACATCTGCCCAATGATCATGCCATGTGTATAGAGCAATATAGTATTTTCTTACAAAAATAATTTGGCCAAAAAGAATTTTCTAAAATTAGTTTTTCAAAAACCCTTGAATTGAGATTTGCACTGCAAGTACTTGATTTGAGGTCTGAAAAATCTTTCAAAAGGTATATTTGAAACCTATTAGATATAGTATTCCCATAAACCACAAAAATATAATTTTAAAAGTTATTTTACTATTTTATTTAAAAGCTTTTCTTAAGGCCGAAATGGTCTTTAATAGGGAAAAATTATTTTATTATTTTAAAAATATTTGACAAAAATCAGGGAAACTAAGTGGGCATATATTTCACACATATAAGAGTTTAAACACATGGTCATGTTCAAAATATTGGACAAAGCCTCCCAAAACCATTTCTGTCCATTTCAAGGATTTGAAATATTTCTACAAGAAATATTTTCATAAAAATGCAAGGAAAATCCAGCAAGTCAAAAATACATATTGTGATCACCTTGCAAAGCCTCATGTCAATTAAAGTCATTTTGGTCCACCAAAATGCCCCAAAACCCTCTCTGACCAGAATCAAATTTGAACAACCTTGTACTGCCAACTTTCTCTCCTTGACCCCAACTTTTGTGAGCATGTTCACATGACCAAATGAGTCCACTACACAAAGTGTTGCATCAAGGAGAAGTGATTTGCTCAACTAGATCTACACAAGTCCATTTCTGCTAATTTCTAGGGTTTACAAAAGTTGCACTGGCAACTTTGCCCAAATAAGCTCCAACTTGGTGGAAGGCCCTAATTATATGTGTAATTTCACCCTGTGGAGTATCATGGCAGTTGGAAGTCATCTGCTGGTCCAAACCATGATCAAACACCTTCTGCCACATTTCAAGAATCACCATTTTGACCACTAATACTGTTCTGCTTGAACTCAACTCTTTACCACAGCTCCTCCTAATCCTCTCCTACCTCCAGTAACTCTCCCCTGGCCATTGCTCAATGATTAAGGGGTGAAACACCCCCATTTACCTCCCTGGACAGCAACTTCTCTCTCCTTTCTCACCTCCCTCCTCACTCCACATACCCAGGCATCCAATGCCCCTTCCCATTCTTTACTTCCCTAGGCTACCAGACACCTTTGGCCGTGACCACCTGCATAGAAAATGGCCATACCGGCCATTTGGGCGCTCTGGGCTCTTTGCCTGAGGCCTTTCGCCCGAGAGCACACAGTGCCCCTTCCCCTTTTTCTTTTCTGTCACTTTTCCAGAAATTCCACAGGATAAAATATTAATCCAAATAAATTAATTCCAACTCCTAAATTTCTAAAATATTGCAACCTATTTAATGGTGCAACTTTCATTCAAATCCAACAACCTTTTCTTCACTGTAAATATTTAAATGTGATTTTAAGCATTTAAATATACCTTTGTAAATCCATTTCTCCTATTCTGCTACTCCAAATCCAAAACTAGGAATTTTCCCCTTCTTAGTTTTCAACCTAGTATTTAACAAAAATGAGTTGACATTTTTCTGAGCACTTTGGTTTTTCTGTTTTATTATTGCCTTATTTTCTCGTTATTCTTTTGCGACGATAGATTGCGTTGCTGACGAAGGAGTTGGACCAGAAGGCTTTGAAGACCCAGAAGACTTTGTTGAGCCAGACAAGCAGCCCTTTGACCATGTCTATGAAACCCTTTTTATGCATACCATGTAGCACTTTTATTGCTTGCATCGGAGGCATGATATTGTGGTGACCACATGGGGTGGCTTGCCACCGTTACTTCCTCATTGATACTTGCATTGTGCGGAACCCTACCTTCTTATGAGGGTTATGCCGGTGGGAGTAGATAGGATGCTAAAGTAGATGCTACGCAAAAAGGGACGGGTATATGCATGGTGAAGGAGATAAAGTATTTTCAAAGGACTTTTCGAAAACCCTGTCGGGTGCCACTTATGCCCGAGGGAGATGATGAGATGGGTAACCACTTGATGACGAAGTGGTGTACCGAGGCGAGTGTGTGTGTTGTTTCCAAAACGGATTGGTTTAAGTTGCGACCGTTATTCCAACCTTACATGCGCAAGCACTCTACCCTTATATGGAAAAGGGCATTATTGATTATCTAGGCCGATACTAGCTTGGAGCCCGCATTACTAGTGACGGGGGAGAGTTGGTGCTCTCTCTGGGGCGGGTCGTGCTGTAGGGCGGCCATGACTGTTTTACTGAGGCACCGGATACACTTCGTCCCCTCTCGGATATTACGATCTCGAGTGAGTCTCGTATGATGTACATCGTGAGGATATGGAACAACGAGTGGACTCCTTGTTAGTGTCGTCTAGGGAAAGATAGTGATCGGGTGCTTACCCCGGGTACTTGAGGTACCGCGGGTCGTGGATGACACAGAAGTTCCCCGGATCTTGTGGGTAAAGTGTGCAACCTCTGCAGAGTGTCAAACTATTCGAATAGCCGTGTCCACGGTCAAGGACAGTTGGGTAACCGCTCTTGGGCTACGTCCACATGTTTACAAACCAGTGTGTGTGTTTGGATAAATGGGAAGATCTACTTGGGTCAAGTCAAGGGGCTTGACATGATTGAGTTGGGTTGGTGCCCACTCTATTTGTGTTGATATCTGTAACCTGTCCTCATGGTTACTTGGATTCTCCTGATGCATGTCTTACAAGTTGTTGAACATGTTATTGCACTCAAAACTAGCTTTCTGCAAAAAATTACCTATATCATGCATTGTTGTATCTGAAACCAAAACATGGGTTGCTTGCGAGTACATTCAAAGTACTCATTGGCTTGCCACTGGTTATTTAATTGGCCAGGCATGGAAGAACCGGAGTTCGAAGAAGAGTTCTTTGGAGACGAACATGCGAACTAGGACGTTTCCCAGTCAGAATGCCAGTAGGGTTAAGCCAGATGGCATGGGTCCTATTTATCGGCGGAGATTTCCGCTGCTTGTGTTTCATTTGATGTTCAGCCCTTAAGGCTTTATCACTGTAAGACTTGACCATAATGGTCATAATTTGTGTAAGACGGTATGTATGGATGTAAGACTCTTGTTATTCAGCTTCTGTGTGTTCAGTGAGCATTGATCTCTGGGGTCACTGTACACGTGCATTCGGTGATCACGACTTATGAGTCGGGGTCCCCACACTTGGTGAGCCACCTTGGAGGTCCGTAAAGCTGCATTTCAGCGATGGAGCCGTACCAAGCTCGGATGAGGGGGTGATTCGTCTGTCTTTTTCTTTGATGGCTGATGTGGTGGTGGTGCCGGAGGCAAGTGACGGACTTTGATGTCAAGCTTAGAGACGTTTTGTTGTCTTTTTAGTTTTGTCATGTCAATCTTTATGTGACTTATATTTTGTTTTTTATGATATGAATGAGACATGTATTACCATGCAAAAAAAATTAGTTTCCTTATTTCTCATCGTTCGCGTGCCAGCCTGTATAGAATTATTTTGGCACAAATACTCAAATTATATTAAAGTATAAGAAAACTCTACCAAATGCTCTAAATATTTATTTACCATACTGGCAAACATGCTCATACGTTGCAACGGAAGAATAAGTATTCATGCATCTAGTTTGTGAAAGAAAAAGAAATGCAAATTATTCTTCCCTAAAATCTAAGGAATGTAGCAATAAAGTAAACGTTACAGGCTTAATGAAATCACAAGTTTGAATTGTGGTACAATATAGATGAGTGTATGATAATCCTTCAAGCCAGGTAGTCTGTGGATGTACATCAGAAGAAGAAAGAAAAAGGCTGTACCTGTGGCAGTCCATATGATTGTGCACTGACAAAGAAAAATTAAATTTACGTACACCGCATAAGGGCATCTTCAACGGCAACCACAAAAACCTCCTGCATTCGTTCGCGGACAAGGGGAACCAGTCCGCGGACACTGATGCGGGAGGCAGCCATCCACCGCTAGGCGCATATATTTTCACAACAACTCAAATCAATTGGACGAAATTCGTGCAAACGAGTGCGGATTTCATGCGAACTCGACTGGATTCCATATAAACATGGCGGATTTCGGACAAACCGGACACAAACGGTTACATTTTGGAAATATTTCAACTAAAAAGTTAAAACTATGTGTATGTATGGTCGCGCGGAGCTCCACTTTCACGACACGGATACACTACACTAGTCTATGCCCGGCCGCGACAGATCCCTTCGTCACCGGACTGTCAGGAGTCCTGGAGGCATATTCTTCCCCCAAATCTTTCCTATGTTTGGCTGCGCCACTCATCGGAGTGTGGCGAAGATGGTGCTTCAGCCGGAGGGGAAGGGTGCTTCCGTGGAGGCTCAGTCCAGGGTTGTTTAAGATAAAGAAGAAATCGGGCCGCCGTGCTCCCCTCCGTGCCGGCCTGGAGCAACTCGCCACTCCTTCGCGAGCTGGCTTGGAGCGGCGAGTTGCTAAACCACGTGCCGGATTAGGGCGGCAACTTGCTCCGGTGGCCTAGGGAAGGGAGGTGGAGCAGCGAGCTGCCTCGTTCGTATCCATCGGGCTCGACGGGCCACCATGTCGGTTTTTATGTCGGAGAACTCCTCTTCTTGCCCATCGGATGCCATTGAAATGGTAGAGAAAATGGTGAAGGAGGAGATGAGGGAGCCGATTCTTGCCCGGCGCATGCCATCGTTTAAATAAGGGCGGAGGGGAGGAGCTCGGCCAGCGTGGCGTTTAATGTCGGCCCGCTTCTGAACGGGCGTGTGGCCGGAGTAGGTTTCTCGTGGAGGTGTATGAATGCGGCGAGGAGGCATGTCCAGCCAGGCATGCAGCGGGCGGCGCCCTCGGCCGGCTCGCCGCTTCAACGGTGGAGGCAGTGAGAGGTCGCGTCCGCCCTGAGCCGTCTTCAATGCGGACCGGCACGCTCTACAGCGGCATGAATGCGGTCAGCTGGCGTCGGACGGGAGCGTGTGCGGGAGGGGAGGTTTTTTTTTTGGTGAGCCAGTGCGGTCAGAAGCGGGCTTGAGAGCGGTCCGGACTCCTACAAACCTTCACACTTTTGTTTTCGGTTTCTAGGAGAAAACGCATCTAAACTGCTCCACGGATCGATACAGGTCGACGTTGGATGGCTTACGTGATCCAAACAACACGGTTCAAACGGTTGTGAAATATTTACTAGTCCACCTTAAAAGGTTTACTAGTCCACCTTGAAGATGCCATAGCAGTAGCAAAACGAATATCGACGGGACGCGATAGAGCATTGTCTCTCATGTATTTGAAGCGATTGTTAATAGTATAGAAAATCTAAACTTAATAAATGCCCTGGCTAATAAGCATCTGCTTTCTTCTGCACTTAATAACAGCATCTACATCGGAGCACCCCAAATCCGCTTCAAACATCTAGGCGAAGAAAAAAATGACCTTGACGGCCTTATCAAACAGGCCTCAAACGTCTGGGCTAACCGACATTTTTCATATCTAACCCAAATATGAAGAGGATATGAGAGGCTTGGGCACGACCGGGCACGTCCGTCACGACGAAGTCCGGAAACCCAACAGTCTGACGGGCGTCTCTTGCAGTGAAGGTGTGAATGCCGCGTGCCACCGCTCCGGCTAGCCGCCCGAGGCCAAAGTCCGGCTATTTAAACCGGTCGGCATCCCCAACCCTAGCCACAACCTCTTTCTCCCTCTCTGCGCCGCCAACCCAAGCACATTTCTCTTCGTCTCCACCTCCCTCTTCCCTCTCCGCCTGACATGGCCCGACACAAGAAGACCACCTACGCTATGCTAATGCCAGAGCACCATTTCAAGATCGAGGAGATCCGGGCGAAGTGTGCCGCCCGCATCGCAGCCGGCCTGCCTCCCGTGCCCTGCTCGCCGAGGTGGGTGTCGTGCACGCCCGTGTGGCTGGTCGCGTCTGAGGAGGAGGCCGAACGACACTCCCTGCTGGCGATGCAGCCCCAGGCACTGACGGCGTTCCAGCTGACGTTTCCGTGGATGCCAGCGCCGGTCTTCGTTGACCAGACCAAGGAGGAGGACGACCCCAACTAGATTAAATCTAGTTTAATTTGGTACTTTTATGTTGTAATTAATGTAAGAATGGACTTCTGTGGGCTGTTTATTTATTTATTTTAATTCAAAATCTAGTCAAAATGTGAAATGCTCCTGTCTGCATTGAGCGCACCATTGAGCGCACCTACAGACGGCGGATAAAACCAGACTTGGAGGTCCGCCTGGCCGATTCAAACTGACAAATCCCGCGTCCGTTTGGGTGGCGTGTTGGAGCTGACCTAAGCCCCTGAAAAAGCAACAATTCACATGTGGTTCTTCTTTAGGCTGAGTGCGGTGATAAAATCCTGCATCTGAAACTTCCTGCTGTCATTTTTGGCATGGGGCCATCAGTTGCTCAAACGCACTGAAATGCCGGCTTTTAGGCTCCGTCTTTTGTTGAGGTTTATGCTGATAACTGTTTTCCCTTCTACTCCCTCCATTTGGAATTACTTGTCGCAGAAATGGATGCATCTAGACGTATTTTAGTTCTAGATACATGCATTTTCGAGACAAGTAATTCCGAACGGAGGGAGTAATAAAAAAGCTTTGTCTGTTACACAGTATTCTAAGTACAAGATGGTCATGGTTCCACTTCCACGTAGGACGCCAATGGGATAGTCCAAGTTGTCACCATGTCTGTCGCTCCTAGCCTCATGGCCTCATAGACCATTTGTGGTTAATGTAGGAGTAGAACTGTCACGATGGAGTCATCAAATACATTCTCAGATGCTAAATATTGTCATATCCACATAATTTCAGGTTGACCTATTAGTCCTTTTCTATCTTTCTGGCAATGAGAACACTCCATCGTCTATGTAGAACAAAAGGATATCATAATGGAACACAAGTAGTAGACCTTATTTGCGGTGAGGTTAAGACTGATAACTGAGTTGCTGGGAATGGGAAGCATGTCTCCAATTAAGGTAGCTTGACGCTTCTAATTCAGATGAGCCATCCAAGCCCTGAGAACTCTAACGATTCTAATGGGTTTCATCCAAGCCTTGAAAACTCCAAGGTTTTGAATGGGTTGATAAAATACCATTCTGCAGAACCTATGCCACAGTAAAGAACCTCAATACGGCGCAACAATTGAGAGTTGCTGCTTCAACTCTGTTCCTATTTTTTTCACTTCAAATTTCTTAACTGAGCCGAGCATTGACTGACTGGTAACTTCCATCAGCAGCCCATCATATCTTCATCTTCACTAAATTCTGATGATATTCAGCTTGCATGATTCTTTCAAGCAAGTAGCTTTAAACAAATCTGGGAAACGAAAGGATGTAAGAATAATAATCAATTACATGCCCAAGGATAGATCATCATGTTAAAGCTGCAACTATGCCGCAGTATGTGCAACTGCGCCATTCGTGCATATGCAATAAAATTAGTTATTACACTGCAAAATGGTCAAATTACCAAGAGAAATGTTTGAACATGTACAAAGCAAAATAAGAGGTGGACACTTCCCAATTTACTCACCAAAATAGTAGTACTACATAGTGGAGAAGAGTGAACCTATGAACTGCAATAAAGCTTAAGCGGGATTTTTAGTCCTACTGCCTGACCGGCCACAGATAACCATGCTGGCAAGTATTGCAGAGATCGATCCTTATCTCCCAGTTGTTTATGAAGAAGCAACTTCATCCAGTCACTGGTTCCACATGGATGCAGGGTGAACCATGGCCTACTTAGGTGGGGATGCTCCTGTAGGAGTGCAAGAACCGCTCAATCATTTTTAGTGAGTCTAAGCATTCAACTGATTAGTAAACAAGAAAGCATGTATGTGTAATTACATATCATTATCAAGAATCGATTACAAACAGTCCATACCTCTCGAGTAATAAATGTCCACTTTGATTCATTTAACAGCTGAAGTGAATGAGAAGGAAGATCCCTTTTTATCTCATCTAAAGTTAGTAGCTGCCCACCTAAGGACAAGTTACAGATGTTGGCCAACAAAAAGGAGAACAGAGGAAGTAAACATTCGGTAATGTTCTGAGATGTGCATACCAGACTGAAGACCTTGAAAGTATAGCACCGGAACTTTGTAAGAAAAGCTGTAGACAATATGGAAATCGTAAAGATGAACATTATCCCTAGAGCTCTGAACCTGCAAAGAGAAAGAAATCATTGCTGGCATATATTTAAATTAGGAACTGAAGTTTTTTTGCTTTTATAAGAACTTAAAAGTTTATCGCAAAAGAAGGATCACAGTTAGCTCAGTCCTTGTCGAAAAAACTGAGAACTAGTACTAGTAGCCAGTCTCTGATGTGAGGGTAAGGTGATCCTTTCTAGTCCATGCTTTACCACCCCAAGATCACAGGCACAAATGAAAGAACGGCATCGTGCATCACTATCAGTTGCTACAAGATATTTACGTTTCTTTTCATGTGTACTCATAATAGGTTTGCGATACAAGTCCCAGAGTCTCTGGGGTATGAAATTGCTGACTTGCACTGGTATTTGCCCAAACTGTTATACTTTCATAGGATAACTATTCTGAACATATGAAACGGCTGGGGCGCAGAGCAATGTAATATAGCAACATGCTGGTAACAGAAACATATGATAGTGGAGAAGTAATACCCACTGAAAACTTACCAAGGTATCATGCTCTGCACCATCATCAGGGACAGGGTCGTCATTGCTCTCCTCAACCTGTTCCAGAAGGAAACATTCAGTAAATAAATTACTAAAACGCGCAACTTCATATTACAGTACTATCAGTAGCCAAAGAAAGAAACAGCCCACCCACCTGGCTTCCTGCACGAATTCGGTACACTCCTTCGAGGGCTACGAACCCCTCCGTCTGCAGAAAACAAGCCAGTCCATGGGTTATCGCAAATTCACAGTCCTAAATCTTGCACAGTGACATAAAAAATAACAGAAGAGATAGCAAAGAGATGAGGAGGTCAAGTCTGTTGAGCATTTGACCTCAGATGGCACCCCCATCTTGCGGCAAGGCCTCCACTCCCAGTCGGGAAGAGCGTCGACATCGATCCCCCTCCACTTGGTGACCAGGGCCTTCGCTGAGGCGTTGAACTCGTCGAGTGACAGAGTCCCGTCGCACGCGGAGGAGCTCCCCATTGCGAAGACGAGCGCGGTAAGCAACGACCAACGAGGCGGTTAAGAATCCACCCCCGGCTCTATTTGGAGACGAGTTGCGTTCAGCGGCCGAACCAGTCGATCGATCGATCGAGATTCCGTCGCCGATCCAGAGTCCTGTGGGCTGCGGTGTTGTGCTCGGAAACAACCTAGTCCTTCTCGAATTGGACTAGTGGTGGGCTGCTGGCGGTCTGCGCGGCGGGCGGGGACGGAGAGCGCGGGGCCGTTGCTGGATAGGAGGCGAGCGCGGCTGGGGCGGAGGCGGCGGCGTCGCCCCAGAGGTGGGAGGTGCGTCAGCGTCGGCTCGTCGGCGACGTGCCTCCGGCTCCGGCGGTAGAGTGAAATTGTGTATCACTGCACATTTCTAAAAGAAACCCTGATAAAACTGGATACCCGGCGCAGGGCAAGGAGTCCCGGAGAGGTGAATTTAGGCCTTTTTTGGTTCATACTCCCTCCGTTTGGAATTACTTGTTGTAGAAATGGATGCATCTAGCGAAAATACTAATATGAGCCCGAGCTGCTGTTATCCCGGAATCTGTGCCGCCAGTTTTACCTCGTGATAACTGCAGCTACAGGTATTGGCGTAGGTACTGCTTTTCTACTCCATTTCTTTTTATAGGATATGGCCCACCACTCAGATGACGCCCTGGTAATTCCGTCAGTTACCGTCATCACGGATCAGAGGGAGATGGATGTAGTGGGCTGGCTGTATGTATATTCTCTATATTCTGAACTAACTTCCACCGTTAAGCTCATTTATGATTGCCCACTGTTGCAGCTCTACCTCACCGAACACTCACTCCCTGCATTTACTTGCTTCGAACCACTCAGCACTCAAATGTGCAATGCAGACGCCTGTTCTCCTGGACATGTCAGCTGCTTTGAAAACTGACCTACCATGCACCATGTGAAAATTGGGCATCAAATTCAACTAAATATTTGCTGGTTTATAGTACCAAGAAGACTAACAGTAAACATATCTAATTCAGAAATAAAAGAAACTTCAACAACTCTGACAGAACTTCCATTGAAGCCTATAATCTGTCCCAGGGAAGCATGATCTGAAGCAAATTATTTTATACGAAGACGACCAACATACAGGCTACAAATTCTAATTATACAAATAGACCACAAATTCATGACTTCGCCTTCTCTGGAAGTGCACATACTTACTTCAGTCTCAGCTCAGCCGCCTTATGACAATTGTTCCGATGGTGACCTTCAACGCCACAATTCTTGCAACTCGCCGGCTTCCGAGGTTGTTTTGGTACATCGCCGCGATCAGGACAAATTGTTGGCTTGTGCCCTTGTCACCAACAAATGCTGCAGAATCTGGTTCGTTTACACAACCTTAGTAAACTGCCTTCTCCCTACTTGTGGTAGGCCTCTCCATCTCCTTGTCCTCCACTCCCAGCACTGGTGAGTTGTGTCCGGCATCACATTTTGTATCACTGCTTCCATCGACCGATTTTGATCTGAAAACCATCCACAACGCATCATTATTCTTTCTCTACTAATTCAAGTTTGCATATGATGCAATAGTAATTCAGAATATATTACCTGTAAGGATGGTTTGCGGTGCAGTCCCACTCATTATCATAATAAGTTCTGCAAAAATCCACTGAAACGTTTCAACCTTCTCGTCACGAATGAGCACCCTAGCTAGTATAATGCTCTGGAAACAATTGTTAACACTAAAGAATAGACCAAATTCCATGTCATACATATTGGTCCTCTATGTCGTATCAAATCTCACAACATCTCCAAAAAAGAAATAATGCAATATGCTGTTTCCAGTAGCCCATTAGAGTCCCGATCCTTCCTTCTTTGTCAGCCTGAACTCGGTAGGTGAATTGCGGATCCTTTGAGCAAAGCTCCTAAAACACCTCCATTGTTTTTCTGACATCATTGACTAATGTTACCACACAGATTACACAGTGCTCTTTTCTTGAAAGGTACATTCTTCATCCTACCAAAGAAGCTCCCAATTATACTGTAGACCGTCGCGAGATTGCCGTTGTTCTGCCGCAATTGCTGCACAAGATATCTGTTGCACACGTCGATATGCTTGGGCAATGGCCAGTGTATTGTCTGTCCATAGGTCAGAGATAATGAATGATTGTGTTCATCTCGATGCTCCGCAATGTACCACCCATTGTCCTTTGAACGCAACAATCTTATCAAGCCAGGGCATTCACACCGACAAAGAGCGTGTATTTTCAACTATTGATTTCCCCTGCAAAGAGTTTGATCAACAGTATTTCAGTTAATCATAGCTTAAATCTAAATGACCAGCTAAAAAATTTAGTTAAAAAAGATGTAGTACCGCACAACCAAAGAAAATCTCCTACATGCATTTTCTTCAGTTTACATTCAGCCTGCCCTTTCCATATCTGATGTCGAACCCTTTCTCCCACGAATATAAGTTGTAGAAATCATAAGCCTCACCCAGTGTGTCAAAACTTGCTCCTATCTTAGGCACAATGATAATGTCACTAGGTTCTTGGGCTAATCGCCAGACAGAATTCTCTAGTGTTGAAACCCTATCAGCACACGGGGGTCTGCCAAGCACAGCAGCCCCAACTAGCACCCTGTAATTCAAACAAAGTATGTCAACCTAATGAGTTCGATATTACAGTTTCACAAATCACGGAGACCAAGCAGCTATGCATGACATAATAATAATGAACACTTGCCCACCACAACCCCCAACAGAAAAGTTCGTACACAATATGTTTGCACCAGAATCGCTTAAATTATATTCACTAATAATGCGGAGTGTAAAATATTGTACAGACTTAGTTTTCTTTACACATCGCAAAGCTTCGACATACTACTTTTTGTTCTGCAAATTTGTTCAATCAACAGTATGCCTCTTAGATATGCTTCATATAATTTTTCAGAGACTTCACAACAACAGTAGACGGATGCAACCGATTCAAAACTATATTGGAGTATATGTGTTTACTCTAAAATAGATTCTACCACTATTTTTCATTCCTTTTTGCGTCCATCCAGGTGTTTTGGGATCAACCTGCTCGATGGAGGGCTCTGAAGTTTGTGATCTGTCAGCACTGCCTGCACCTGGAACAGCGTTTTCAACACAAATCTGGCCGTCAGCACTGGACGCGGTCCTGGCCGGCAGCTCTATCACCGGCGGCGTCCTCACAGGGTAATGAAGAGGATCCATTGTGATGTTGTTTCCGTTCACCTCTTCTAGCAAAGAGTTCTGCTGCTTCCAGAGTTGGGAAAATCAGATCTATTCCAAGGTACCAAATCAAAAAACAGTGGCGAACGAGAAGCAGTGGGAAGGAGATCTGTACCTATTTATCGGCTGCATCAAGAACTCCATGCTTGCCTCAGCACCCAGTCGCCTTGTCGCAGCAGATTTCTCCACCGGGTCGCCGCTCCCAAGTCCCAACAATGGATGAACCTGGGTCTGGAGGTAGGAGACAGCTGCCCCGAATGACCCACCACGCTCATTTACTGCAGCCCCTACCGCCGTTACCGGAAAGCAGCGGATCTGATCCACGGATCAGGACGCTGGCTGCATGTCGAGCCACGGCCCTGGCTTGCGCCGTCCACGGCGTCCAAACGTCCGTGCAGATGAGGTCCCACAAGTTCGGTGGGTATAGCGATGTATATCTGGATTTATCTGTATCAGGTGGACCCCCATACTGACACACGCATTTAAATTACCGAATCACAAAGCTACACTGGACGGGACAGATAGCGAGCTCCTGTGAGCTCGCGATCACATACTCCACGTCCTGCATCTAGACGTATTTTAGTTCTAGATACATTCATTTTCGAGACAAATAATTTCAAACAGAGGGAGTAGATAGGAAAATCATAGGAATAAAAAAATTATATAAAATGAGATGACATGTATCTCAAATTCTATAAGTAGGAATAGAAAAGAAGATGCTCTTCGATTCGCATTATAGGATTTGTTTTATTGAGTCTAGGCCAATGTTTATTTTTTATGAAATGTGAAAGCTAGAAAGAATTCCTTCGTAAGAATAGGATTCTATTCCTACAAACCAAAGGGCTTTAAAGGAATTTTTTTCTATAGAAATTCTGTCCTATAAAATTTCTACAAGATTTCTCTTAAAAACGGTTGGGGCGGCAGCAGCGGCGTGGCCGAGGTGGGAGGTGCGTCAGCGCCGGCTCGCGGCGACATGCCTCCATCTCCGGCGATAGAGTAAAATTGTGTATCACTGCACATTTCTAAAAAGAAACCTTGATAAACTGGATACCCGACGCAGGGCAGGGAGTCCCGGAGAGGTGAAGGTTTACAAAACAGCCCCTCAGGTACCTCGTATTAGAGCATCTCCAGCCACGCCCCCAACACCCCCCCCCCCCTCCCAGGCGTTTTTTACGCGCCGGCGCCCAAAAATCGGCCCAGTCGCGCCCTCAAGAGCCCGTTTTTCGCCGGTTTGGGCCGAAATTGGCGTCGGCGGACTCAGGCCGAACCTGGCGCGCTGGGGGTGCCGAGAACGCGATTTTGGCGCGTACAAGGATGGGCCCGCCGAGTCATCGAGACGCCGCTTCTTCGTCCTCATCCCGCCTCGGTTCCCGCGGGAATCAATGTCAACGCTGGCCAAGGCTGCCGCGCCGGTCAGCCTCCATTGATGCCTCACGGGCGGCGCAGTGAAGGCGCCACCGACGCACGTCCCACCCGCTCTAGCCACGCGTCTCCCGGCATGCAGACTCTCGCCACCCCGCTGCGGCTATAAAAGGCGACCTCCCCGACGGTGAACGCCACAACTCACATCCCCCCTCGCATCCGCCTCACAAAGCAACACTCTCCCCCCTTCCCGCCGACGAGTAAATGGCCGAGAGGTTTCCAGGCGACGCGCGGCGGCGAACGGCTTCGGCCGCCACCATCTCCAAGAGCCGGAGGCGCGCCTCCTCTACGAGGTCGAGTATCCGGCGCCCCCGGACATGCGTGTGCCGGGGGCGTGGAGGCTGAGCGCCGACGACGGGCCGAGATCGCCCGCATCCGCTCATCCATGACGGAGGAGCAGCGGAACGAGCCAAGGTACGCCGCCGACAGTGAAACGTTATGGACGATGTACTTCGAGCGCCGCCGCCGAGAGCGGATCGCCTCCGTCAACGGCATCGTCCCCCGCGTCCGCCTCAACGCTGACTGGCAGCGTGAGTGGTGGGGCGTGCCAGGTCGCACCATCGAGGTCGTCCTCGACCACATCGAGACCGGCAACGTGCCGCGCCTCGAGTACCCGCCGCGGCCGTCCTTCTCTCGCCGCCGTGTCAGCTCCTGGACACCGCGGCGAATGGAGCCGGGGACGTCCTCACCGTCGGGCTCCGGCTCGCTGGCGCTCCGCCCCGTCAAGCCAGAACCGGAGGATACGCCGCTCCGGCGCCGTACCCGCAGCGGCGCCCTCGTCATCAACGAGGGTGCCCGGCACTCCCCGCGCTCCCTCCGCCTGGTCCGGCCGAAGCCCGAGCCGGGCCTGCTCCCCGTGAAGCTGGAGCACGTCGACATGGTGGCCCCTGACGACGAGGCCGCCCTGCGAAGGAGGACTACCTCCATAGCGGTGCGCCCGCCAGCCGAACATCTGTGAGCTCTAGGCCCGGCGTCGCGGGCGCGAGGAGGGCGGCGTCATCGTCCTCGATAGTGATGAGAAGGACGAGGCCGGGCCGTCCAGCGCCCACCGCGTCGGTGACCACGGCGATGGTGCGATAGGGACGGCGGCGGCTCCGTGAGCGCGCGGCGGCAGCGACAACAACAATGCGCGACTACACTGTTTCTCTGAGCTTCTTGGCATGTAGATGGCAGGCGGTGGACGCGGCGCACTGGTTAGGCGTAGTAGTAGGTGTAGTTTGCATGTTTTATCTTTTTTTTTACAAATTTCAATGAAATTTCGCCAAGTTTGTGCTAGATCGTCGAGTTTGCACAAATTTGTACAAAATATCGCCGAGCTCGCACGATATTGGCGGCGACCTGGGGGCCAATGACTGGGAACGGAGTCACCCCCACGCGCCAAGCTAGCGCCGGTTCACCCCTAAACGGCTCTTTTTCGGCGCCCTGGGGGCTGAACGGCCGGAGATGCTCTTACATTCTTTGTTTCCAAGGTTCATCTAATCCGCCGTGCGGGCCTATGCAGCGGGCTCTACGGCTCCGCTGCAATGCCACTGCGAGGGTGTAACATGAGACGTGCTGCACAGCCGGCCGCAGTGGAGGATGGACGGGTGGAGATCGCTACCGGGGAAGAACAACCGATCGAACACGAACAACCTGTCTGTCTATGCAACACAGGCGCCCAGCCAACAACCGATTTTTTGTCGAAAGAGACCCTCTGCCGACTGGAATTGCCAAAAAAGACCCCCTGCGGACGAAATGGACAAAAAAGACCCCCTCACAAGTGGCGGCAGGC